>JAZKJV010002769.1:600000-920686 GCA_037367405.1 Ottelia alismoides
GTCAACGTCAACCTGTATTTATTTCATATATACAGTCTTTTGATTTCATTATTATTTATTTATTTATTTGAAGTTAAAATAGTGATAAATATATAGTATCTACATAAGATTGAGGATTAGTAAAAGAAAGATTTATTATTATTTATAGGTGTTTTATAAGGGATTTTAAGATAAGATAAATGACTAAAGATGATGAATGCATATTCGGCTTCCCCTTATGCTTTACCTTTGCTAGTCCTTTAGCAAACACTTATTCGAAGAATAAGTGACTTATAGGAAAAATAAGAATAAAGGAAAAATAAAAAAACTTAGAACAATATTTATTATTCTTCATATAATATAAGTATGGAGTTTAGTTAGACCTTTGCAGTATTAGTTTGGCAGAAGAATAAGATTGACTCAACAACCCTCAACTTCCACAATTATATGTTCAGGTCGCCTCAATAGTCAGGTCAGAATAAGTCTAGGTATACAAACACTTATGACTATGAATCTTTACTTATACTGTGTTAGTGAACTATAGCTCCCCACTTTAGAAATGACAAAGAAACAACCTCCCCTAACTAGGTAACTCTAATTCACTGATCTAGCAACTCTTTCCTCGAGGAGTAGGGTATTCCCTTCTAAGCTCAAGTACAACTACCTCTAGAATAGGGAGTAGATAAGAGAATGGATCGTGGCCAGTGTAGACACATATTGTTGGATCTGGACCAGTGTAGCCAAGTCTCCAGTTGCAAGCTTCCTTAATATAAGACTTTGAAATATATGCCTTTATTATGAAAAATATATATTTTTTCTTTTTCCTTTTTCATATATGCAAAGGTGCAGCATGTACATAATGAATTTTTCTTCTTTAGCCAGTAGACTATCCCTCTTTTAAAGCTTTATTGCAACCAACAACATCTTGTCGTTAGACGTCAGCGCCACTAGACTAGGTTAACACACACTGGCCACTTATTGTGACTGCGAATGTTTCCACTTGTATGTTTCCCCAAGCAAAAGGATTTTGCCTCATCACCACCTCATTTGTGTTGTGCTATGTGTAAAGTGCTTGTCCAATTTAAGTCACTGTCTAAAAGGGTCATGTTGTGTTGCTAATTATTCTACTTAGACCAATTAAGATGACATATGAACATAGCCTTATGAACTCGATGAATTAAGTCACTTGACCTGAAAAGTCCTAACTCTAGTTCCTATAACGTTCCTATGAAATTAAGTGGATTAAGGTATTAACCAAGCTCCATTCTTCAATTTTATTCCAGACTAGTTTAAATGTAAATATTATTCTGAAAAATGCACATGCATATGCAAAATTTTTTTTAAAGAATTTAAAAGAGAAGGGGATATAAGATATTTTTTTCTTTTTATAAAGAAACAAGAGTTAGTAGATTCAATGTATTTACAAGGATTAATAAGGATTGTCTACATATTTACAAGGATTTTATATAAGTAAAAATACAAGGATTATATAAGTCTTATAAAAGATTTTATTTTACAAGAGAATTTTATTTATAGGTTTTGAATACAAATTTTATAAACGAATTTTATATGCAAAAAAAATTAATTTACATAAATAGAAGTAATTACAGCTTTTATACACGCATGGATTTTACAACAAACATGTACATCCCATAATTTATATCCCATGCGACAAAATAATTTTACAAAGATTTTACAAACCTTTTCAAATCATTTTACAAAATATTTTACAAACATTTACAAAATAGTTTACAAATTTTTTTGCATATTTTTTACAAACTATTTTCAAACTATTTTACAATCATTTTATAAATCATTTTACAAACAATTTTACAACAAGGTTTTTACAAACATTTTATCTTTAAAAATAGTATAAACATTTTATACAATATACATAGTTTTGATACAAAAATAATTTACAAATCATTTTGCAAACAAACCAATTTTACAAATAATTTTACAAAAATCTGTGCACAAATAATTTTACAAAATATTTTACAAGCATTTTGCTAACAATTTTACAAAAGTTTTTACATATAAGTTTTCAAAACTTTTTACAAAAGATTTTTGCAAATCATTTTACATATCATTTTACAAATCATTTTTCAAAACCTATTTTTTTAAATAAATAATAACCATATTGTTAAGAAACAAAAGTACGAGTTATTGCTAAAGTATATATACAATATATACGACACAGCCCTGCTTAGCTTTAATTTTGTCTTCATAGTGATCAAGAAGCTAAAAAGGAAGACATAACTTGTGCTAAGTATAGAAAAGTGAAAATAATCTATACAACAACGACTCAAAGAACAACGAATAAAAAGAATGGAAGTCGGTGATCCCGCAACACTTAGGATCAAATAATCCTAAGAATAGACTGTACAAGCGGGGAAGACTGAGGAAAAGAATGTACAAACTCAACAACTCGACTTTCCTTCCCCTATATTTAGGGTAAAAGATCCCTAAGTATAGAAAAAGATATCACCAATTTGAAGGACAGGCAATGGAACAGAAGAATAACAAGAATAAAAATGCAAAAGAATAATGCAATGAACGACATCACTCCCCCTATACTTAGGGTAAAGGATATGTTAGTATAGACAAAAATATCAAGAGTGGTGAAACATAAAGAAAAGAACAACTCAAGTCATTCGCCTCCCATATACTTAGGGTAGACTACATCCTAAGCATAGCCCACACACATGAAAGAGCTGATTTATAAAGATGGAAGAAGAAAGAATAAAAATAAAGGATATAAATAAAAAAATTATCAGCTCATGTATAAGATGCAGAAGATGTCAAAGAATCATCGCATAATACCAAATGGATAGAATCAACAATGAACATGAATGTATCATGATCTAGATATGGCTTCAGTAATTGTCAGTTCACAATAAATGGTTGTGCGTAAGATGACAACCCAGTTATGAGAATACTACAATTGTCATGCGCAAATCTAACTATGAACGGTCTAACCATTTTCTTTTGAGTTTGTTGGGGAACAACTTCAATTTCACATCAAACAACCATACTTTTTGACCAGGGACAAAAATCTTTCTTCTAATATGTCTATCATGCCAACGCTTGACCTCCTTATACATGAGTGAGTTATCATAGATGAAATCTCAAGAATTCCAACATAATATGTTTAGGTCTGATTTCCTACTCTTGTCTACTCTCTCATAGTCCAAATTGCATACACAGAGTGCCCATAAATATTTGTGAATAAGCTCAACTGGCAAGTCGCAAGGCTTTACCTAAAATAATGTATAGGGATACTTTAGGATATAGCGAGATCCTCAAGCGCATCATGGAAGCGTGTGGATCGCATTGAATGCGATTGGGAGCGACTAGTCACACTTGTTGCTCCGGGCAGCGGAATTTAAAAAAATTTAAATGTGATGAAACCACATGATCCAAGAACCCTTCTCAGATTGTTTCATCTAAATCACCATAGGTATTAAGGTTACCTCTTGAAGCATGGTTGCGATCAAGTCTCTACACGAAGAGACCTCCTGTCGCAAGTCCAATCTGATAGAGGAGACGCTTGCGAGCGCGTTGATGAGACGCGCCCTTCTCGCAATCTAAGTTGATGATCCAAGCGACGAATCTCCAGATCTCGTCACACGAGATCTGACATCTTCTTTATGAGCGAGGCACACTGAAGGAGACAAAGATCCATGAGAAAACATTCCCCTAACGACTATGTTGCGGTGATGAAGACAATGGCTCCATAGTGGATGGCCATAAAAGAGAGAGGGAGAGAGCCTTGGTGTGTAGAGACAGAGGAAAAGAGCATTAGTTTATGTTGTAAACTTGTCCCTCCAAGAGCAAGGGGTGCCTCTTCTTATATAGGGTTTTGGGAGTCCATGGATCTCAATCCATGGACAACACACAATCAATGGTTGAGATTGATTTGTGTTTCTTTCTATGGCAAAGATGTTGCTGTAAAAACACAACAACAATTGATTTAATTTGAATTAATTCATATTGATAAGTCAACATAATTAGTCCCAATTTAAATCACATTTGACTAGAGATGAGATAATGAGGAGACTAACCACAATCCCTAAAATAGGGAGGATGGCTACTCTTCTCCTCATGGAGAGTTGTAGTTGTCCACTCTTCTTGAGTGGAATGTGTCTTTCTCCTCTAATTATCATGAGATCTCATTATCTCATGATATCTCCATAATTTTCAATAGCTCTTATTGTAAATTATTTTCATAAAAATAATTCACAATTATCTTGTGAAAAATTTCAATCAAGTCATTGAAATTATGGGAATCTCATTCACAAAACAAAACAAAATGTAATTATATTTTCAATTAATTATTCAATGTGGATCCAATTCACATTAACAACTAATCAACAAATACAAATCATAATATGCTCTCTCTAATATATTATAAATCACATTTATAACATATCTTATTAATATAAATAGTGCTATCCACATTATTCGTATCCACAATAATTAAATCACATTTAATCATCCTGGATCTCTTTTCTCATGTGCCCAAATAATGAGAATCACATTCACAATATTCAAATCTTTGGTAATTAAATCACATTTAATTATCTCAGATAACTCTCCTAATAATATGAATCAAATTCATATTATTCATGATAATTAAATCACAATAAATTATCCATTTTCTCAATGCTCGGATACATATATCAACAATGAAATTATCCATGAACTCTTTCAAGGATAATATGTTTTCTTCGCAGATACTTAGAGATGAGGACATGGCGATTGTATTGTTCCACGTATAGTGACCTGGATATTGAGATGACATCTCAAATCCAGATCTTGTGGACCTCCCATAGATGCTTGACTAAATCAAGACCGCAAATCTAATATTGTCATTACATCTGAATCACATTCAGATCAATGTCCAACCTTTGGACTAAGATCAGATTAGTTCTCTATGGGAGGAGTCCCTAAAAAATCCAGACCTATTTCACCACTCCCTCGAAATGGAAGCGTCTTGGTTATACAATCTTTTATGATCACATCACCCTCAGGCATTCCTAATACCTGTACATCCTGCATACTGGAAGACCAAGAATAAACCCGAAGTATAAGATCAATTTTACACTGTCTACTTTAGAGTTTTATCATCAAGCTTCTCATTCGATCATTGGAAGTTGGTATCGATCATAAGCTTTCCAAAAGCATATATCATACCCCGATGTTGATCATATACTTTTCCAAAAGTATATATCAAACCTACAAATTCAATCAAACTTCCAAAGAGAGACAACCGTGCACGGAATTTGATTCTTCCCAATATCTCATGAGTGAGCTCATGTCTTCCACTTCAGTAATGAACCTGTATGATCCTTCTGAGAGATCATATTACTCATAAGCCCTTATATGCACACCAGCGCACCGTGTATAGACCTCGATTAGGTTATCAACCTATTGGTCTGGCAAATGTACATACTCATACATATAGTAACACATCTGTCTCCGGTCAGAGGATGCGTGCCTATATCGTGACAGAATACGACATATGACTTTGGTTATCTCGATCTTATTAAGTCAACTCTTTGACCTAACTAATCTGACACCTTTCAATCTCTATTCCTATGCAGAGGTCCTGCATCAAGAGGTCGGTCAGATATCAGCCTATATGAGAAAGTATTGTCATCTCCTACTCAGGCTGGTGATCCTCTCTTAATAATCATTTGACGGTACTTGATGAGTCCTCAATCCAACTCTTTAGATATTCATCTAAGCACCAGCCTCTATGATTAAATAATTGAATCAACATCTGTATTATCATCAAGATGGCCATTGTACATAACCCTAATTGTACTAAGAGACCTATTATGCAAATTAGTTATTCTTTATTTCAGATCAGGGAATGATATTCGCAATAAAATTTATTGCATAGTGGCTCGTCGTGGGCTCGCACGTCCAACAATCTCCCACTAGTTCTGGTGGAAACCACTATGGAGACATAACAACAACGAAAGTATTGTTGTGTGACCTCTGGTGGCCTATGCTATTCAAGGATGCAACAACATATGTCAAAGGCTGTGTTGACTGTCAAAAATAGGAGGAATCCTTACAGCTAAAGAATCGATGCCCCTAAAATTCATTCATATTTTAGATGTATTCGATTCTTTGGGCATCGATTTCATGGGACCCTTCCCCAACAGTCATGGATTTGAGCACAACCTTCTTGACATTGATTATGTGAGTCATTGGGTTGAAGCTATTCCCACTCGAGCCATTGACAATCGTATAATATGACAGTTTCTGAAAGAAAACATCATTTCACGATTCAGGATACCAAAGATTCTGATATCAGACGAGGGTAGTCTCTTCATCAATAATGAGGTCAAGAAATTAAGAAAGGAGTACAACATTGAGCACCAATTCGCTTCTCCTTATCATCCGTAGACCAATGGCATCATAGAGCTATCCAACAGATAAATCAAGATAATCTTGCATAAGCTTGTGACTCCGGACAGAAGGAACTGGTCCCAACTCTTGGACTCCATCCTTTGGGCATATAGGTCTGCCTACAAGTCTTCCTTGGGCATGTCGCCCTATCGTCTTGTATGTGGAATTCTGTACTATCTGCTCTGTGAACTAATTCATAAATCACTATGAGAAGTCAACATGTGCAATTTGGATTCACAAAAAGTGGCCAGCAAACAAAAGTGGATTTGAACATACTCCTAGAATTTCGAGACTGTGCATTTGATAAAAGCTTAATGTACAAGGAGAAGGTTAAACGCTAGCACGATTGGCACATCAGACGAAAGACCTTTGAAACTGGACAGAAAGTGTGGTTATTTGAGGAAAAGTTGAAGATCATCGCTAGCAAATTAAAGAGTAAATGGACAGGGCCATTCAGAGTGAAAGAAGTGCATGATAACAGAAACATTTTGATATCAAAGTTGTCATATGGCGCACAACTGTTCGTCGTCAATGGTCAGTTACTAAATCCATACCTCGAGCATGATACTTTCCCGGTCGTTGTCGATTCAGTCCAAGTGATCTTCAATGATGCATCATCCACAACTCCAATATCATCAACTGATTCATATAATGCTCCTATACAACTCTTTCTTTAGTTTTCTTCTTTTCTTATATTTATTTTTGCTCTCATTCTTTTTTTCATTCCTCTCAGTCATAATTTCTAAACTTAGGATATGTTTCATCCTAAGTATGGGGGGATGAGTGAGTCCCGTTGTTAACTCTTTGATGCCTCACCTGTCTCCTCTCTTATTGATATTCCGATCTATACTTAGGGATATTTTACCCTAAGTATAGGAGGAGACAGGACGAGTTGCTGATCAGTTTATTCCCACCCTCAACCCTCTCTACATGTAGATACAACCTGCTATACTTAGTATTATTTCATCATAAGTATAGGGGTGATAGTTGACTTCTCATTTATTGATTCTTTATTTGTTAGTTTTCGTAGTATAGGCTCTTTTGTATTGAGTACAAGTTATGTCTTTTCTTTTATCTTCGATCTATGAGGACATAGCTCATGCTAAGCATAGGGGGTTGTATATACCCTGTATATACTTTAGTCATAACTCGTACTTTCATATTTTCAATAAGTATGGCTAAAATACATTAATTAATTTTAAAGAATATAATAGTATAAAATTCATTGTGTATATTGATTAATAAATCATGTAAAAATGTTTTGCAAAATGTTTGAAAAATAGTTGGAAATTTGCTTTGAAAAATCTTTTGAAAAATCTTTTGAAAAATATTTGCAAAATGTTTTGTAAAATATTTTCAACCTTTTAAAAAATGTTTTGTTTATAAAAGTTTCTTTTCTTTGTTTGAAATAAAACATTTTGAAAGTATATTTGTAAATTTTTAAAAAATGGTTGCAACAATAGTTTAAAAAATCTGTACATACTGTTTGAAAAATCTTTGCATAATGATTTTCAAATTTTGTAAATGTTTGTAAAAATTATTAATTTTGAAAATAAAATTTTCAAAATATTTGCAAAAATGTTTTTAAATTATTTTGGGAACTATATATGTCATCTAGGAAAATAAAATTCTTTAAGAGCTAAAAAAAACTTGTGAATAACCAACTGGAGTAAATTCATAAATCTCAATTCTTGTAAATACCAAAGAGGCACTCTCGTGTAAATATATCAAATATTTCATTTCTTAAAACCTTTTTGTTTTAAAAAATCCCTAAAATTTTGCAAAATTGAACATCTCAAAAACATTTGCAAAATCTTTTTTTAAATTGCATATAAATTTGCAAATCTTTTTAAAAATCCATAAAAAATCAAAATCAGGAATTTACGTCACAAAAATATTTTCCTTGCATTGTACATAGCATTTGCATTCTTCGGATTGATAATAACAATTGAACTAGTCAAGTAAAATCTGAAGATTGGAGCTTGGTTGGACCTTAAATCTACTTAATCACAGGAACCTTGTTGGATCTAGAATTGCGGCATTTCACGTCTCAAGACTTAATTCTTTGAGACCACGAGACTTAGTTCAGTGTCGTCTTAACGGTCTAAGTAGAATATTTCGGAACATACGTGACTCTTGTTGATAATAAACTAGCTTGCAAACCTGCATTTTACACCTTGCTCACCTTAGTAGAAGTAGTAGAGGGTTGGATTTGCCGATATGAGATACATGCCAATGGAAACATCGGAAGTCACATTTTTGTGGCCATTGTACTCCAACCAATCCAGTAGCCATGAGGTCTTATGACAGAAGTTGTGGGTTGCAATAATGCTTCAAAAGAGGGATAGTCTATTGGCTCAAGAGGAAAAGTCCTTATGTAAATGTTGATATATATAGTATTAAAAAATGCAATAAAAATTCCAAAAAAGAGGACAGGCATGAGTGCAAATAAAATGCCTGCCGGAGTATGTATATATTTATATTGCCAATAAGTAAGCTTGAGCTTCAAAGTCATATTTATATGAGCCTGCAGTTAGATGACTTGGCTACGCGGGTCAAGCATCTTAAGATAGGTAGCTACACTGGCTACCGTCCATTCTTCTCTCCACCTCCTCTTCTTGAGTTGGTTATACTTGAACTTAGAAGGGAATACTCCACTTCTCAAGGAAAGAGTTGTTGGATTAGGGAATTAGGGTCGCCATGTTGGAGATGATTGACTTTTACCGCTTCAGCCAAGGAGAGCTACATATCACTCACATTATACAAGATAGCTTCATAGTAATAAGGGTTTGCGTATGAATTGACTTATTCTGACCTGGCTATTGAGGAGACTTGGGCAGAGTTTTGTGGATCTTAGAGGCTGCTGTGTTGCAAGTCCGGTTCCTGCACAAGGTTCCAACCAAACTTAAAGTTCCAAAGATCCAACTAAACTTCAAACTTTGATTTTGTGAAGACAAGATTAAGAATTAAAATCAATCCAAGTTCTTTCTTTTTCTTTCTTTATTTTCTTTTCTGCACTTATATGCTTAAGTGTTTGATAGAGACTAGCAAGGACAAGTATAAGGGGTGATGAATCTCCATTTCATCACCTTTATTCTTTTATTTTAGCCTTCATTCTCTAACTGAATGCATGCAAATATCATTATTTTGCATAAATTAACATCCATTATTTATTGTATAAATATTGTATAATATACAGTATTTCAAAGCTAAAGTAAAAGAATAAAGAAAAGAAAAAGAAATAAAATACCAAATGTATTTTATGATCCTAAATCTCGAGGTCAAGGCATCGTGATGATTGGGTTGACAAGGAATAAAGTAAAGGGAGATAAGGGTCAAAAACATAATAAAAACTCTACTTATTTATTATTCAATAATGCACTTTTGGGACCTATTATATTCTTTATTATTTATACCTCAAATCAATAAACGTTGTGTATGAAAGTTGTAGATCAAAATATAAAGAAAAATATAAAATTGATTTCATATAAAAATAATATACATTGTACATTCTATACTCAGAATAAGAAGCCAAAACCCAAACTTCCCAGACCCATATTTTCTCCATAAGACTCAGAATGCATCAAAATCACCTTTAATTGCATATAACTTTTAATTAAATATTTAATGAAGGTGGTTCCATTTAATTTGGAGTTAAGATGCAAAATTTAGATTTTGGATCCCTATTATACTATATACCTGAATAAAATATTCATTTTATTTATTTATATTTTTCATAATTTTATATTTTTTTTATAATTTTGTAAATATTATTTATAGTAGGAGTACATATTCAGAATATAATAAAACCATTAAAAATAAAATAAAATAAATAACTATAAAATAAATAGAGGAATATACTATACTTATACCTATATAATAAATACATCTATTTATTTAAGTATACAAATAACATCAGAAAGAATAAAGACACATTCAAGTGTATCTAAATAAGTTATAAATATAAATTATGTATATAAAATAATAAAATCTAAAATACAAATTAAAAATAAGATATACAAATATATGTAAATATACCTATAACTATACATGTAAATAATAACTTTCATAAATAGCCTCATAAAAATAAATAAAAATTGGAATAAAATAGTGAAGAAAATAATAAACATTTTTCATTTTATAACCTAAAATTAATAAATTCATTTATTAATTATTATTATTCATATTACAAGGTATTTTTGCCTTGTATTTTTCTGGTCGGTCCACGTGGACTAACCAGATCCATTCTTTTGTTGACCCGAGTCAACTGGTCCTTTGACGCCAATGACCATTTTTAGAACCTCGAGCAATCAACTTTTCCCCATTTCCCCTCGTGATCTAATGATCGAATCACCTTGAGCCTTGAACAAAACTTGTAGATGGGATCTCCATGATTCACGCAGGATCTTTAGATCCCATTAATCTCCTTCGAATCGGCCTTTGCTTGATCCGCAAGTCGACCTGGACCATTGTATACAAATAATATCTTCCTCCTCCAAACTCAATTTTGATCCCTTTTCGAGCCTTGATTCCCCTTGCCTTTTGCATGAGTGTGTTCCTAGCGACAGAGAGAATTCCCCCAAGGTGCTGGTGTGGAGCAAGGAGGAGAGCAGCGGTCCAAGGCTTCGCTCTGGCAAGGTCCTTGCTCCCTGGTATTGCCCGTGTATGAGTTGCACATTTTACGTTTGTTAGATAGCTTTTTGATTCCTTAGTATAATCATAGCTTAGGCTTAATCAATCACCCCGTAGGTTTAGTAAACTTCTGATACTTTCGATCACCGGGCTCACTGCTCCAACCATTTTCCATTGTCTCTCGACCGTTTTGACTTCCCCTTTCATGACCATCTCATACCCCAATGTGTTCTCCATCGATTCCATCCAGGGACCCAACCTGATCCTTTCTAGATTGGCGAATCAGAGCCCATCTCTTGCCTTTCACCAGAGCTCCCTTGTTCCCCTCATTTCTTGAGCGAATTAGCTTCATTTTGGGCCGAGGCTTATTACCTCGAGCCCCTTAGTCTACTTGTGCAGGTGTGGACTTTCTAGAACTCGAGTTCGGGTCGTTTTGAGCCCTACAGGAGACCTCTAGGTGCCATATGTCGAGCCAGAGCTCCAGGCCCCTATCAATGGGCTCCAGGCCCTTTTGGCATCTCTAATCACTACAGAAGGACATCAGAAGCATATTGAGCATCTCAACAGTCTTCCAGGGGACATGAGTCGCAAGTTATCGTCGATCGAAGGATCAACTCACTATTGTTCTTCTGAGTTCTTCCATCCTACTCTAGCACCGTCTGATGAAGCTGAAGCGCTAGATCATTTCCCAGTTGTCAAATCGCAGCAAAGTATTACACGCCTTCAGTCGTTGGATGCGCTTAAGTGATAGATTGTGCACTATTGGATCACGCCTCTTCAAAGGTAAATTTCACAGATTCCCCTTCGCTTATTTCATTTGCATTTAGTCCTTTAAATAATTGTTTTAATGTAAAAACATGTGAAATAATTGCAGGTATCCCATGTACTTTGTTGATATTACATATAGGTCCTTGCTAGGTCACCTCACGTGGACGCTCATATAAGGGGACATTATGCATGTATGCCCTTGTGGTTTTTTGCATTTATAAATTAGTCAATAAAATTTAAATATTAATTATAAATATTTGGGAAATTTGCATGTGACTCCCTGCACTATATTTTTATTACAAATGTGCCCTTGCTAGTTTAAATATTTTTGTGATTGTTTTCTATTTTATAAAAACACCATCCATTCTCCAAAAATTATGCAAAAATAGGACAAGGTACATGATGCATGTTCTTATACGTGACATTTTATGCACTTTTCCTATTTATTAAAAAATAAAAAAGAGCACATTTTGTCCCTATTTGTTTTAAAAAATCCATAAAAATTATACAACTTTTTTAAAAATTCCAAAAAATTTATACTTTATGTCTTATACTATGTATTAACTTCAGAGAAAAAATCCCTAAAAATAGAAAAGAATATGATAAAGAATAAAAAATCTCCAAAATCCTTATAAAAATTATAAAAATTCTTCAAAAAATCAAAAAATGTTTATTTATGTCTCTGAACTATCTTTTTATTATATATCATCTATTAAAATAGTTTTGGGAAATTTTGACTATATTTAGTATTCTTAAATTCCACAAAAATTAGCCTATTTATTTAATCCCTATTTTATGATATCTTTGACTTTAAAAATAAATAAAAATTAGCAAAAATACCCATGAAATCAAAAAACATTAGAAACATATAAAAAATACAAAACATTCTATTTTGTAAATTTTGATTATTTTTAGCTATATATATTATACTCATTATTATAAATATCTCATAAATACTTAAAAAACCTAAAAAAATAATATAAAACATGCTATACTTATAATATTTTTTGAATTTGTGTATATTTATTATATATTACATATAAACCTTATATCATATGTATATTTATATAATATTATATATAATATTATATTTAAATTAAAAAGAAATTAAAAATTAGAAAATTAAAAATTAATATATATATATATATGAAAAATAAAATAAAAAAATTAAAAATAAAAAACCCACATAAAAAGGACACTTATGTACATAATTCATTCTAGATTAGTAATAATCATTAGGCCTACCTTGTTTGCTCTCAGTGGTTCGACCTCTACATGCTTGCATGCTATACACCTTTGTTTGTAGAGTATAATAAATTGTACTTCACATTTTTGTGATTCATTGATTATTTATATTGTGGATACTTATTATCTTAGTTCGGGATTCATGAGCGGCCACCTCAATGACACTCTCTCTTTGCTATTCTTTTAGTGAGGATATTTTAGAACCTTGCGGATTCCATCTAAATAAACAATAGCCAATTGTTGGCACCAAAGGTGCATAAATTTAAAATTCAAAATGTTCTTGCAATGACATTATTTTTGCATTTATTCAAGGATCTATACAATATAATTTTTGGTTACTTTTTTACCATCAACAAACATGAAATAAACACTTCTATTAAGTATAGAATTAAACTAGAAAACCACTGATTTTATTTCACGCGATTCTGGATCCGTTTGCCCTAGATATTCCATATTTAGTGGAGATGGGTCGGATATTTATTGGATCATCAAGATTACTTTCTAAAAATATTTATCATTCTATATTAATCAAGGAAATTATAAATTTCCATGACTAATTGATACTTAATATTTATTCTAAAGATATTTGATTAAACATCAATGAACATTGAATGAATGTTTCATGATAAAAACCCTAATTTAATCTACAATAGTTGTAGGTCAACTTTTACATGCAAAACATTTTTGTTTGATATGAATAGAAATTTAGGATCTCAAAATTCTTTTAAGATGCCTAATATTTCTAAGTGATTACTATATATTATATTGCCGGTCATCAAAGGAATGATTGATAAAACTGCAAGTACATTGATCTAACAATTATTGTTCTTGAGTCATTATGATGATGGTGTCTAGGTCGTGGACATACTAATGGGTTACTTAATTGGCACCCTCCGTAACATTTGGAGAGGAAGCGCTCCCTGTTAGCATTGTCAGTCCGACTTGGCTTGATCCTTCCCGATGATGGGGTGATATGAGTAAATCAAATTGTACTCTAACTGCTAAAACTCAAGAATAATATGTACTTATGTGAGCATAATACTATATGGCAATATCACACAAACCTTAATTATTTGTTGGTTGATTGATTGAGTTGATAATTGATTTAATATGATTAAATTAATTAGATCTAATTAAAATAAACACTCTATTATGAATAGAGACGTAATTCCCTCGGAAGAATTAATTATGTGATTATGATTTATAATAATTAATTAAAATTTAAACAGGATATGAAGGATCATATAAATGATATCCTCGGTCTCCCATCAAGGTGACATGTTCCCTCGCCATGGATTGTATGCAGAGATGCCTGTTTGAAGTGACAGCTCCTAGATACAAGCGCACATGGATCGCGCTCTTTTCTTCTCGAAAGAGTAAGGTTGTATGCGTAGTGACTCCAATATTGATCCTCATATGATTGGGGCAGTATTGGATTACACATAGTGAGTGCTATTCAAGTTGATGGTTTATTCAATTAACGACAGGTCAACATCACCTTAGGGGTGATATGATCGGGTGTTAAAGATCGAATTGGGAAATGCAAGTTGGACTTGGAAGGCAGAATGAGTTCCCACTTCTTTTTATACAAGTTGTAAATTCTCATATAATTGGGATGTAACAAAGGCAAAAGGAGATCTCGATCTTGATAGAGATATAATAGTAGCTATATCTCTTGCTTTGAAAGTGAATAAGGGAATGAACTTTCATAGTTTAAAAGCCAAGACTATTTTGATTAAAAATCCTTAATCAAAGAATTTAAATTTGAATAATAAATTGATTATACGTTCTAATATAGTACACTATTAATCTCAAATGAAATCCATGAACCCACTTAGTAGGATTCTGGAGGTCAACCAGTTGACCGGACCCAACTATTTAGATTGGATCCGAAACTTGGAGCTTGTTCTGTCTATCGATCACATTGGATACATGCTTACGAAGGACAAGCATAAAACCATCAAACATTGGAAGAACTAAAGTTCAATGAAAAAAGATGAAGATCATGCATTGGAAAGGTGTTATGTATTGGAATATCTGTCCAATGTGCTGCACAAACAACATATAGACATGGAAGGTTTCCAAGATATAATGCTGAATCTTAAAGAGATGTTCTGTGATGTAAACCACACTCAGTGTTACAACATTATGAAAGAACTTATTCACTGCAAGGTGTAAGAAAAGACTTCGGTTTGAGATCATTTAATCAAAATGTTTTCTTATTTTTCTGAACTGGATACTCTCAGGACACAAATGGATTCAGAAATGCAGACCGACTTCATTTTGTTATCACTGCCAAGTCTTTCACCAACTTTGTGGTATCGTGCTACATGAACAAGTTGGAATCAACTAATACTAAACTCTTGGATTCATTAAAGTCTGTAGAAGACGTAATGAAGAAAGAGAATCTCACTGGTAGTGTAATGGTTGCACAAGCTAAAGGGAAGCGTAGTCAGAAGCGTGGGGCTCAGAAAGGTCCCACCCAGAAAAAGAAGAAGAAGAATCAAGCTGTTGACTCATCTTCTCATGCTACAACACTAACAACGTCAAATAAGACTGATGTGTGTCATCACTGCAAAGAGGTGGGGCACTGGAAGTGTAACTTCCTAGAGTACCTTAAAACTGCTGAGAAAGGTAAAGCCCCCGCATGTATGAAATCTACTTTCATCATTGAAACCAATTTCCTTGTAGGATGAGAATGTAGATGGATGGTCGATATGGTGCTTCTGTTCATGTATGCAATTTGTTGCATCTATTTCAGGAAACTAGGAATCTTGATGAAGGGGAGATAATCATATAGATGAGATGTTATGCAACTATTGCAACAGTCGCCATCCGGACCTGTAGACTATCATTATCTAGTGGGAGAGTTCTTATGCTTAAAGAATATCTTCATGTTCTGGATGTTAGAAGGAACCTACTATTTGGATCTAAATTGGTTACAAATGGATATTCGTTCTTATTCAGTAATAAGTTTGTCATAGTCATGATAAACATGTTGCAGATGGTGTTCTAACTTCTTGTGGAATCTATGAATTGTGCATTGATGAATATATCATGAATGTAACAACCACTAATAAAACCCCTAAAAGAATTAGGGAGGATGGAAATCATTCGAACATGATTAGGCATCAAAGGCTTGGTCATTTATCTGTTGATAGAATCAATAGATTGATAAAGGATAGAACCTTAGATTTTCTAAGGGTCCAAACTTCACCTACTTGTGAACATTGCATTCGAGGTAAAATGATCAGATCACCTTTTTGTAACAAGGTTACACGATGCAAGGGTATTCTTGACCTAGTACATACCGATGTATGTGGTCCGTCAGTACCACAAACAAAAATGGATATCGATATTACTTAATGTTTATTGATGACCATCCGTGATACGGTTTTGTCTTCCTATTATGACATAAGTTTGAAACCTTTAAAAGTTTCAAAGAATTCATGGCTTTGGTTGAAAACCAAACCAACAGGAAGATTAAACGGATTCGATCTGAGTGAGGTGGCGATTATCTCTCAGATGAATTCAAGGAATACCTCATAGAGAGATGATTTGTCTCCAATCTCACTCCTCCTGAAACTCCCCAACTTAATGGTGTTGTTGAAAGATGCAATAGGACCTCATGGATATGGTCCATCCAATGATGAATATAACACATTTACCACTTAGTTTATGGGGATATGCAGTAGAGACTACTATATTTCATAAACAAGATTCCTAGTAAATATGTACCCAAAACCCCTCATGAACTTTGGTTTGGTACCAAGCCCAAGGGTTAAACACTTAAAAGTTTGGGGTTGTTTGGTCCATGCAAAGAACGTGGATGGAAATAAGCTAGAATCTTGTACTAAAGAGTGCTACTTCATTGGGTATGTAAAGGATGGTATTGGATACCAACTTTACGACCCTGAGACTCAGAAGGTCTTCATTTCTAGAGATGTAAAATTTCTGGAGGATGATTTCCTTAAGAGTCAAGACAAAAATGAAGTATGGGAACTCATTGAATCTTCTGAGGATGTTGAACTTCTTGAACCAGAAACTAAATAAGTAAATGAGGATAAAACACCCATACCTCTTCGATGGAATTCGTAGGTGGTTGTACCACCTGAAAGGTTAAGGTTCCATGTGTTAGGTAATACTGACAATGATCCAGCTTCATTTGATGAAGCATTCACGGATCAATACCTAGATAGATATATGCCGACAATGAAGTCTAAAATAGACTCCATGTACAAGACCAATGTATAGACCATAGAGGATCCACCTAGAGGGGTAAAACCCATTAGGTGTAAATAAGCCTTCAAGAGAAAAAGGGAACCTAATGGGAAGGTAGAGACCTTCAAGGCATGGCTTGTAGCCAATGGCTACACACAGAGAGAAGGCATCGACTATGATGAGACATTCTCTCCTCTGGCTATGCTTAAATCCATTAGAACATTGCTAGTTATAACTGCATATCTTGACTACGACATTTGGCAGATGGATGTTAAGATGACATTCCTTAACGGATACCTAGATGAGGATATCTATATGGAGCAGCCCCGAGGCTTCATGACCGAGGAAGGAAAAGTATGCAATATGAAGAAATCCATCTATGGACTCAAACAAGCTTATCGTAGTTGGAACATAAGATTTGATAAAACCATAAAAAGTTATGATTTCATTCAAAATCTTGATGAACCATGCCTATACAAGAAGCTCAGTGCGACTGTCATTGTGTTTATCATGCTTTACGTAGATGGCATCCTTATCATTGGGAATGATATTGGGATGATGACTAGTGTTAAGATTTGGTTGTCCCATACTTTCAAGATGAAAGATATTGGAGAAACCACTTATATCTTGGGTCCGAAGCTATTCAAAAATAGAGAAAAAAGGATTTGGGGATTGCCACAACATACATACATTAAGAAGATCTTAAAACGTTTCCATATGGAGAATTCCAAGAAAATCTCCCTTCCCCTAAGACATGGTATACACCTATCTAAAGGGATGGCTCCTTAAAGTGTTGAGGATAAGAAAGTTGTGGATGGATGCCCTTACGTATCAGCCGTGGGAAGTCTGATGTATGCTATGATGTGCACAAGGTTAGACATCTACAATGTAGTAGGAGTGGTAAATTGTTACCAATTTTCTATGGAGAACAAAACTGGAATGTAGTGACAAGCATATTTAAGTATCTAAGATGAACTCAAGATTACATCTTGGTCTATTGAGATGGGGATCAACAAGTCTTGGGATACATAGATTCAAACTATTAGCCCGATATAGATGACCACAAGTCAACTTCAGGGTTTGTATACTTGTTGAACGATGGTGCTGTAAGCTAGAGAAGCAAGAAGTATGACACTATGACTGGTTCAACTACTGAATCCGAATGCCTAGCCGCATTGGATGCTGATAAAGAGGCAGTACGGTTATGTAAGTTCATCCTGAAACTTGGCATAGTTTCCTCTGATACTCTCATTCCACTGCTCTGTGATAACATGGGAGCCATAGCTTAGGTGAAGAAACCCATATGGCATTAGAAGAACAAACATGTGGAAAAGGAAATACCACATCATTTGGGAGATTCAAAAGTATGGTGACATCATTATAACCAAGGTGACCTGTGCCGACAATGTTGTTGATCCCCTTGTAAAACCTTTACTCTAAAAGATTTTTGACCATTATGTAATGAACACGGGTTTAAATATTGTACCTGTATGGTTCTGAGGGCTAGTGGGAGATTGTTATCTATGTGAGCCCGAGGCTAAATATTTCTGTAATAAATGTTATTGTAATCTTTCATATTTATATATATAACAATAAAGGTTATTGGTTTATTTAACTCCTTTCCTGAGATTAAATGAATGAATGCACTATAAGATCCCTCTTTCTACAATTAGGGTTATGTACCATGGCCATCTTAATGATCATACAACTATTGATTCAAATATTGAATCATGGAGGCTGGTGCTTGATGATATATAAAGGGTTAGATTGAGGGATCATCAAGTACTAACAAATGATTATTAGTAAAGGATCTCCAGTCTGAAAAGAATAAGGAAATTCTTCTCTAATTGTCAATATCTAACCGACCTCTTAATGTAGGTCCTCTGGATAGGAATAGAGATTCGAAGGTGTTAGATAAGTTAGGTCAAAGAGTCGACTTAACGAGATCGAGATAACCAAGACCTATCTCGCATACTGTTACAATATAGGCACGTATCCTCTAACTGGAGATAGATGAGTTACTATATGTCCGAGTATGTACATTTGGCAGACCAATAGGATGATGACCTAGACAAGGTCTTTACACCAGCGAGCTAGTGTGCATATGAGGGCATATGAGTAATATGATCTCTCAAAGAGATCATAGATGTTCATTTACTGAAGAAGACATGAGCTCACTCATGAGATATTGGGATAAATTTCCGTGCACTGTCATCTCGATTTGGAAGCTTGTCAGAATTTATCGGCATGATATATACTTTGGAAAGTATATGATCGACACCAACTATCAATGATCAAATGAGAAACTTAATGATAAAACCGTAAAGAAGACAATTCAAATATGATTTAAATAGTTTGGGTTTAATCTAGGTCTTCTCTTATACATGATGTATGGGTATTAGGAATACTCAAGGGTGATGTGATCATAACAATTGTATAACCATGATACTTTCATTCCGAGGGAGTGATGAAACAGATTTGGATTTTAATGACTCTTCTCAGTAAATTAGTAATCCGATCTTAATACAAATATTGGATATTGATCTAAATACGATTCATATGCGATAAGATGATGAGATTCATAGTTTGATTCAACCAACATCTTTGGGAGGTTCTCAAGATCTGAATTTGAGATATGATCTCAATCCAAGTCATTTTACATGGAATATACAGTCTCCCTGTCCAAATCTCCAAGTATCCACAGAGAAGGCACATTATTATTGAAAGAGTTCAAGAATAATTCTATTATTGATAATGTATCTGAGCAATAAATGATTAAATATGATTTGATTATCACAGTTACCTTGAATATGATTCATATTATTTAGACATATGACAAGAGTTATCTAAGATAATTAAATATGATTTAATTATCAATGATATGATTAAAGTGGATATCACTATCCATAATAATCATGAGTATTATAAATGTGATTTATAATATATTGGAGATATTTAATTGTAAATAGGATTTACAAATTAAATATTGATATGAATTGGATTTACATTGTACAATGTTGTAAATGTAATTTACATTTTATTGGGTGATTGAATTTGATTCATAATTGTCAATGGTTTTGTTTGCAATTATCACAAATAATTTGCAATAATTATTTGCTGATATTTACTTAACAAAAGATTACATGTAATATGATCCAATGTAATAAGAATAAATTAAGATTGGAGAGAGATTTTCTCTCTCCAATCCATGGTGGTCGTCCACCTTGATTAAAAGGGAAGGAGGTTTTCTCCTTTCCCTTTTAATGGAAGGTGGAAGGTTAGTCCTATTTCATTCATGAGAATATTGATTTAATTAAAACTAAATATGTTATAATTAATTACAACATATTTATTTTATTTTAAATTAAATTAATTATTGCCGTAATTTTTGCAACAAAAATCTCAACCATTGATTTGAATTAGGAGTGCATCTTCACCATCCACTTTAGTATACAAGGAGAGGTAGCCCTAGCCTTTTCTACTACAACAATTGTAAGAGAAATTACTCTCTCTACATGTCCCATCTCTCTCTTAATATTGTGGTCGTCCACCATATTGCTCGAGAGAGAGAGAGAGAGAGAGAGTTGTCGTCACGACACCATTATTTTACCAGATTGATTGGTCGTGGATCTTTGCCTTCTTTGATGCATCTTTCTCATGAAGAAGGATACCGATTTCATACGATGGAATAAGGAGACTCCACACTCGGATCTTTAACTTGGATTGTGAGAAGGCTGAGTCTCATCAACGTGCTCACAAGTGCCTTCTTCATCGAGTCGGACTTGAGATATGAGGTCTCTTCGTTTAGAGACACGATCGTAAACACGCTCCAAGAGGTAATCATAATGACTCATTTGTGATCTCGATGAAATGATTTGAGAAATGTTCTTAAATCATGTTGTTTCATCTATTTAAAAATGGTAAATTCCACTGCTCCTTGCAACTAGTATGACCAATTGACCTAGATTGTATTTGATGCGATCTATACACTTCTGTGATGCGCTAAGGCCTTAACCCTAGCCTTCAATGTGCTCTCTTAAGCTCTTGTTCTATCTCAGTGCTCTCAAGATTAATCATTTATTCTGAAGCAGTTTCAAGCTTTGTTCTAATTTGTAAAGCTATGTAAGATCATGATATTAATTTTAAGTATACAAGGCTTCTGCATTTAACTTATTGTACTTAGGTTCCCAACACTTTAGTTCTTTTCTCCCTGAAAGATAAAATCTTCATTGATGATTGTCAAAGGATGAAAATTTTTATGTAATTTTGTGTTATCTTCAATTTAAAGTAGCACAAATGGTGGAATGAAGCTTCTCCAAGAGAGCATAGGTGAAATACTAAAATATTGCATTCAGGATTATGATTTTTAATCGAGAGGGTTTCCATATGCAAAGCAATGTGTAATATGGCTTGCATACTCCTTCCCTTATCCCTTATTTTATAATTTGACATCTTTATTATATATATATATATCAAAATTCATTCATTATTATGCCAAATTCATAATACCTCGACCACTCACCATTAACCAAGGGATCCTAATTAGATTGTTGTTAGGAGAATGAAGAGACAATTAGGAAGAAAGGGAAAGTGAGAGAGATGATGGAAGAAAAGGGGAAAGGGAAGGGAATGCCAAAAAGAATGAAATCGAGAAATATGATTTAGATCAATTTACTTATTTACCTTTACGATAATGTAATCATATTGTCCTGTTATAAATAAAAGAGAAAATAAAATATTAGAAAGGATTTATTACCTTCCTCTTTTAATCATGATGGAGCAAATACCTAATTTTAGCGGTCCTCTCCCAACGGTTACTAGTTGACCTGATAGTAAATTGGTTACCCATAATCCATCTCATGTTCGAGATTGGTTACCCTCATCTCTACCTTTACAATACCAGGATGGAATTAATGATGTTGGTCCCGTATTTTCTGTACTATAACACCTCTAATCACCTTCAAGTAAACAAAGTCAACATCAGATATATTTTAATCTCAAACATAATTAATATAATATATAAATAATATTGCATCACATTTACCTACCAAACTATTCTAATCATCAAAATACCTACTACTTACAAGAATATTATCTGTCTTACTAAGTATGTAAAAGAGCACGAGCCATAAAATCTTTGTAAATTACCTTCTCGACATTATAAACATCATTATTATCTTCTCGACCTATTAAACTTGTTAACTCTTAACCCATATCCATTTACCTGTTAAATTTAACCGGATTCTATTAAAAAAGGATGCATATTGCCCTATTTGTTTATCAAATTTACAAAAAGATGACATACCTCCCTCTTCCCCTTTACCCTCCTTCTCACATCCTCTTCCCCCTTCCCTCCACCTCCATCAGTCGTCCCCAACACCATTACTCATCTTCTCATCAAACATCCTCTCGAAAAGCACCACGACATCGTCGATCTCCGAATATTGGTTTTGCCCTTCCGATAACCCTTCTGGTGGCATTCGTTAACTACCCTTTACATTTTCACCAATGCTCTTCCCACTATGATGCCC
Organism: Ottelia alismoides; assembly: GCA_037367405.1. NCBI lineage: Eukaryota > Viridiplantae > Streptophyta > Magnoliopsida > Alismatales > Hydrocharitaceae > Ottelia > Ottelia alismoides. The sequence continues at coordinate 622,800 of JAZKJV010002769.1, forward strand.
ATCCTTCTACCAAATCTGACTCCTCTCACCTCCCCCACTAATCGCATGATGACTCTTCACTGCCAATCACCCCTCCATCTCCCTCCTCTTCCAAGAATCCCCCATAACTTTGGTGGATGGAGAAGAAAGGTCGAGAGAGGGGGTCTAGTGTTGGGTATTCGACCTGATAGAGGTTCGATCAATGCCGTGCGAGGATGAGTTGCTCCTACAGAACTAACATGGTAGAGATGCGAAGGTCGGGGGATGATGGTTTCTTGACGGAGGTTATGGCAGATGGCCCTCTTTGTTTACCTCATCTTTTCATTTATAGTTGTGCGATGGGTCAACCATTGAGGAAGTCAAGGAGCCATGAACATTGTTGGAGTAACGGTTTGAGGGATGAGTGGTTATGTGATTGTTAAGATGCCATCATCAGTCGGAGGCCACATCGTGGGGGAAGACAAATAGATATCAGCGAGTGCATATATGCCCTTTCCAAATAGTTATCACAGTAAGGGACAAGGAGGGAAGAACCATCATGGAGTGGGGAACCCATCTTCTTCGTGGACAATAGCGTGATACCTAAAGCTCGGATCCCCCCACACGCATCATCAAAAGCTATGTCCGCCTTATCGTGCCTCGCTCAAAGCTCAGGTTCCCTACTAATAACTCAAATTTTTCATGCGGTAAATAGTTGTCGGTGTAAGTTAATAAAACATAATTAACACCAATAAAGAAAATTGGTGTTTCACTACTTATTTATCCCGGTAAGTGTGTTTGGGTCGAACACAAGGAGGTAGAAAGTCTCGCTCAAAATTCTCAAGTGAAAACAATATTTTTATGATATTTTTATCCTTATTTTATTTTTTTCTCATGTGACAAAACTCTTTTTGTATTTTTAGTTTTTGTTTTTTTATTTTCTTTTTATTTTTCCAATTTTTATTCGATTCCCCAATGATCTACGTTGGTGTGTTGTTGTGATTCTCCTCAAACAAGACCAGAGAGGTCACCTTCCTCTTCTGAGCTTGCCTGTGGTAGGCGGATGTCAGATGGCGACATCAGCTCTGAAAGCCGATTAGGGTTTGAGACCCTGAAATGAAGATGTTGCTTCTCTTTGGTGCAATCAACGCAGCTACAGAAGATGGATGATGAAGGAGGCTATTCCATATGAAGAAGAGGCATGCAAATGAAGATTTAATGCTCGATTCTAAGAGGAATCAACCCAAGGATATGGAAATTGCAAGTATTATAATGGGTTCTAGAAAGGTCAATGTTAGAACAAGAATGAAACAGATTTGATTTGAAATTGCGATCGTATTTTGAATGATGATTAAAGTAGGATGATTAAGCTACCTAATCGTGTAATTATGAGGCCTAATTAGGGTACACAAATCGATGAATTAAAGAGGAAATGGAGGATGAAGGAATACATGGGAATTGAAGAATGTATGATCCTTATTGGTCTTTGCTCGAAGGACCGGTATACCCCATGCTGCACGTGGTGGAGCAGACACAATGCAAGGCCTGTCAGCATTGGAAGTTCTCCACCGATGGATCATCTTTCATGTAGAGGCACATCTAGGCATTGTCACCACTGGAGGTGGTTGGAATGAAGTGAGAAAGGAAAAGACTCGACCAATGTGTTCTAGATAAAGGAGAGTTAGTTGGCTCAAGCCAAATTTTGGTGATTAAATAAGTGAAACAAAGGTGGTTTGGATCCAATCCTATGATAGGAGAGTGATTAGGATGTTATATTTGTAGGATGAATGGCTTGGATGGAAGATCAAGTGAAAGACGAAGGCAGGAAAAATGTGGGAATATGACCAGTTGCAACAGAAGCTGCAACAACTTCTTAGGAAGAAGAGTCTCTAGGTGTTGATAAGTATGAGCACCCGGTAAGTGATAATGTAATTAATTTATAAAAATAGTAAATAATGTTATTTAAATTAGGTTATAAAAAGTGTGTATAATCAAATTACTTGATTTATTTTATACTTTATTTTTATAAATAATAAATATTTAATGGAATATAAAAATAATATTAATAAATATGTATATAGTATAATGAATAAATAGGGTTTTGAATTTTAAGTTAATAATTTAGTAAATAATATATCATTTTTATATTTTATTACTTATTATAATAATAAATAGTGTATATGTGAATTTTCTTGAATCTTAATAAATTAATTTAATTATATAAATAAATATACGTATATGTGCTACAGTTTAAATTCGTCTATAAATTAGGATTTTTTATTTATTTAAAATATTAAATAATGTTTTGAAATTATGAAATAATTTATAAACAATATGCAAGATCAAGTGAAATAAAGAGCCCAGAAACCCAATTGTCACGAGGTCCCAAAATCTGACTTTTTGCAAACCAGCTCTGATTTTAGTGGAATCATCTTCATTAGTTAGAGAATACTATTTTATGAACTTTAAAAGTGAGTAGAGTGAAATTGGAGTTCGTATGAATAAGTTATAATGTTCGGAATTTGAGAAATTAACAATTTAAACGATGGATTTCTTGGCATATATACAAGATAATATTTTTTACTTTTTTTTTTATTTTTTATATATTTTTAGAAATAAATAAGAGAAGAGTTTGGTGAAAAATATGTAAAATGAATTAATTAAAAATCTTTGAAGTTTTGGTAATTATTGGATAAATAATGAATAACATGTAGATTGTATAATTAATTCTTTTTGATATTTTCTTCCTTATCTTCCCCTACTTATTTGTTTGTCGACCAATCCATGCTGACTTGATCTCGGGGGTTAGGTTATATAAATATATCTTCCAACTGTATCTATATTTTATTAGTCATATTGTACATATATACATATTTACAGTCTGCCTCTTTTTATTTTCTTTCTTTTTATTCTTTTATTTATTTACATGTTTTTATGCATAAAATGATATTTTTATTCATGATTATGCTTTTAACAAAAGATGAGATTTAATGCATATTTACATGTATTTGTTAAGGGTTTTTAGACAAAATACAGAAAGAATTTAATGAATCATGGATTCATCAACCCCATATACTTAAATTTTGCTAGTCCCTTAGCAAACACTTATTTGAAATATAAGGGAAAAAGAAAGAAATCTAGAATGAATTTGTTTTCCTAAACCAAATCATGAGAAAAGACAAAGGACATTGCTTGGGCGGGCCTGAAACGAGCATTTTATCGGAGCCTTAACAAGGATTAGAATTTTAATCTCAATAATCCTCAAGTTCCACAAATCGTTATTTAGGTTCACCTCAATAGCCAGCTCGAATCCACTTATCCATATTTCTAACTCTATAAACCTTGAAGACAATGTGTACTGTGTGTGAATTGTATTGGCTCTTCCTGCTTAAAGAAGCAAAGAAACTGTCCATCCCAATAATACACTCCCATTGGTTTCTCATCCAGCTACTCTTTCCTCGAGGAGGGGGGTATTTTCTTCTAAGGTCAGGTCATGTTGTGTCCACAATCGAGTAGAGAGAAAATGCAGAAGAATGAGAAGAGAACTGGAGTATGACCTGTAGTCACATCTCCTTGTGAAGCCCAGCCGGTGTAAATAAGTCTCCACTAAGACGTGTAAGCTTTTTGGAAGATTGGGCCATTGTGGACATATTTGGTATTTAGTGGTTTTCTTCTTTTTTAGTAGACTTTGTAATGTTTCTTACACTACATCAATATTTTATGCCTCAAGGTTATAGATTCTTTTATTTCCATCCATGTCTTGAGTTCTTGGAAAAAATTGTGACAGTGGATCCTTCCCTCATACTAAGCATTATTTCAACCTCACAACTCTCGTCTTTAGACGTCCGCACCACTATAAAAGGATAAAAATGCACCATTAAAATGAACTATCCTATGCAACCCCATGCAAGTCGAGCTAAGTGCAAAGTGCATGTGTTCAAAATTGATTCACTGATGAAGAGTTAAACGGATGACACCAAGTGTTCCACTTAGGAAAGTTTAAGTTGACTTCCCAAACATGGTCTTATGGAACCCAAAGATTTAAGTCATAAACCCAAAGAGTCTAAATTCCATTTCCTAACTGGGCCCCTTACAATGAAAGTTAAAGGCCATAATCAAGCTCCATACTTTAGATTATTCCCAATCTTTAGTTCAAGAAATCAAATTTATTCTGAAAAATGCTAATGAAAATGCAACCATATTTTTGTGAAGTAATTTTTCTGAATTTTACTCATTTTTATGGATTTTAAAGCTTTTATATTTTTTAATGAAATTTCGGACTTCGTATTTTATGGTATTTTCTATTTTTATAAACAAGTATATTTACAAGAATTTTACAAGATAAATTACCAATACTTTATTGGAATTTTATAAATATGTACAACGAATTTTACAAAAACTAATTTTTTTACATGTATTTTAATAAATATGATTTTAAATAAGTATTATACATATCAAATACATATTTAAATTAGGAATTTCAAATAAGAATTTTACAAATATTTTATTTATTTACAAGGATTTTATAAATAATAAATAAATGGATTTTAAATTAACCCTTACCCACTTTTTATGGATTTTATAGATATAGAAAATATATAAAAGTACGGGTTATGGACAAAAGTATATATACAAAATATACTCACCCCTTATACTTAGCTTGTGCTATGTCCTCATAGCATCAAAAGAGAAAAAGGAGGACATAACTCATGCTAACTAAAAGTGGGTGAAAAGAATAGAAAGAATAGAAGTAATACGATCCCCCCTGTACTTATGATCTGGTCATTGTAAGTATAGTGAAAGACAAATATGAGGTGACTGAGGAAAATGAATATACAAATAAAGGAACAAAAGAATGAAAGAGAAACGAAATCACTCAGTCCCCCTTACACTTAGGATAAGGCATCCTAAGTGTAGAAAAGAATGTGGCAAAAAATTAGGGACCGGTGATTAGTGTAAAAGAAAGGAAAACAAAAGAAAAAGAAAAAGATCAAAATTAAAAACTCAAATCAACGGGAAATCACCCCCTATACTTAAGATTCGGTATCCTGAGTGTATAAGGCGAGCAAAAAATGGGGACGATTGGGACTACGAAGAATATACATGTGGTGTTGTACTTGAAAAATCGAAAGGTTCGTAGGTATTTGTACAAGATGAAATGAAGTGAGAGAGTAGCCATGCATACTGTACAACGTAGATCATCTCAACTCGGGCCAGATGATCAGTAGTCTCCACAAAGTGCTTCAGCATCTGCACATTCACCACGAATGGTTATGCACCAGGTGACACATCTGATATAGCTATGCTTCTATTATCATGCACCATTCTGACTATATACAGTCCTTTCCATTTGCTTTTTAATTTGTCAGAAAAAATTCTCAATCATGCATTTAACAACGAGACTTCTTGACCAGGGACAAAGTTCTAGTGATGAATGTCTATCATGCCATTTCTTCACTTTATCCTTATAAATGAGGATGCTCTTGTATGCCTGATTTCGCATTTCTACTACCTCATTCAGATCCATCTTCCTATTGGTTCCTGCTTTCTACATATCCAGTAAATCTCTCTAATGGCACATTCTGATTTGTGCATGATCTCTACAGGCAAATGACACGGCTTTCCATAAACTAGTCTGAAAGGAGAAGTACCTAAGGGGGTCTTGTATGCATTATGATATGCCCAAAGAACTTGTTCTAGAAGTTGTGACCAGTTCTTTCTATTCGGTCATAATAATTTCTGAAGAAATGATTTCAGCTCCCTATTTGAAATTTCAGCCATGTCATTGATCTATGGGTGGTAAGGAGAAGCTACTTCGTGATCAACGCCATAACTCTTCACTACCTTTTTCACCTCCTTATTAATAAAGTGGCTAGCCCATCTGAAATAAGAATATGTGGAATACCAAACCATGAAATAATATACTCCCTCAGAAACCTGCACACTATCCTGCTATCAACGGTTTGTGCGGGCATAGCATCCACCCATCTACTAACATAATCCACAATGAGAAAAATTTACTCAAGGCTGTTGCTCGAAGGGAACGATCCCATAAAATCTATGCCCTATGCATCAAAGATCTCACAAATGATAGCTGGTTGCATTGGCATTGCATCTCTGGCACTGGCTGTCCCTACTGCTCTTTGACAATCTAAGCAACTCTTCACGAATATGCATTCATCTCTAGTAAGAGTTGGCATCCAAAATCCACTCTTGAGTACCTTCTGTGTTGTCCTCTTCCCTAAATGATTTCTCCCTGCCTTTACGGAATGGCACAGAGTGAGGACACTATTGTATTCCTCCTGAGGAATACATCGCATGTAGACACAATCTGGTCCCTCATGAAAAAGAATCATATCCTCCCAATGGTAGTATCATTCCTCGGAAACTATCATGTTGATTCAATCCTTCGGCCAACCCTGTAGACTCTTTTGTGTGACCAGAAATTTCATTATGTCTTCATACAATGGAAGTTTTGTAACTACAAAGATACTCTCATCTAGAAATATCTCTACAATCTCTGGCATGTACTCATTTGAAGGCTGCTCCATCTGTAGTCGGGAGAGGTGATTAGCTACCATGTTCTTTACCCCAGGTTTATCCTTAATATCCAAATCAAATTCCTAAAGTAAGAGAAACCCATCTAATAAGGCGTGCCTTAGCATCGTTCTTATCCATCAAGTATCTGATAGCTAAATGATTGTATAGACCGTGATTTTCGAACCAAGAAGATATGATCTGATTTTGTCTAATGCAAATACCACTGCCAACATCTCTTTCTCTGTCACTGTGTAATTACGTTGAGCATCATCTAAAGTCCAAATGGCATAGTGGATGGAAACATGAAGTCTATTCCTCCTTTATCCTAATACAACCCCAACCGCAAAATATGAAGCATCCGTCATGATCTCATAGGGAAGAGACCAATCAGGTGGTTGTAAGACATGAGCACTAATAATCATCTCTTTCAATATGAGGAAGGCACTAAGACATTTGTCATCTACCAAGAACTCGATGTCTTTGTCTAATAATTCAGTTAATGGTCAGGCAATCTTAGAGAAAACTTGAATGAACCATAGGTAGAAACCAACGTGCCCTAGAAAAGACTGCAACTGCTTGATATTGGATGGTGGCTCGGGATGCTTGATGACATCCACCTTGGTAGGGTCAACATCCATGCCTCGCCTAGAGATGGCATGCCCGAACACAATACCATTTATAACCATAAATGGCTCTTTTTCTACGACAAAACGAGATTTACCTGACAATATTTCTGAAGAACCTAGTCTAGGTACGCTGAACAATCCTCAAAGGACTCACCATATACTGAAAAATTATCCATAAAGACCTCGAGAAAATGATCCACCATGTCTGCAAAGATGAGAAGCATGCACCTCTGGAATGTAACAGAGGCATTGCACAAACCAAAGGGCATCCGTCTAAAAGCATACGTGCCAAAGGGTCATGTGAAAGTGGTCTTCTCTTGATCTTCAGGAGCAATAGTAACTTGGTTGTATCTGAAGTAACTATCAAGGAAACAGAAGTACTCTTTCCATGGCACCCTCTCTATGAATTTGTCTATAAAAGGCAAAGGGAAGTGGTCCTTCTTCGTTGTGACGTTCAATTTCCTGTATCAACACACACCTACCACAACATGGTTACTCTCTTTGGAATCTTCTCTCCACTCTCATTCTTGACCATCTGAATTTCTGACTTCTTCGGGACAACATGTAATGGTCTAACCCATTCAGATTTGGAGACGGGATAAACCATGTGTCGCACCATCTCGTAATCTCTTTCTTGAGAACATCTAGTAAAATCAAATTTAGCATGCGTTGTGACTCTCTAGAAGGTATGTTGTCATGATCGAGATAGATATGGTGGGAGCACAAAGCAGGATTTATCCCGTGGAGATCGGATACATTCCACCCAATAGCCTTGCAGTTTCTTTCAAGAATCTCCATAAGACGAGATTCTTTCTCTTCAGTCAAAGATGAGCTGATAATGATTGAAATTGTCTATGTGGACCCTCAAGGAAAGCATATTTCATGTTTGGTGATAAGGTCTTCAGTTTTGGTAAGGTGGAATCTGGCCCCGTCGTATCCTCATCTGTATGTATACTAGGATCTATGCTGGTGGTAGATGTGTCTACAATATGGTTATCTACCATCTCAATATGCTCTAGAGTCATACTATAGAAGATGTCTAAAACATCATCCGATGCACTACTATGATCATCCTCAAACTGACTAGAGGAAAATAACCCAGCTAAATGAAAATTAGTCTCTAGCTCATCTAAAGTGGAGGAATCATGTGAACTCTCAAAATCAGAAATATCTACAATAAAATAATTAAGTATCTGCTCCATTTGCTCATCATCCATGCTAAAATATAGAGTACCATTTGAAGAACTATCAATTGTAGTCTTGGACCCATCCTCTGCTAGGATATCATGGGTCTCTATCAAATATATCTCAAGGTCATCAAGACAGACCTCGTCCATGTAATCGCTGGTGGCTAAGGAACTCAAGGCATCTGAAATGATTGAAGATGCAATACTGGATATGTATGATTCTTGCCATCTCTATCTGTGCATTCTCACCCTCCGTGCAAAAATATACCTCCCCTGTGCCATAATCGAATAGCGTCTTCACGATCTCCAAGAAAGGTCTCCAAAGAATGAATCAGAGTAAGGTGTAACCGTGTAGGGAAATCCATGTCCAGGACAGTAAAGCCCACTCGGAACTGCAGGCCCTGCACACTCATGATAACGTTCCTTGAAATGCCCCTAGATCTCTTTACATATCTACCCGAAAAATGAAGGATCGTGCGAGATTTGTAAAGAGGACCTAACTCGAGCTTGTCGAGTAAACTAGATGGTAACAAATTGATTGAGGACCCAATATCTAATAAAGTGCGATCGAATGTTGCATGATAAATCTCGCATATGACATAATGTGCTCTGAATCTTTCTTCTTCTTTAGAAATCTATTCTGTATAGCGCAGGATGTGGCCTTGGTCAAATCATGCTTCTTTGTACGTGATCTATTCTTCCTACGCATGGTACATCTATTCTTAAATTGTTGCTTGAGCATAGGGAAGTCATCCAAGGAATCATGGAGAAGAATATTCAAAAATATGTGATCTTTCGGTACTCGCTCGGCCTCTGGAGTAACATCATCTTTCTCTTTGGAAATTTCCTTTTTACTAAACAAATCATCAAGAAATGGTATCAACTCTGGAATAACATAATCAAACTTTTTATTTCTATCATCAAAGTAATCAACATGTACATTGAGAGTCTCAGAAGTATGTACAAAACTATCTAAAATGGGAGAAGAAAAATCTACATCGGGAGTGTCTGCATGGTCTGGCGTGGTATCATCATCTGACTCACATGTGTCCATGTCAAATGCCTCTGCATCGCTCCCCTGAATGTCGTCATGGTGGACATTGTGCTGGTCCTCATCGTGACGGGCCTCCTCCTCAGCATCAGAATGTGAAACATCAATATTGTCATGGATTGACTCATGCTCCTCATCATGTGCCCTCTCCTCCTCTCGATCAGGTGCTCATGGTGATCTATCTCTCCAGAGAAGAATGAAGTTAGATAAAAATTCAGGAAAAGAGATCGTACATGTAATGGTGTCTACCTGATCAAAATGCCACATCTTGTTTTCGGGTTCATCTAAGGCTGGGTTGGGAGAGTAGTCTTTGGTACGACTAACTCATCCAGACGATGGTTAACACGCTCCATCTCTGTCCTATGCGTTGTCCATAGCATGCTAACATGTCCATGATCTGATTCAATGCCAGGGCATGTAAAGATATCTCAGACTCAGTGTGGTGTCCCTGGCTATCTACTCTCTCCTGCCTAGGAGTGTGCAGATGTGGTGTAAAAGGTTGAGGAGACCTCTGTGGTGTAAAAGAAGACTGTTGTTGCTGATACTGATAGGCATGATGATATGTAGCAGGATACTAACGTGAATGTGGTCTCTGCTAGGCATGTTGGTGAGACTGTCGCTGCATGAAGTGCTTACGGTGCTGGAAATGTGGGTGTTCATGCTATGGATGACTATGTTGCTGTTGGTGGTGGTGTACGCTCTGAGGAGTCTTGTTGATCTTAAGAGTAGAATGAGAATCAACATCATCATCTCCAGGGCTAGTGATCTGACTCGTCTCGGCATTGGAGGGATCCTCATGCCAATCAATCTGTGGAGGCTCGGTAGGCTATATTGGCTCGCTCTGAATGTACTGAATATGACGAGTGGGAGGAGCAAGTAAAGATATCTGTACAGGCTGAGAATTTGAAGAAGGGTGGGAATGTTGGTACTGAAACTGCAGCTCGGTCACCTTCTTCGTCAAATCACTCAACTGCCGAGGAAGTGATGAGAGTTTCTCCAACTCTCACAACGGCTGCAAATCTTGGACTTGCTTATAAATCACATTGACCAGTGTAAGATTCTCACTAATGAATCCCATGTTGGATCGTGAATCAGACTTTGAAACTTGTGCCACCTTATGATGTTCTCTATGGTGTGGTTGGTTGTGGACCCTTCTAGAAACCCTGAGTGGAGTAACCTGCACATGAATTCTCTACCATCCCCTCAAAGATGGACAAATGGACTCAGCATCCCTATTCAGATAACTGCCACCACATGCGGTGCTCACTAGTCCCTGTACATCCAGCTAGATTCCTCCAAAATAATTCTATACAAGCACCTTCAATGGTATCTCATGATGAGGGCATCTCTAAGTCAAATCCTTGAATCTATCCCATGCCGCATGGAATGACTCATGTGGAAGCTATGTGAAATTGGAGATCTAACTCCTCATCTTGTTAGTCCGTTCCATAGGAAAGTATTTATGCAGGAAAGTGGACTTCAGATCATCCCATGTAGATATCTCTCTCCCAAACTGACTCAACCAGTAAAGCACCTTATATGCTAAGGTGAAGGGGAAGGCCTTGAGGTGTACAACTTCATGAGTAACTCCTGGGATCACTAGTCGTACCACATATCATCTCGAGTTGTAGAAAGGTAAATGACTCCTCTGAAGTATTCCCATAGAACTTGGGAAGAAGTGAAATGAAGGATGGTCTTAGCTCGTATGACCCTTGATTCAGTGGTAACCCAATCCAATGGTGTAGCATCCTCGCTCCCGGGTCATATTCATCTCTCAATGTCGCGACAACCACGGCAGGTGGTGGTGGGTTCCCATAACTTGCTTTTAATGTAGTGATCTCAGCTCTAAGCTCATCCTGAACTCTACATTGCTCTCTGATCTGTAAGCTCATCTGTCGATGTGTGTCTAGAAACCCATCAGTAATATCTGAAGCTGGATCAAGTCTCCCGTATGTACGTCTCTCATCATCATGCGGTCTCTCCTCAATAACTTTGTCTTCAACTGGTCTCTTCCCTCTAGCCATGATCCTCAAATACTCTGAGAAGGAAAAAGTCTCATAAGAACACCGTAAAAAACATGCAAGAGAATTAGACAAAAAATCAAGGTGGGGGTCTGCCTTGACAGAAAGGCTAGGAGGCAAGGGAGTCTAGGTTTGACTCACATTGTGACTAAGCATGACCAACTCGGGAAGAGGGTCATCTCGAGTTTGTAAAGACATATGATAGATGGTGGAAGGTCTAAAGCTCATAGAGTCTGAGCGCAAAATCAGTGTAGTCGTCATCTTCTATGTCAAAATAATTACGAGAGAGAATATGATATCAAGTCAAGAACACGAGTGTGAAGGCGTATAAGATGCGGAATAACATACACCTCACATACAAACGTAATGCAAACCCCAGATTCACCAACTTCACACGGTGGAGACTGTAAGAGTTCGGTCTTTTATATTTTCAATATTATTTTTGGTGATCAACCAGTTGTATTAGTAGAATCACAAATGGTGTCACCCTATCGCCCAACATACTCACTCACAATCCCCCAAATAGTGGTACTATCTGCTCGGGCTGACGAGTCATATCATGCCCAAAGGGAACTGTGAGGTATAAGCACATCAAAATGACTTTCTATGATCGGGGGAAAGTGTTTAAAGTTGCAACCATGCACCTAAAAGTGATGCATATGTACTTAAGATATAAGTCCAGGGATTTTTGGCTCTAATCCTTAAGGATGTGTCCTCACCCACTCTGTCTAACGTGTACCTAATTACAATGAGGGGTTAGCTCTCCTAATACTAATTAAGTCCATGTATTTTTTATTTTTGTAAAGTTTTTAAAAGAGAAAAAATATTTTTTTTTATTTTTGAGGGTTTTCACTTTTTTGGATATTTTCAGAAATATCTAACAGGATGTTGGTTTCTTTTTTATTTTCTAAAATGTGTCTCATGAAGGGGGAACAAGGAATGCATCGGAAAATAATAATGAATGCTAAGATAGAAGGCATACCTTCCTCCAGCAGTTACATGCAAGTGATCCACATAGAAATGTAAAAACCGAGTCTTAATCAACAGTTCTAGTGTAAGAACTTGTTATTTTTTAAAAATATCTGACTTACGCCTAAGTGTGGATTAGGGATCTGGGTTTTACTTTTAATCGTCTAATCAAATATGCATGCACACCTAGGCTCCACTAAAACACGTGAAACAAAGAAAAATCTAAGAAAATCGAAAATCAAGATCAGATGCCCCAAGTGCACCGGCACCTGATGAAACAGACCTCAGAAAATGTATAAAGTCAATGTACAGACATGATGTCCTTAGTAGACCCCTTTCTATAAAAAGAAACATGGGCAAGTGCCCCTTCCTCTCTCACAAAAGCAAAAAAATAGGAAAGTGCCCTCTCTCAGAAGAAAATAAAAAATTATGTCTGAAAAATACAAAAAGGATCTGTGTAGATAACTCGCTCTGCCCTTTGTAACCCGCTCATAGGAGTCTGAGTTGGCTTCTACACTCTCAACTCAGTCGGCTTTTTAAGAAGCTGGCTAATCATGCGGGCCCTGCAAAATGAGTTATCTCAACAGATAAAGGGAAAAAATCAAACCACAAAGTCAAATAAAATCAAGGGAAAAAATAAACTCAAAAATCGAAGAAGGCTCAAGAAAATCTGATAAAAATCAATAAAATAAAAATCAAGGAAATAAAGAAAAAATCAAAGAAAGAAAAATCAAAAAAAATTCAAGAATAAAATAAAAGAAATAAAGATAAAATATCAAGAAAATCAAGAAAAAGAAAATAATAAAAAACTGTGAAAATTGAAGAAAATTGAGAAGACATTAAGAAGAAGAAAATAGAGAAAGAAGAAAATATATCATAAAGAATAAAACTCAAAAAATCTCAAGCGCGTCTATGCCTCCCGGGCAATGACACCATTTTGATAACGCAAATTATGCCTACAATAATAGTTGTTGGTGTAGAAACCACTAAACAAAATCTGAGTTAAACAACAACAACAAAGCCTTTTCCCGCATTAAGTAGGGTCTGCTACATGGATTCTTTGCCTCCATTCAGATTTATCTTAGGTCATTCTTAGGCTTAGATCCGAAAAACTAAGATCCTTTCGTATAGTCTCATTCCAACACTTCTTGTACCTTCCTCTCCCGCTTTTAGCCATGTCAACATTCCAAAACTCACATCTCCTCACCGGTGCATCATCTGACCTCCTTTGAAAATGGCCAAACCACCTTAAGTGATTTTCTCACATCTTATCCTCGATCGGAGCTACACCAACTTTCCTTCCGATGGTATCATTCCGAATATGATCTTTATGTTTGTCCACACATCCACCATAGCATTTTCATTTTTGCTACTTCTATTCTCTGCACGTGTATATGGTTCACATGCCAACATTCAGATCCATAGAGCATAGCAGGTCTCACAGCTGCTTTGTAAATCTTTCTTATGATTTTCAAAGGAATTTTCTTATCATAGAGAATAGTAGAGGCTCCTCTCTATTTTAGCCAACCTGCATTTATTCTATTTGTAACATCTCCATCGATTTCCCCATCATGTTGCAAAATAGATCCTAAGTATCTAAAAGAATCTCTCTTCTGAATGTTATCATCACCTATCTTTACTTCTGTTCCTCCACCATTGCTTCCATCAAAAGTACATTCCATATCTTAACTTCAGTTCCTCCATATAAACAAAATCTGAGTTAATAAAACAAAATTATCACCAATAAAGAAAATTGGTGTTTCACTACTTATTTATTTAGGTAAGTGTCCCTGGATCGAACAAAAGTAGGCAGAAAGTCTCACTCAAAATTCTCATGTGAAAGTAATATTTTTGTGATATTTTTTTCCTTATTTTATTTTCTTCTCAGGTGACAACACTTTTTTTGTATATATAGTTTTTATTTACTTTTTATTTTTCCATTTTTATTTAATATTTAAAGTGGTTATTTTTCAAATATTTGTATGCAATATAGTAGGTGGAATAATATGGGATATATATGGTACTATATAGTAGATAAATATGCTCAAGCAACGGAATCGAAAAACAACTCAAAAAGGAATCAAAATGTATCTAAGATTGATGATTAAAATTTAAAGTAAAATATAGTGAAAATCATTGAAATTCGATTCAAAATAAAATGTAAAAACACAAAGATGAAATAGTAGTGTCCATGGACCACAATATCTACAAATGTCCAAAATAAGAGTGTGAATAAATACTATAAAAAATGAAAGGTCTCTTGAAATTAGGTCCCTGGTTAGAGACCTAATTGTAAGAAAAATATGGAGTTTTACAATTAGGTCCCTACATTGGGACCTGATTGTAAATATAAAGAAATATGAAGGCGGGCATCAATGCTAGATAACTACACGGGTCCTTAATAAATTACACACCGGTTCGCTGACATATGTCTCATATTAGACGGATAGTGGCAGATCTGGACCTTTCGAATCTACCACGTGTCAGCAGACTGTAGCTTATGTTCTTCCTGCAGTTCTTCCCCAAACCTGAGACAGTGGCTAGGGTTCTTCGATTTTCTTGATGATATGCAACGATTGCTACTGTGATTCTCCTCCAGCATGGCCAGGAAGAGGTTGCCTTCCTCTTTCGAGATCTCCTGCAGTGGGCGGATGTCAAGAAGGATGGCGGCATTAGCTCTGAAGGTTGATTAGGGTTTGAGACCCTAAAATGAAGATGTTGCTCCTCTTTGGTGCAATCAACACAACTCCATATGATGGATGATGAAGGAGGCTACTCCACATGAAGAAGAGGCATGCAAATGAAGATTTAATGCTCGATTCTAAGAGGAGTCGGCCCAAGGATTAGGAAATTGCAAGTTTTATAATGGGTTCCAGGAAGGTGAATGTCAGAACAAAAATGGAACAGATTTGATTTGAATTTGCGATCGGAGTTTGAATGATGATTAAAGTAGGATGATTAAGCTACCTAATCAAGTAATTACAAGACCTGATTGGCACATGCAAATTGATGAATCAAAGAGGAAATGGAGGATGAAGGAATACCTGGGAACTGAAGGATGTATGATTTTTCTAGGTCTTTGCTCGAAGGGTCAGTATACCCTGAGTTACACGTGGCGGAGCAGCCACTATGCAAGGCCGGTCAACCTTAGAACTTCTCCATCGACGGACCGTCTTTCACGCGAAGGCATACTTAGGCATTATAACCACCAGAGGTGGTCAAAATGAAGTGAGATAGGAGGAGACTCGGCCAGTGTGTTATGAGTAAAGGAGAGTTAGTTGGATCGAGCCAACTTTTGGTGATTAAATAAGTCAAATGGATGTGGTTTGGATCCAATGCTAGGATAGGAGAGTGATTCGGATGTTAGATTTGTAGGATGAATGACTTGGATGGAAGATAGAATGAAATATAAAGGCGGGAAAATGTGGGAATATGACCAGTTGCAACAAAAGCTGCAACAACTTCTTGGGAATGAGAGGCTCCAGGTGTTGATACATGTTAGCACCTATTAGGCTGATAATGTAACTAATTTATACAAATAGTAAATAGTGTTATTTAAATTAGGTATAAAAATAAAAAGTGTGTATAATTAAATTGGCTAAATTATTTTATAAATTGTTTTATAAATAAAAAATATTTAATATATTATAAATATAATATTAAATATGTATATAATATACTAACTAAATAAGATTTTTATTTTAAGTTAATAATTTAATAAATAATATATTATTTTTATATTTTTTAATTTTTAGGATAATAAATAAAGTATGTGTGAATTTTTATGAATTTTAATAAATTAATTTAGATATAAAAATAAATACAGTATATGCGCTATAGTTCAAATCATCTATAAATTAAAGTTTTTGATTTATTTCAAATATTAAATAATGTTTAAAAATTTTGAAATAATTTATAAACCACGTTCAATATCAAAAAATAATTAAAAATTATAAATCACTAAAACTATAAATAGTATGTTCTGAATAAAATAAATAACTAGAAAGCTAATTGTCACGAGGTCCAAAAACTGACTTTTTGCAAATGGACTCTGATTTTAGTGAAATCACCTTCATTAATTAGAGAATATTATTTTACGAACTTTAAATATGAGTAAAGTCAAATTGGAGTTAGTATGAAGAAGTTATTATGTTCGGAAGTTGAGAAATTGACAATTCAAAAGATGGATTTCTTGGCATATATATAAGATAATATTTTTAGCTTATTTTTATATTTTTCTATACATTTTAGAAATAAATAAGAGAAAGTTGGTTAAAAAATATAAAAATGAATTATTAAAAAATCTTTGAAGTTTTGATAATTATTGGATAAATAATGAATAATGTGTAGAGTGTATAATTAATTCTTGTTGAGGTTTTCTTCCTTATCTCCCCCGAAATATTTGTTTGTCGACCAATCCATGCTGACTTGGTCAGGGTGGTTAGGTTATATAAATATATCTTTCAGCTATATTTGTATTTTATTAGTCATACTATACATGTTTGCATATTTATAATCTGCCTCTTTTTATTTTCTTTCTTTTTATTCTTTTATTTATTTACATCTTTTTAATGCATATAATGACATTTTTATTCAGGATTATGCTTTTGATAAAAGATGAGATTCAGTGCATATCTACATATATTTGTTAAGAGCTTTTAGAAAAAAATGCAAAAAGAATATTAATGAATCATGTGGATTCATCACCTCTCCCCAATGTCATCAATGGCTCTGCCCCCTCCCAATGCGTCGATGAAAGCTCGTATCTCCTCCCCCATCACCACTGATAGCTCTACCCCTTCCCCACATGCTATCCAAAGCTTGATCCCCTCCCCCAGTGCCGCTCGAATCTCCACCATCCTCCCCCACACCGCTCGCATGTCGTTTGCTGCCATGGATTGGAGGTGGGTTGCATGGAAGGGAAAGGAAGAGGAATACGGGAGAGAGAGAAGGAATGAGGGAGTGGAGAAAGGAAGAAATCCAATTGTTGGATTCCCCATGGTTTAATTGACTCATTTTTAACCCAAGCCAGTTAACCCAAGATGTGTTAAATTAGAACATAGTTTGTGGGGTAAGACAGAGCAATTTTACGGAGTTAAGCGAATAATAATGATGTTTACAAGGTAAATAAGTTAATTTATAAAGATTCTATGATTCATGGGGTGAAAATCCCTTTTTATGATTCAAATGGACCAAGTGAAACATATCCCCACCCCTCCTATAACATTGTAATATTATATAATAATTATAATATATTGTATTCCCTCTTAATTTATCCTTCAAAAGTTGTATTATTTCCTCCCAAAGAGCCACAAGAGAGGATGGATTGCCTTCACTTCTACCCTTTCCTCCTCTATTCTTGTGTCTTCTCTTCCTCTCTTGCTCCATCCTCAAGAGCAACATCTCATCTCCCTCTTCCCACCACCATCCACTTCGCTTCCGTTGACTCCTCCAGATAGTGTTATGTTCTCTACTCATGTGATCTTTGTACGTGGTTACTGCAGTGTACAACAAGTTATATTTCATCTTATTGTTGTCGTGGGTTTCTTGTTGATGTGTACTTGTGCTAAACCTTGGTGGATTTGGTTCGTCATCTGAGGCACCCATTTTAAATACTTGGTAATTTTCTTCTTCTGGTCTGATAAAACATAATGCATTTGTTGTTGCCATGGGACATCACCATTTTTTAATGTTATTTGATAAAATTTTCATTCTGTCCCCCCACAACAAAAGGCATCTTTTTTTTGTAAGAAAAAATGGGTTTCCAATGTATAGGCGTGTGCTTAAAAACTTCGAGGAAAATTTTCCTAGGTTGTATGCTTTCATTCTTATTCATAGCATATGGGGAACTTTATTTTTTAATTAAATACCATGAGGAATCCTCCTTTTCAAAAGGCGACTTTTGTTTTAGCCAAAGTTGCCTTTTGAAAAGGTGACTTAGTGAAGTCGCCTCTTCAAAAGGTGGCATCCTGCTTAGACAACCACAAAGTTGTGGCCTTCTGCAGTTGCATCTTGTGTGTATGCAACTTTTGGATCATACAAAAATTAATGTCAATATTAAATGATCAAGGAAAAAATGGTACATAAAACTTATCATTCATTAACCATAACCAAATTTGGGATTTATAAGGTTTACATGAAAAAGGTCCAATATCCATACTACAAAAATAGCATACAACAATCCCTACTCATATGTACTACAAAAAAATCCCTAGTCATCCATATAACACAAGTTATTACATCATGTATGTCTCCTCCTTTGTATGTATTGGCGTTCTGCAGGTGCTTCTTGAGGAAGTGTCATAGATGGCTCCACTAGGAAGGAAGATAATTGATTGTCACGATCAGTGTGCTCATTTGTGAGATTTCTTCATGAATCCTTTCTTCAAAGTTCAAAGGAGGTAATGGTGAATGGCGATGCAATGGTCCAGGATCGCTCTATGACCTTTCTCTCATTGGTGCAGGTGGAGTTCGTTGTATCCTCTCAGGATCACTTTTAGCAATAGGAGTTTGATATTCAACCCTCGAAGCATGTATGTCGTTGGCTTGGCTCTGTGTTCATCCTCCCTATAGTTTGCTTACACGTCAATGTTCTCTACCACGTCCATGTCTCTGTGAAGATGTACCCTAAGTTGGTCTCCCTTGCTCCTCATCCTCATGTTCATGGGGTCCATCCCTGAATTGTCACTGGAAAAAGTCATCAACAAGGTGTCAAGTGTCTGTTACCACATGGAGTACATCCTCATTTGGTCCCACCATGTGGACGATCTCATCTAATCGTATTATCTGTATAATGAAAAAATATGTCAAGAACTCTAATAAAGAAAAATGGCATGTTGTCTATGGTATTTAAATTGACATATCACCATGTCGAGTACATGTCCATGCCTCCCTATAGTCGTCATGTGATTTGGTTGTACCACATCATATAATCTCCAGATACGTCTTCACCTCCATGGCCAATGCGTGTGGTAGCCAACACACACTCCCAATGATTATTCCACATCTGGACATAGTTTACATGGAACTGTACCTAGTGAACAGATGTCTTCCCCTGGAGATTAATGCTTTGAAGATGTATAGATGTATCTCACTGGACCGGGATCTCTTGGACCGCGTTGAATTGGGATAAGATTCTATCGGGCTCATACAACTCCACGATGCAAAAATAGATTAGTGGGTACCTTAGTAGTGTATAGATCCTAGGCTTCTAAATAATATGGAGGGAGAGAATTCACAATCTCAGCGGTGTACGGTTTCCATATAACCTGTTATGTAAGTAGTGTCACGAAAAATTTATATCAAGAGATTAGTACAAGAACCTTGTTCTCATACTAGCTGAAAGTATTGACACTCAGGTTTCATGAAGTCTTCATCGATTTTATGCCATCCTCAAGCATCATAAAATCGGGTCCAAACTAAAATCCCTCATCCTAGTTCCTCAAGTGATATCTCAACTCATCTCATCATAACTACAGTCATGCAAGTGAGGTGTTGATCATATTATTTAAGGTAGAGACTAAGTATGCAATATAGCATACATATCTTTCAAACTAGGGAAGTATGAATAATTAAGTCGTAGATCCTGATAACTAAGGATGGTTAACTCCGAATCTTAAAACCTCATAAACCTAGTGTATTTGAACTTCACAAGTCTTGTGTGTGAGTGTAAGTGTCAGGGATACATCCAACTAAAGAGTGCATGGATGAATGAAATGCTGAATGAAATGCAATTGTGCAAAATGTTTTTTTTTAAGTTTTTTTGAGAGATTTTTTTAATGAAAGTTTTTTTTTGCAAAATGAATAAGAAGCCAATTTTCAAAAGTTTGGTTGCACACACAATTGGACATAGACAATGTTAGTTGCAAAACTCTTTTTTTAAGGAGTAAGTTACACACCCCGTAAATAAAATACAGACTTACGCAAAAGTATAAGCTATGGGTAAAATATATACAAAGTATATACACTCCTCCCTATACTTAGCAAGTGCTATGTCCTTAGAGCACAAGAAGCACAGAGACGACATAACTCGAGCTAAGCGTAAGAGAGTGAAAAAAGAAAAATAGAAGTTGGTCCGCCCCCTATACTTAGGTGGTGGACAGTCTAAGAAGGAGGGTGAAAATAGGGAAGTCAAAGATAAAAGTGGATGAGGAGAGTGGTATATACAGAGGGAATCAATCCTCCCCTATACTTAGGACTTGGCATAAGTAGAGGAAGAAGAAGTACAAGGGAATCGATGGGGTCGTTAGGGAAGGTTGAAGATGATCAAGGAGACTTTCGGTAGATCTTTTTGCGAGCATGTGGTGGGCAGCCATAATTATAGGAAGAAAATGAAGCAGATGATTCCTAACCATCGTCAGAGTTATTCACAGAAGAATAGTATTGGGAGGTATATTGATGGAAAGAAGACGAAGTAGATGATTCCCAACCGTCGTCAGAGTCATCATAAGAAGAAAAATACTTAAAGGTAGAGGTACTCCAAACATTCTTATTTTAAGCTGTTTTCTCAAAATGTGCTTAGTCTTGCGGTCAATTGACTCGTCCTCAGATGGTGAATACTCTGAAGCACCAGTCTCAATCTGGTCATATGAAATTATTCCAGTAAATCTAATGAGACCTGGAGAGTCGGCTCTACAAGAATAGTAGTGAGGGACATGAGTCATCCAACATGGGTCGATATTTGGCTGCTTGCTCAGATAAGGCTCTAGATCAGCTGAACTGAGCTCACTCATGTAGATCTCCTCATCCGGACCTAAGGAGGAATCCTCAGAAATTTTTTCCCTAACATGTTGAAGGCAGCTTTCTTAGCTGGTTTTCTAGAACCTGAAGCAAAAAGAGGAAGAGGAGATTGATATGACTTGAGGTGTTCAGGAGAATGCCTTGAGGAATCAGTGCTCTTCTTCTTCTTAGTGGATAACCAGCTAGAGGAAGGAGCAAACGATTTATCAGAAAGGATCAATTTGGTCCTTGTTGTCACATCTGGTGACGGTCTTGGAGGTGAGGTGTTGACAATCGATTCTTTATCAACATAATCAACATGTAGATTGAAGTACTCCTACATGGTCAGCACATGCCTCTGGAATGTGTTCTTTATTGGCTTGGCATTGGTGAGTTCCTGTGTCGGATCATTAAATAGGCCAAGGTTCTCAGACAAGATCTCGTCCGACTTAGGGTTAGCCCTTGATTGTGTGTCCACCTTAGAAGTTGTCACAGTATTGGTGGAGGTGCAAGTAGTAGGAAATGGGAGTGTGGGGTGAGTCTCTGATCTAATGGTTGGCTTAACAGCTGTATTCTCAAGTGTAGCAGCGGGGTAGGGCTCTTCTACCGCTTGATGGTTATGGCTGTTGATAGCTTTGTGGGTTGCCTTCGAATATTGCGTTCGTAAACACTGGGTGAGATTAAAGTGCTCCCAATGCGGTAAAATTTATTTTCCAAGTCTTGTAATCTATAGTTGCCATAACCAAGGCTAAGAATGACTTTTCGAGAATGATTGGAGACTGGGTGAACTCTCCTTGATGGTCAATATCAATGATCGTGAAGTCGACCTTGAGCGGTGCACCTTGGTTTGCAATGACTGAAATAGTTCCTCTCGAATATTTTCTAGATCGATCAGTCAACTAACGATCTCTCTTGATTTCCTGATTGGTTTGAGTTTTAGCTTATCAAACACGGAGGTCAGGAGGATATTGATTGGTGAGTCATCATCGATTCTGGCATGGGTGAATGTGGTGTCTTTGATTTCACAGTCAAACCTAGGCAACCGCTTCACTCTATGGCTCTTGGTCTTTCTCCTCATCACGAAGGAGGTGGCCATTGACAATATGTGTCTTTTAGTCCTTCTTCTCTTCCTACTTGACTTTTTTGGAATTACTTTACTCATTACAAATCTTTCAAGATCATGTAAGTGTTCAATGGCCTTCATTAAGAGAAGCCCAAAAAACATTCTTTGATCCAATTCTTCCCTCAGAGCAGGATCCAATTTCTTCATATCCTCTCCACTTTCAATTTTTATGGTTTTTTATGGTTTTTCAATTTTTGCGTGTTTTTGAATTTTTCGATTTTTCGATCTTTTTGATGTGGTGTGTAATTTGATGCTTTCCACTGCTGAGGAGGGGCTTCGATGTGCCAAGGTAGAGTCATTCCTAAGGGAGTAATATATAGAGGTTTCGCTGTCAGAGTTGTCCTAGGGTGTACAGAGTTTGTATGTTTTTGAGTGTTCTCTGGGTTTTCAACTTGAGTTTCAATCATTTCATCTTCCATTTTTATCCATGAGCTAGGTATAAATTCTCTCAACATATCCCGTATCTGTCTTAAATTATCATCATCTAAAAACTTTTCATGATCAATCATGGGCAGAGTATGCTCTATGGGTGGATTCTGCAGAAATTTGTAATTCTCATATTCAGCATACCGTGATTCAGCATGCAATGCTGGGTTGATTAGAGTTCATTTCCATGGTCGTGAATGGTCGAGTCCTCATACCATGGAGTCCACATATAGGGTTCATGTGTGTCTATATCATCAGTCCAATCCTTAGTCTGTGCAGGCTATCTGAAGGAGTGGTCTACGGGTTGGTCAATATGGATTTGATCGTTAGGGTCAATCCAGTATGGATGATTATCAGGTGCAGGCCGTTCCATTCAGTTTGGTCAGGTCACCATGTTATTTCCGAAGGTCAAGTCAAGATGGATTTGTGAAGTGTTGGCCTATCCCAATAAAATTGTGATGAGAAAATGAAGTCGATTGGGGTTGGTGTCTCTGCCAGTCGTCTGTCTCAATAGTAGATTGCTCTTTAACTAGTTCATGAGTTCTGGCGAGAAATCGAAATAAGATGGATCAAACCATGATGGAAGTTGATCATGTGTAGAAAAGGGTGGGGGAGGTGGAAAATATGAAGAAGTGTTGAATTTGATCGGATGATCTGACTAAAATGGACTAGAATTCATAGAGTGGGATGGATTTATCCGAGGGTGAGAGTCTCCTACGAATGTTGGAGGATTTCTGGAAGAAGAGGGTTTAGATGACCGGGGTTTGGTTGAGAAGAAATAATATGGTGGGTACAAAGACCCATGTCCCAACATTTTCAAAAGAGATGGATGACGGAATGGATCTGTTTGAAAAATGTGCAAGTGCACATACTCACAAACATAAAAAAATGAATCAAGAAGGGACAATGATTGTGCAAGTGTGCGGTTTTTGACTATTCAAACTTGGTTCACGCACACCAATGTAAACACATTACCAACGCTAGGTTCATCAACTCACACAGTAAAAGCCGCAAGAGTCCGGCCAATTATCTTGTCAATTTTAGTTGGTGATAAAATCAATCTAAGTCCGTAAGCATGCTGTTAGGTTCCAAAAATTTTCCTAAAGACTATCCAGAATTCGTACAGCTAGTTGCATCCACTTTCAGTCAGTATCAGTGTAAGTACGGACTGTAAAATGGTTACCCGTGTTACTTAAGGATGGTGCCAATCACATTGTCCTTTAACCACCCACTCTGCTAAGGGAGACCGTAGTTCCCTCATTGAGAGATAGCTAGTCATTTTTAGAAACAGTAGTCTGAATGAAGATTCCGGAGCTTGGCTCTATCCTAAGTGTTCGTCCCTTACTCACTAAGAAAGATAAATGAATCCAAGGACTGGGTTATTCTCCCGCAACAACTCTTGATTTTATGGTTTAATTAAAGTTGGACTTGTTTACCAGTCCCAATTTTAAATTAGGCGATCACTGAAAAATTAGATGACTACAAAAACATGTTTACCATCTAGTCCCAGTTTCCTTTAAATCTTATGTGACAAAACAAGAGAGATAAAATTTAGGAAAAGCTGATGCACATGGAGAACATTGATGAATGCTCAGTTAGAAGACTTACAATGATTCCTCACAATCTCCATGTGAGATGCAATATAAGAATTGAAAATTATTTTATATGAGATGCAAACAAAACCACACCCATCAGAAAATTCTATTAACCGGGAAGAAATTGATTTGAATTTTGACTAAATTAAACGATCTAAGGTGCGTATCACTTAATGTGCAGGGTGGTCCTAGGTTCTACAAGCGCAAGTAAAATAATCATAGTAGCTCTAATAGCTATAGTGTAGGTCTAACCTACGAGCCACTCAAGTCGGGCTCCACCCTCATCGGAGAGTGAAACAAGTTTGACACACTATAGGCAAAAAGTTCAAGTCTTGTTTACACATGCGAGATTCCAAGCAGAAACCACTATAAATAGGCAATTAATTACAAAAAATAAAAATGCTGAAAATAAATCCTAGACTCTACGTTCTCTCACGACTCGACTTGATCTTAATTTTATGCAGCTTTTCGATGGGCTGTAGAGATGCATGGTTTCTTGAAAAATTGCTCCAAGTACACCAGGTACCTCACACAAAAATAAGAGAGAAAATGTAAGAGAGTTGACATAAAATAAATTCAAAAAAAGATATAGAAAATAAATGCTAAAAAAGAAATAAATGATGGTAAAAATAGAAAATTTACAGTGAAGGCTTGGGGGTCACACTACCCAAATGTATGGAAAACCTAACACTAAATTTTTTAGACAAAAACCTAAGTTGTTTGCCTCCTCGACAATGATGCCATCTGACGAATCACTAATTACCCTACTTAATTTATCATTTTTATGTTGTAGTAAGGTACTTAGGAATCAATATAAAATACAAATTAATTATTCAATTAATGTGAGGTGGTTTTTATGTTTATTTAACCTGGGTAAGTCCCAGAGTCGAACTGAAGGAGGCAAAGGAATTACTTAGGTCTATGTCTATCAAATGAGATGAGTGGTTTCGTGGTGTAATTTTTTAGTATTTTTAGTGAATTTTTGAATGTAGATGCAAATGCGGGCCAATTTAAAGGAAGAGAAAATTAACAACAACCACGATGTCCAAAAATCACAAAACTTGACTGAGATGTGAATTATGCTAAAATGAATGCATTGTATTTTTTTTGGAATTTTCTAATGCAATATGAGGATTTAATGAATTAAATGGTGCAAGCCGTGTGAATCATAGTAATTAATTGAAATAAATATTAAACCTACTTTTTTAGGGAATAAATTTAAATAAGATCTATCATGATGTGATTTATCTTAGAAAAAACCTAAGCCCTAAAATTGTAAGCCGAATACCTATTAAAATTTAATTATTACGATACATAAAATAATTTTTATAGAACCTGCAAATGTAATGATTTTTGGGCACAAAGTAGAGTAAAAATAAATTTTTGATTGATGAATTTTTGGTAATTTTTCGAGCAATGTTAATTAGATAGAATTTCGGAGCACTAGATGGGAAAAATATGCAATATTCCACAGAGATAGTTATTAAAAATCAAGTATAGATCATAAAATTAAAATTCACATGCCATAATGTAAAGAATTTAGTTGAAGAACAATGTGGTATTTTTTAAATAATAAAAAGGTGCAAAATTATGGCTTTAATCACAGATAAAAGATAAGGGTCTGATTGCAAATTACAATGATTAAATAAATAGAAAATGCAGAAAGAAGCACTTAACTGAAATTACCTAAACCCCTAAGGGGTTTCTGAAAAAATTTCTCATGAGGTCACGTGCGAGGCGCTTGACCCTTGAGCGGCGAGGCCTTTTGTGGAATATGTCGAACGTCTAGGGGTTTCCTTGCAACGTTTCCTCCCACACATGCACCTCACATTGGGAGGCACTGGTACCTGAATTTTGGGGCTTGTGAGGTCCAGGGCGTAATATCCCCACAACCTCACGTGCCGTGCACATTAGGTAGGGTTGATGATGAGGTGGTGGGTGACTAGGACACATAGGGCAGCGGTTGGGTGCCGATGCAGTGGTGCAACCGAGGTCGAAGGAGAGTGGGATGGTCGACACACAATTGGCTGTTGCACGTGAAGACACAAGATCCTTATCGTTGCTATTCGAAGTCTTGCGGTGAAGCTCGACCGAAGAGGGCGTGAGTTGGTGTGGCGGAGGAAAGGAGATGATATAGGCAGAGGAGGATAAGAGGTTCCTGAAATATGGAGAGGCTCGAGGCGGAGAGGGAGAACACATCGTGGCAACACAGATGGTGTACAGTAGATTGGAACGTAGATGTGATGGAGGAAGAATGACAGTAGGGTGGAGGTTTGGTGGTAGGAGATGAACAATGGCAGAGTTCAAGTAGAGGAGGAGAGGCAGATAGAAGAAGCAGAACAGTGGTGTACCTAGTGGGTACACGCTCGACGGAGGAGATCCAGAGCAGGAGCAGTCACGTGGCAGTGCTGCAATGAGGATTTGAAGGTCCTCGGATCTCACCATGCGGCTGAGGAAGAGTGATGGGGCCCGGAGTTGTCACCTCCTGCGGTGGAGTCCCTCCCTTTACTGTTGTAACCAATGGATAAGATCTGAGACGAGGGGATTCCGAGTTAAATAGAGTAGAAAGCAACAACCGGAATAGTGAGGTCAGCTCGGAGATTGCAAGGGGGGATCGGGGACGAGATACGGGCAGTGACGCAGCGGAAAAGGAAGGGCAGCGGAGATCAGGGAACAGATTGGGTGAGAGGCGACGACGAAATTGGGGGGAGGAGAAGTTCCTAGGCCATCCGATTGTCCTAGATCGGGCGGCCAAGGTGCTGACACATGGTGATTTTATTATTATTATTATTAGTTTTAAAAAATATCATCACTCCTAGAAAAATCAAAAAATAAAATACAAAGATAAATAGAAAAGAAATAACAAATGAGCTCGGATCGAAAAATTTTCTTCACGAAAGTTGCTCGCTCATGAGGTCTACAACTTTCTTGAAGAGACCAAACCAAAATTGGTCATTTGCACAAAGTGGTATTTTTCGTGATACGCTATGTTCATAAAATACCGAATTTTTAGGTTTTGTATTTTTTGTTATTTTTATATAACATAAAAATTGAGAAAAAATATAATAAAATAAAAGACAAATATTTACTCATTAATCTATTTTTTTGAATTTTATCAATTAAGGAAATAAAGGAATAAAATAAAGGGTACTTATTGTATAGACTCTCAATAAAGACTTAGACTCAGTTAGCTTCTTTGACTTCAAGCTCATTTTAGGTTTGGTTTTTGTGCATTAAAAAAAACTTTTGTCAAAAAAAATGAAAAAGAAATAAAATAAAAAGAGTTAATTATTTACGTAAAATGTTAGGTCAAAATCAACTAAAATACACAATGTACAAAAGAGGTCCAAAACCAAACTTTCACATATGAGCTCTGATTCACTTGAACTTGGTCTTGTTTTGAAGGTAATTGAATGCACATTAATTCAAAAGTGAGTAGGATCAAATAGGACACTATATGAAGGAGATATCAATATTTTAGTCTGACAGATATGAAATCAGGCTTTTGATTTACGAGCCACTTATTTTTGTTAGTGATTTTTTAATATTTTTCATTTATTATTATTATTAGTAATATGTGCACAATAGAGGTGATTTCAGGTGATTTGGAATTAGAATGAATTAATTAAAAATTATTGAAGTTAGCTATTTTACAACTCAATTTCTCCTTGGATTCTTGACTTCTCATTTAATGTAATAATGCACGATAATATGCAATTATTATTTATACATGCATGAATGTTAATAAGCAATATAGATGATAAAATGACAATGAATTTTGGGATCTGAGCTTAACTAGTCTCATTTAGAGTGATGAATCACATATTCATCAGTCCTCAATCAAACTCTTTAGATATCATCCACACACCAACATCTATGATACAACCATTGAATCAACAGTTGTATGATTATTAAGGTGGCCATGGTACATAACCCTAATTGTACCAAGGGACCTATTTTGCAAATTATTTATTCTTCATTTCTGATTAAGGACTGAATTGCAATAACATTTATTGCATAATGGCTCACCGTGGGCTGACATGTCCAACAATGTCCTACTAGCCCAAAGAGCCGTTTAGGGGGATAGTATCTAAACCCACACTCATGTGCTAATCATAAGCTATTTAGAAAAATAGCTTTGTAGGTTGATGGAGAATATGTGATTCATCACTCTAAAAGTCAAAAATAGAGCTTTGTTCCCGATTAATTAGCTGCATGTCTCCATTTATTTTGCATTATTCTCATTCATACATTTAGAATTAATGTCAGAATTTTAGCATGCATATTTGCATTAAATAAGAAGCCAAATTCACTTGTAAATATCCCCTATATATTCATCATATTTCCTTTATTTTTATCTTTTTTTCACTGAATCGGAACTGAATAAAATCGATCTATAGTGTATATATTACAAACAGTAATAAAGGAAAAATATCAAAAAAAAACACTAACTTGTAAAATTGACCAATAAATCCCAGTTTGAGACAGAACCTTAAAATGTGAATATCTCTCTCATATAGTCTCCTACGGACCCCTACTCACTTTTGAATTAATGCACTTTCAATTATCTTCAAAATAAGACTAAATTCAAAAGAATAGGAGTTTGTGTGTGAATGTTGTGGGCCCCCATTGTTTATTGTACATATGTCCCATTTATTTATTTTATCTTCTTATTTTATTAATTATTAAAAATCCTAAAAAATTAAATTAAGTTGTAATATTTTTTTTGTATTTTCTAATTTTTATTTTTATCTTATTTCAAAAATGCAAAAAAAATGCAAAAGATAAAAATATGTTATTTTATACCTATAAGATACCCCCAAAAATACTTTTTGTATAGATGCTTTATTTTGGTTTCTGGTCCTTCACAAAAGTTGTAGATCTTGTCGAGACGAGCATCTTTCATGTTGACCACTTTTTGTTTTGACCCTTTTTGTTATTTCTTTTTTATTTTTGTTTCTATTTAATTTTTTATTTTTCTTGGAGAGACACGTGGCCGCTTTTGGAGCTGCCACGTGTCACCCCTTTTATTTTATTTTTATTTAGTTTATTTGATTATTGTTATTTTCATTTCTTTTTATCTTTATTTATTTTTTAATTAATTATTTATTTTCTTATTATTTTAATTATTATTTTATTTCGCTTCATTTATTTAATTATTTATTTTGTTTTATTTTTTTATTATTTACTTATTTATTATTTTAATTAGTATTATTAGTTAATTATTTACTATTTTCTTTTATTTTAATTTTTTTAAATTTTTAATATTTTTCAGCCACATGGTAGCACCCGCGCATGACATGTGCCATCCCGCTCTCCTTCCTCCTCCTGCGTGGCTTGCGCCGTCCGTCCCTTGCGCTAGCCCACGCAACCGCCACCTTCTCCCTCTGGTCGACCTGCAACCGCACTCCTTACTCTCCCTCTTCCCAACTGCACCTGCATGACCCAGCCATCCTCTTTCCCCATCTCCTCATGACCTCGCCCATTCTGCAACTGTCGCCCACTTCCCTCTTTCTCCTCAACCACCTCCATACAACCCTCTCCCTCTCATCCCTCATGTCCCAACCACACACAAATACCCATTGAACCCCCTCTTTGTCGATCATCCGCCATTGTGAGGAGAGAAAACCACCAGCTTCAAGCCTTCTGCCTGTGATAGATGTGGGGGGACCATAAAAGGCGACGACGACTAATCCTTCATATTGGCGAGATCCAGTGAGGTCCATCCTCATTGTAGCAACTACAATTGTGGTTGCCGATCTTCGATCCTGAATACCAAGGACCTTGAGGCGATAACATGAGCTGCTTCATGCAACTCCCCCTTCGGTGAACCCCTCTTTCTCCTTCTTCCTCTTCTTCTCCATCTTTCTTCTTCCACGCTACATCGAACCCTCTACTCTGCACCACGTGACACTTCACCTCGCCACCATCGCTACCATCTGCTTCACTTAGTGCTTCAACAATTGTCATCCGCCCTCATCCACAATACGCACAACTGATTGCGCCATGATTTTTTTGTCTTTGAGCCACAACTACTGAGATCCACAGACCTTTACTGCGTACTACTGCATGCAGAGGAGCCACTCTTCCAAGATTCTACCATCATCGATAGCTACTGGATCATCACCTCTACGAAGCAAATATGTACTAAACCAATCTTCTCGAGCATGGGCTTCCTCTCACTTGACTCTGTCCGTACGACTTCCATCGAAACCCACCTCAACAAGAACTCACTTGCAACAGTACCTCCAGCCATCTGTTGACGAAGGCGGAAGGGGGTTTCCATAGAACCTCCATGCAACCAGTAGCAACAGCTGCCTCGCCACCTCCCTCTGCAGTGACTCCACAACGATCTTCACCGACGCACGACCAGGATTCACCGCTTTCGGCCCGCTTCACCAACCTGCAACCTCGCCACTCCTACCGCGAGCATCATCTCCAGCTGCAGAAACGTGCCTCGGCCCACATCGCCTCCATCTATCTCCAGAGACTCCAAGCGAACGACTGTACATCTAGTCACAACCGCCCGCTCACCTTTGTGTGCCTGCCTGCCAGCCGCTTGAGACCTCCACTCACATGTAAGGCATGTGGGGCAGGGGAATATTGCGCCCAACGCCCCCGAACTTCTTTAATTAGCCGGGAGACCCCTCTCCAACAGAGCACATGCAAGGAGCGTGTCCTCCTGGAGAAATTGCACTGACGCCCCTCCATCTCGAGGCTTTCATGCACAAGACTCGTGGCGTCATTGGCATGTGTAGAGCATGCTCCTTCTGGGAAATTTATTTAAAGAACCTCATGGGTCTGGGTAATTAAAGAAGAACTTTGTGCGCTATTTTATTTATTTATTTATTTATTTATTTTCATTTCTAAATTAGCAATTAGACCACTGTGTTTATGATCTAATTCGGACATAATTTCTTCATCATTTTTTAATTCAAAAATAGCATGTCGTAGGCTATTTAATTCTCTATCTCTTGGCTCTTATTTGTAATTTTGTGAGCATTCATTAATTAACTAAAATTTCTTTGGTGAAATATTGCATATTTTACCTATTTATGGTCTTAAATTTATATTTACTTAACATTCACTCCAAAAATTACGCAAAATTCAAAGATGATGCTTCTAGTCATGCTTTAGTTACTATCCAAATTTCATAAAAAATGGAATTATCTTATGAATAAAATAAATTCTTGAGTGATTTCAGTAAATGATCTTTAATTAAATCCATGAACAATATTTTTGTAAAATTTTAACTCTTCTGGATTGCTTATTAAAATATCTTTTTGAGATAAATCGCACTTTGGATAAATTGATTTTGTAGATTAATTAAGAATTAAATACTTAATGTCACTCTACTTTCATTAAAAAATTCATATAGTGTTAGAAAATTCCAAAAAAATCTATTCCAAATAATTACTGCACCTCTATTTCATCCTATTTTCATCTTCTATCTAATTTCAAAATATTTAGACATTGTTTGAATGAAATTGTATTTTAGTCCTTAAACTTTGCCAAATTTGCATTTCATCCATTAATTGCATTTAAAAATATAAAAAATGCTTCTCTAAAAACCTGGCCTCTAGATTGCCTAATAATCAACTTAATGAGACATTGGCCTCCCTGAGTTTGACCATGGGCTTGCCCAAGTAAAATATAAATTGGACCTCTCACTTTTAATTGAATAATTAATTAAGTGGTCTTTTGATTGATCTGAATTGCTTTCCTGCTACGAAAATTGACTTTAATTCCAACAAGGGTAATTTACGGGTCTTTCAGATGGCGTCGTTGTCGGGGAGGCATGGTGTAGGTTGATTTTTTATAAAGCCTAGATAATAGGTTTTCCACTCCAGGGTAGTCTGACCCTTGATTTTTCTTGTAATTATTTCTCTATTTCTCTACATTTTTTATTTATTTTGTTTGCTATATTTTATTTTATTTATTGAGTCTATCTCTCTGACCATCATCTTTTTTTTTCAGAGGGACCTGACACGACAGAGCGACCGCTTAGGTGGCCGAGCAACTCGGGAGCATTGGAGGCTAGCTTTTGTGGGAAATAAGCCAACTGAAGGACACATAGAATTAAGATGGATCCGAGTTGTAAGAGAGTGTAGAGTCCTTAGGATTTTATTTTATGCATTTTTATTAAGTTGTATTAATTACATATTTACAACAGATTCCATTTGGGATCTCGCATGTGTACCCAGATACGCGGACATTATTCTTGTGGTGTGTCAAGACCAGTTTCACTCTCAGGTGAGGGTGGGGCTCGACTTGAGTGGCTCGTAGGTTAGAACTGCACACACAGTTCTTAGAACTTTTCATAATTCAAATATTCATTACATGTGCTCGTTTAATTTAGGACCACATATTCACTTTAATAATACACACCTTAGATTGTTCTAACTTAGTCAAATTCAATTCATTTCTTTCTGCTAATTAAAACTATCTATTAGGTGCGGTTTCATTACCTGCATTTCATAGTGTAAAAATTCCAAATTTTGTATCGCGTCCTGCATGTAGAGCATAAGGATCACTGTTAGTCTTCTGAACTGGGCATGCAACATTGATTTATTTGATTGCATCAGCTTTTCTCGACTCCCTTCCCCTTAGTTTTACAACTCAGGATTGAAAGAAATCGGGACTGGTCGTTAGGTGTGCCTTGTGTGGTGGATTAAATTCAGTGACAATCACACTTAAAATCGGGACTACTAATACATTTTGAACAAAAAGATGCATTAAAACAGAATTGTTTTGGGGAGAGTAACACCCTCATTATTTGGATATACTTGCAAGTGAGAGAGAGATGAACAATAGGATAGAGCCAAGCCAGGATTTTCATATTGACTACCGATTCTACAAAAATGATTAACTACTTCTCAGTGAAGAAATACAAGTAACCGATAAACAGTCTGGATTTCCTTAGCAGAGTGGATGGTTTAAAGGACACTGCGTAAGGCTCGGTCCTTAAGTAACGGGTAGCTGTTTTACGGTTTGTACTTACATCCATACTGGCTGAAAGTAGGTGCAACTAGTTGTAAAAGTCGTGCCAAGCTTTAGGGAAATACATGCACCTAACAGCTCTTTAACTCTCTCAAAGTTTGCATTTATCACCAAAAATAATTGAAAAGATAAAGACCGAACTCTTGCGGTCTTCACTTGTGTTGAGTTGGTGAAACTAGGGTTTGATCTTGTGTTTGTTTTATGTCAGTCTGTGTGTGTTTCCCTCTATATTAGTTTACATCAATCCACTCTCATTCATTCTAGAAGATGTCGACTCATCGGTTTCTGCACTGACCATCTTCACCATCTTTCTCCTCCATGAACGCTTTCTTCGAGACGGACCCCCATCCCATTTCAACTACGAAGTTGGACCTCCGATTGACTTCCTAGCCTCCTATTATTCCCTCCAGAGGAATCCTCTCTTTGAGGCGATTTCTCCACAACCATCCTTCTTCTTTCCATCCCACTCCGATTCTGAAGTCAGAACTTCGACTGACTTTTCTGCTTCTCTGCACTTCCCACCTACCTCACCTTCTCACATTACAGATACACTTCCATCCTTGGTTAATTCACCTTATAGTCGGAAGCTTGCTGGAATCAGGGTGTCATTTGAAGAGCAAGTTACTACCGAGTTAGATGATTGGTAGAGATACCTACCCCCATACACCTCATCTGATTCTCTTATGACTGTTGAAACAGGTTCACAAATTACACATATACATCCTAACTGGACCTTAGGGTATCACATGGTCGAACCAAAGAACTGAATGGATTGGCCCACACCCTATAATCTTCCTGACTTGATTGACCATCATGATCAAGCTTACATTGACTAGCCACTCATTGAGCCTGCCATACATGGGACTGTACCCATGAGTTAGATTTACAAACCACCCATATATCAAATCCATTATATGATGCTCAAACCAATATCTGCCATACAGATAGTCTGTACTTGACTCAGCACTACATGTCGGAGTCAAGGTATGTTGAGTATTAGGCATCGATTCTCAACAGTATCATCCGAATGAGCCGAATCCACCAATGATTTGTCATGGGAACATTATGGAGGATGACATATCCAAACTTGTCAAGAGACATGAATTAATTGAGGATAGGCTGAAAAATGTCATCAGCTTATTGAATTCGTATGCTGCTACTCTGGGTATAGAAGTCGAGAATGACATGAAAAGATTTGATGTTGGAAATCAAGAGAACGGTAGAGGACCCACACACTCTGTATAGATGGAGTCAATTATATCTCCCTCTTCTACTAATCATTTTCCCTCCAATCTCGAGTCTGTATTTTCTCCCTCCCCTCCACATATTAAAAATATAAAAAATTGAAAATCCCAAAAAGACCAAAAAAATTAAAAACCTAGAAAATCTCATAAAAATTGAAAATGACTTAAAAAATTGGATCCTGCCCTTAGGGAAGCAATTGTTGAGGAATTGATTCTTAGGTTTCCTTTTACAAAGGCCATAGATCACTGCCCCGGCCTCAAAAGATTTGTTAGGAGTAAATTGATGGCCAAGAGGTCGGGTAATAAGAGAACAAGGATAGAAAGACACCGAGTGTCTATCGCCACCTCCTTTGGTGATGGGGAGAAAGACCAAAAGCCATAGAGTGAAGAGGTTGTCCCGAGTTGAATGTGGAATCACCGACATCATTTTCACCCATGCGAGAATCAATGATGACTCATCGATAAATATCCTCCCGACCTTCATGTTTGACAACCTCAAACTCGGACCACTTAGGAAATCTAGAGAGATCGTGCAGCTGGCTGAACGGCCCATCATGCGGTCGAGATGAACCATTCCAGTCATCATTGCTTTCCAGGGTGCCCCACTCAGAGTGGACTTCACGGTCATTGATATTGAGCACCTTGGAGAGTTCACCCAGTCTCCCATCATTTTTTGGATGCTATTCTTAGCCTTGGGTAAGTCGATTGTAAATTGCGAGAATCAAGAGATTGATTTCCCTACATTGGGTACACACCAATCAGTCGTGATCTTTAAGGACACAATCCAACTTGAAGAAACCCACATAGCTGCTAATAGTCGTGACCATCGAGATGTAGACGAGTACCACCTCTATGATATACCTGAGATACCGACTGTCGAGATGACAACTAGATCAGAGACTCCCACACATCCACAACTTCCGGTTCTTGCATTACCACCGCTATGACAACTTCAATAAAGGATTCACAACCTGAAGCAATCCTTTAGTAAGACACATTTTCTTTATTGTCTTGACCATTTCGATCACATGAAGATACCGATGCCAAGCCAACTGAGATCACTAGCACCTATCCGAGTCCTGTGCTGACCCTTCAGGAATATTACAATCTATAAGGTGACTCATCCGATGAGGAACCCATGGTCAGCACTGCACCAAATCTCGGACCTTCAACAAAGGATACAACCAAGACCAAATTGACCCTTCCCAAAAACACGATTGCTCCATCTCGAGTCGATTATCCAATGAGAGGAAGTTGAGATTTGATTCCTCAAGGCATTCCCCCGAACCCCTCAAGGCGCATCACTCTCCTCCTCCTCTCAATGCTTCATGTTCTAGAAAATCGACCACGAAAGTTTCCTTCAATATACCAGCGAAGGAATTTTCTGAGGAGTCCTCATCAAGTCTAGATAAGGTGATTTATATGAGTGAGCTCAGTTCAACTATTCTTAAGCCATATATGAATAAGCAGTCGTGTGTCAACCCTCGTTGGAAAAACCCTTTGCCTCATTATTATGATTCATCTGAGGATAATTTCGACAGCGATACACTTGTATATTCCCCAACTCCTCGCTCCCGCAAGAAGGTTCGTCACAAATCTTCTTGATTCTTGTATATTCTCACTCCTCCTTGTATAAATTTTCTTTCTTTCATTTCCCTCCTCCCAGTGATTCGTATCACTCGCCCCGACCCCATATCATTTCATTTTATGGCTATACTTAGTCTGACAAAGCCTAAGTATGAGCGGAGGGTAACCCGAGTCACTCATTCTATTTTTTTCTTTTCTTCACCATTCTTTGTATATACTCCATATCTCATTGATTCTCATGGTCACTCCTGTCCTATACTTAGGCTGACCTGAGCCTAAGTATAGGGGGGACCGACGTCCACCATTTGTATATATGCATCCTTTTCTCCTCTTGACCTCGATCGCCCAATTTTTGCTCTTCTTCTACACTTAGGCTGACCAGAGCCTAAGTATAGGGGGCATGTTGACTTCTACTCTTTTTATTATTTTAACTCTCATACGCTTAGCACGAGGTATATCTTTTCCTCGCTTCTTGTGCTCTGAGGACATATCACATGCTAAGTATAGGGGGTGTGTATGTATTACATATATACTTTACCCGTAGTGTGCACTTTTGTGTATTTTTTATATATTACATATATTTTTGTATATATTATGCAATAGTTACAGTATGGGTAAAATTTTTCAAAAAAACTCTTTGTAAAATACATGTATACTTGTATAATAGGTATATTGTATACAAGCTATAAAATTTGTATAATGTGTATAAATTTGCAAAATTCTTGTAAATAATACTTTTGTAAAATTTGTTGTAAAATAGGAGTTATACCAAAAAAATTTATTAAATTTAAAAAAATCTAAAAAACTTAAATAAAAATGGAGGCTTCTTATTTACTCTTGCATATCATCCTTGCATTCATAAAAAAGTCTTGCACTTCATTCATATACATTGCATGTCATCTACATTTCATTTGTATATCTTGCATATGTAAAGTGGAAAGTTAGTGGGTTCTGAACCAAGTTATGAATAAAAGTCAAGGATGGATTTGATTTGACCTTAATCTACTTAATTTCAGAGGAACCTTATAGGAATGGAGTTAAGGTTTTTCAGGTTGAGCGACTTAATACTTTGAGTCCACAAGACTATGTTCACATGTCATCTTGATTGCTCTAAGTAGAATATTTTATACACACATACACACGATTCTTTTAGACAGTGACCTAACTTAGACAAGCACCATGCACATATCTCTTCACTGATGAGGTGGTAAGGAGGCAGAATCCTCTGGCTTGAGTAGCACACGGGTGGAAACATCCATCCTCATCTAGAAGGGTAGTGCATCTCAATCTAGTCTACTGGCATCGATGTCTAATGACAGGATGCTGTGGGTTGCAATAAAGCTTCGAAAGAGGGATAATCTACTGACTCAAGAAGAAAAACTCCTTATGCACATGCAACACCTTGTATATATG
This sequence comes from Ottelia alismoides, assembly GCA_037367405.1. Taxonomy (NCBI): domain Eukaryota; kingdom Viridiplantae; phylum Streptophyta; class Magnoliopsida; order Alismatales; family Hydrocharitaceae; genus Ottelia; species Ottelia alismoides. Next base: position 660,258 of record JAZKJV010002769.1, read on the forward strand.
ACAAAAAAAAGAGAGAAAAAAGAAAAAGAAAAGAAAGAACTCCAAAAAATGGGACAGGCCTGATTGAAAATAAAATGCCAGAGTGTGTATATTTTCAAGGCATATGCTTCAATGTCTCATACCAAGGAAGCCTGCAACTGGAGACTTGGCTACACAGGTCAAGCTCCACGGATATGTGACTACACTGATCACAATCCATTCTCTTCTCTATCCCCTCTTCTTGAGCTGGTTGCACTTGAACTTAGAAGGGAATACCCCCGTTCCTCGAGGAAAGAGTTGCTAGATCGAGGAATTAGAGTTACCTTGTTAGAGAAGGATGTTTCTTTGCTTTTTTTGATGTGGACAGCTATATTTCACTTACATAGTACAAGTAAGATTCATAGTCATCAAAATTTGTGTATGAGGATTTGTTCTGACCCGACTGTTGAGGGGACCTGAATAGAGACTTGTGGAACTTAAAGACTGTTAGGTCTTAAATTCAATTCCCAATAAGGTTCTGCCACATCATTAATCCAAAGGTCTAGTCAAGTTCCAATTTCACGTTTTGTTCATGACCTTGGTATGGAACCCAAAATCATTTCACTTTTGCATTTCATTTTAGTTGCTCGGGGACGAGCAAGGTTTAAGTATAGGGGGTCGATGAATATGTGATGCATCACTCTAAAAGTCAAAAATAGACCTTCATTCCCAAGTAATTAACTGCATTTCTCCATTTATTTTACATTATTCTCATTTATACATTTAGAATTAATATCTATGTTTTAGCACACATATTAGCATTAAATAAGAAGCCAAATTCACTTGTAAATATCACATGTATATTCACCATATTTCCTTTATTTTTATCTATTTTCCACTGCCTCAGATTGAATAAAATCAACTCTATAGTGTATATATTACTAACACTAATAAAGAAAAATATCAAAAAATACTAACTTGTAAAATTGACCAATAAATCCCAAACCCTAGTTTAAGATTAAGAGCCTTAAAACGTGAATATCTCTCTCATATAGTCTCCTATGGATCCCTATTCACTTTTGAATTAATGTATGTTCAATTACCTTCAAAACAATACAAATTCAAAAGAACCGGAGTTTGTATGTGAAGCTTGGGTTTTGGGCCCCCATTGTATATTGTACATATGCCCCCTTCATTTATTTATTTTATTTTTTATTTTCTTAATTATCAAAAATCGAAAAAATAGATTAAGTTGTAAACATTTACTTCGTATTTCTTCTGATTTTATTTTGATTTTTATCTTATTTAAAAATGCCAAAAAAATCTGCAAAAGACAAGAATCAGGTATTTTATACCTATAGGATACCCCCAAAAATACTTTTTTGTACAAATGATTTATTATGGTTTTCAATCCATCATCAAAGTTGTAGATCTCGTTGAGACGAGCAACTTTCATGTTGACCACTTTTTGTTTTGACCTCTTTTGTCATTTCTTTTTTATTTTTGTTTACATTTAGTTTTTGATTTTTTGGGAGCGACACGTGGCCGCTCCTGGAGCCGCCACGTGTCACCGACTTTTATTTTATTTCCTTTTTATTTTGGACTAATAATTATTATTATGGTTAATTTTATCTTTATTTATTTATTTTAATTATTATTATTTTATTATTTATTTTCTTATTATTTTATTTATTGTTTATTTTATTTTTATTTTATTTTTTAAGTATTTATTTTGTTTTATTTTCTTTTCTTTATTTTATTATTTACCTATTTTTTATTTTAATTAGTACTATTATTTAATTATTTATTATTTTTCTTTCATTTTAAATTTTATTTTAATTTTTTATTTTCTCCCGGTTACGTGGCAGCACCCGTGCATGCCATGTGGCATCCCCCTCTCCTTCCTCCTCCCACGTAGGCCGCACCCTCCATCCCTTGCGTGAGCCCACGCAATCGCAACCTTCTCCCTCTAGTCAACCTACAACCGCACTTCTTACTCTCCCTCTTCCCAACTGCTCCCGCAGGACCCGACCATCCTCTTTCCCCATTTCCTCGTGACCTCACTCATTCAGCAACCATTTCCCACTTCCCTCTTTGTCCTCAAACACCTCCACATGACCCTCTCCCTCTCATCCCCCACGTCCCAACTGCACACAAATACCTATCGACCCCCCTGCCAATCATGCGCCATTGTGTGGAGAGAAAACCACCAGCTTCAAGCCTCCTTTCTGTGATAAACGTGGGGGGATCTTAAAAGTCGACAATGGCTGCCCCTTCGCATTTGCAAGATCCAGTGAGGTCCATCCTCACTGTAGCAACTGCAATCGTGGTTGCCGAGCTTCAGTCCTGTACACCAATGATCTAGAGGCGATAACAGGAGCTGTTTCACGCAACTCCCCCTCTGACGAACCCCTCTTTCTCCTTCTGACTCCTCCTCGCCATCTTTCTTCTTCAACATCGCATCGAATCCTCTGCTCTGCATCGTGCGAGGCTCTGCCTCGCCACCATTGCTACCGCCCGCTTCACTTAGTGCTCCAACGACTATCATCTGCCCTCATCCACAACACGTGCAGCTGCTTGTACCACCATTTTTTTGTCTTCATGCCCCAATTACTAAGATCCATAGACCTTTGATGCACGCTACTGCAAGCGGAGGAGACACTCTTCCAAGATTCTACCATCACCAATAGTTATAGGATCATCACCTCTACAAAGCAGATTTGTGTGAAACCAATCTTCTCGAGCATGGGCTTCCTCTCACTTTACTCTGTCCATGTGACTTCCATCGGAACCCAACTGAACAGGAATTCACTCGCTGCAGTACTTCCAGCCATCTGTTAACGAAGACAGAAGGGGGTTTCCGTAGAACTTCCATGCAACCAAGAGCATGAGCTGCCTCACCACCTCCCTCCACAGTCGACTCCACAACCATCTTCACCGATGCACGACGAGGCTTCACTACCCTCAGCCTGCTTCACCAACTTGCAGCCTAACCACTCCGGTCGTGAGCGTCATATCCACCTGCAGAAATGCGTCTCGTGCCACGCCTTGTCCCGCGTCGCCTGTCGATCGCTAGAGGTGCCAAGTGAATGACTCTACATCCAGTTATAGTCGCCCACTCGCCTTCGCGCGCCTGCGTGCCATCTGCTTAAGACCTCCACTCACGTACAAGGCACGTGGGGTGGGGGAATATTGCGCCTAATGCTCCGTAATTCCTTAATTTGCAGGGGACCCCTCTCCAGTATAGCACATGCAAGGAGTGTGCCTAATAAATCCCAAGTTTATCAGCTTAATTTACAATATTTATCTCGCTTGATTAAATTAATCACAAGATTCAATGCCTAATTTACACTAATTACTAATTACTGTGTTATAAATAATTAACACTAATGATCATATATTAATATTTCCCTATTATGGTGTAATATTTTATGTATTATTTTTTTAAAAATAAAATAAAAATAAGAATAACATTGTGCATAAATAAATCAACATAAAATAAAAACCCAAAAAATAATAAAAAGAAAAATAAAAGGAAATTATTTTAAATGGTTTTTGTTCATATTTATTTTTTTATCTATATATAGATGACCTTTGATCTCTTTGACTTCTACAACGAGATCTACAACTTCATGTTCATGACTTTTCCTAAATCCTTCTCTAACCAATTCTTTTCGAATTAACTCTGATTTTTCTAATTCTTCAATTTTGATTGGGCCACATGGTGCCACATATGCTTTGGCCAGGTGGGCCGCTCCTGTGTCGCCACCGACTTAATCTTATTCGACTAATCATCACCATCAATTGGCGCTTTTTTCTCAGCCCTTTGACTGATCTCAAGCTTAGATCACAGCCGTATATACGCGTCTAATTTCTGACCATCTGATCAAATGATCAGACGGTGACTACTTCATTGTCTTCCTCCAGCCAGTTGCTCCCTTCACCAACCGACCCATCTTCAACCTATTATACCAACTGCCTCCGCTCTCCTTTCGACCAACCATCACCGCCTTCGCATTCTCCTAACCATCCTAACTCACGCTAAACTCCATAACTTCTTAAAACCTAACCTTATCTTCGGTTTCAGGAGGTCAACATCTATCAGAAACTTTCGCCAAGTCCCTGCAACCTCCACCTTTTCCTCTTCAAATACCCCTATGCTGCCTTGTGCGATGCTTGTCCACCTTCATGCAAGGAACCTCCTAGCCCTTGTACCTTTCTGTGACAGAGAGTAGGTGAGATAGAGAGCGGAGACTGATTGAAAGCCTTTGGCGAGATCCTTGGTTTACATCAAGTTGCAGAGCTTCTTTGCTCTTGCTTGAGCTCGAATATGTAGCCCAGATTTCGATGCTATGACATGAAGTTATCACGATTTGATTAGGCTAGCGAATTGTCTTCAATTCTTCATTGATTTCTGCTTCATATCCAGGTAAGATCAGTATTGTACTTTACTTGAGTTTTCAATATGTTTTAACATCCTTTTCAGTTAAAGATTACAAGATCTATTTATTTGGATTTCTTTGCCTCCCATCACCACGTGTGTTTCTCCAGTAAATCTCCTCATTTATTCATGCAATTGTCCACCTCGATTCTTTCTAAGCTTTTCATTAGCCTAGAATCCAATTAGGGTTCTTCTCCTACACTACACGCATCACCATTTCATCTCGCAATTCGTTCAAATATATCATATTTAACTTTGGCTTGTCTTTGCACTAATATTGTAGGGTACTGGAGTTTAATGGTCAGAAATTGAAGCATAGCTCCAATCTCCTATTTCCTCTCTGGCAGAGCTTAATCATCATGTCTTTGCGAGGTTCTCCTCTTCATCTTCTTCTCGTCCCTGAGTTCGCAAAGCCTTTATAAAAGTCGTCGGACCTTAAGCGGTGACAAAGGAGCAAGGAGGAGCTAATACCCATTCGCTGAAAATCTACCCATGCTCCACCTTCCATGGAGGAGACGAAGAACTCATGATAAGCATATGTCGTAGATATCTCCATTTCAGGCGAGATCTGTCAAATCCAATCGAGCCATGTATTGCTTGTCGAAATAGCGGTTCAAGCCTAAGGCTTGGCATCCAAGCCTACACCCGAGCTTCTTGCGAATCATCAGGGGGCGACACATGAACCGAGCCTCCAATTCCAAGCCTAGACAGGTCACATGTTTCACGCACGTGATTTGGAAAAATTGCAGCTGTAGTCCTCCATTTTATATTATCTGCAGATAAGTATCCCCCCTTTGTGAAAATTGTAGAACACCCCCTAAGGGTTATTTTATTTGCATTTTAGTCCTTGTTTGTCCTTATTTGTAAGAAAACTTGGACCTTTCTTTGCATTTATGCCCATGTATTAAATACTGAATATCTTTTCATCTATATATCCAAATGATGTGGGTCTTATTTAAAAGCTCATTTGATGCCCTATCTCTTGGCATGTTTTGTTGCTAATTTTGGTTTGAAAATCACACATGGATTTTTCTTTATTTTAAGTTTTTTTTAAATATTTAGAAATCATCGAAAATGCACTTCTTGTGAGAAATTGAATCTGTGAGTCACATTGATCTTTAATGACCAATTGTTATTAACTTTTAATCATTATCATTCAGTCATTGAATGATTTAATTGCTTACTGAACTATTAATCATCAAAGTGAATTTAAGAGTTTGAATCATGTTGAATAGCTTTTGAGACTTAAACCACATCTTGCCTAATTAATGCTTTAATTAATATTAAATATATTCAAGGTAGTTTGTGCTTAATCCACGTTGTCTTTTGTGTGTCTAATCATAGTGTGTTTGTCATAATAGTATTGAGTGTGCATTATTACCTTCATTTGATTGCATAAAAATGTGTTAAAAAGATGTCTTGTTGTGATTTGTGCATCCACTCACTGTTCTGTCCTAGAAATTGCTACACTAAATATTTGACACTTAAATTTAATTATTAAATTGCTCGCATTCTAGTGTTCAACCCTGGACTTCCCAGGTTAAAAATTAAAGCTGAATTCTCCTTGTGGATATTATTCATTCAGTTCTGTATGACATGGTAAGTGCCCGTGCTACAACGGATCGATATTAACTTATGCATTTAGTGCTTCATCAGATGGCGTCGTTGTCGAGGACGTGACACATTTTGTGATCATTTTTATTGTCAAATATTTATTTAATGATTATAGATTCAATTATTATTGAGCTTGTTTACATATTGTTGTCTTGTATTGCTTTGTGTTGTCCCTTTATTTAAGTGTATTAACCTCTCTAGAGTATTCTAATTTATTTTGTTTTGTGGTAGGCCCATGGAGCCAATAATTTCTGAAGGACCGCAGAGGCAAAGAGCTTGGAGCTACTTGTTGGAGAGTCCATGAGACAATTAAATTAGTTGAGAGATTAATTATCTTAATTAAAATTTGTTCATTATGTTGTAATTAATTGCCCATTTACAATGGTTCTTGGACTCCAAATGGGTGGCACCTTTACATATCTCAAAGAAGTCGGTAATTCTGATGGTCATCAATGAGGAGGGAGTATCTACGTCGTGGTGTGTCTGTGTCGATTACATATGCCTGAGTGCTGCGACCAAGAAAGATCACTTTCCCCTACCTTTTACTGATTAGATTTTGGAGAGAATAGCAGGGACAGAGTTCTTCTATTTTTTGATGGGTACTCTGGCTACAATCAAGTAGCCATCGCCCCGAGGACCAGGAAAAGACCACTTTTACATGTCCCTTCCATACATATGCATTTAAACGCATGCCTTTTGGGCTGTGCAATGCACCGAGTACATTTTAGAGATGCATGATTGCTGTGTTTGCCAAAATGGTTGGGGATTTCCTAGCGGTCTTCATGGAAGATTTCTTAGTCCATGGTTATTCATTTGATTCTTGTTTAGCATACTTGGACCGAATGCATCAAAGGTGTAGTGAGGTGAATCTGGTACTCTCCCGGGAAAAAAGTCATTTCATGGTTAAGGAGGGTATTATGTTGGGGTACGTCATCTTCAAGAAAATAATGGAGGTAGACCCCGCGAAGGTGGATGTGATCAAGAAACTTGATCCATCAACCAATATTAAGTCAGTGAGGTCATTTCTGGGGCATGTCGGATTTTATAAAAGATTTATTCATGATTTTTCAAAGATCGCCCGACCCCTGATCGAGCTCTTAGGAAAAGACACCGAGTTCTTTGTAGATCACAAGTGTATTGAAGACTTCGAGCTCCTTAAGAAAAAGATTTGCGACTCGTCTATTCTGCAAGCTCCTGATTGATCTCTTCCCTTTGAGATCATGACCAATGCTTTTAATTTTGCTATAGGAGCTATATTGGGGCAGCGGTGAGATCGCATTCCATTTGCTATTCACTACGCAAGCAAAGTATTGGATCCATCATAGAGAAACTATACATAGACCGAGAAAGAAATGCTTATAGTAGTTTGGGCTTTAGAGTAGTTTAAGTCTGTGATTTTATGCTCTAAAGTGACAATATATACCGATCATTCATCCATTAGGTATCTCATGGAAAAGAAGGATGCAAAGGTGCATCTTCTTAGGTGGATATTATTACTCAAGGAATTTGATTTGGAAATTAAGGATAAACCTGGAGTTAAGAATGTAGTGGTTGTTCGTCTTTCAAGAACTGAAATAAAGGATTCCCCTGATACTGAGCCTATTCAAGAGACCTTTCCAGATGAGTCTATTTGTGTTATTGACTCACTCCCATGGTATGCCAACATGGTGAACTTCCTTGTCTCCAAGCAAGTTCCCCATGGATGGACTAGGAACAATATAGACCGACTCAAGTCGGATTCGAGGAAATACCATTGGGAGGATATGTTCTTTTTCTTCGAAGGACCAGATTGTATTTGAAGAAGGTGTATTCCTCAGGTGGAATACCATAGTGTCCTCATGTATTGTCATAATTTGAAGACGGAGGACACCATTCTCGAAAGAGAATTGCTCACACAGTATTACAATGTGGTTTCTTTTGGCCGACCTTGTTTAGAGATGCTGTAGATTTTGTAAGGTTGTGCCCTATTTGCTAAAGGATGGGAGGGATTGTTGATTCTAGAGATGAGATGCCCATGCAGGATGTAATCTTTTGTGATGTTTTTGATGCTTGGGGGTATATATTTCACGGGCCCCTTCCCTAATAGCCAAGGTTTTGATATATCTCGTTAGCGGTTGATTACATATCTAGATGGATGGAGGTTATCCTAGCCTGAGCCGCATATAGTAGGAATGTTTGCAAGTTTATTAAGGATCATATAATTTCACGGTTCGGGGTATCTAAAATTTTGATATCTGATGGAGGTAGTCATTTTGTGAATGGATAATGAAATCTTTATCAAAGGACTATGGATTTGAGCATAGAATAACTAGTCCTTACCATCCTCAATCAAACAACATGGCAAAGGTTTCAAATCAGGAGGTGAAGAGTATTCTTCAAAAGTTAGTCCGTCTAGATAGGAAGAACTGGTCTCAGTTGATGGACCATGTTCTGTGGGCTTACAGAATGGCCTACAAGACACTGCTGGGCACTTCACCTTTTAAGATGATTTATGGTAAGCCATGTTATTTTCCCGCTGTGTTGATGCACAAATCCGAATGATTTATGGTAAGCCATGTTATTTAGGAAAGTTTTGTAGAGATCTCAACTTAAATTAACTAGTGGAAATCCACATCGAGCATATGACAACAACATGATTTATAAGGACAAAGTTAAGAAGTGGCATGATGCACATATTAGATGTAAGAACTTTATCCCTTGACAAAAGGTATGGTTGTTTGATGCAAAGTTAAGGATTTTACATGGGAAACTAAAGTCAAAATGGACGGGTCCTTATATTGTAAGGGAAGTGCATGAGAATGGTAGTGTAGAGATTTCAGAGCTTTCAGAGAATGCACCTTCTTTCTGGTTAACGGGCAGTTACTTAAGCATTTTATAGAATCCAAGGAAAGGTTAACTCCTGTAGAGCTGATTAACTTCATGCCTATTGAGTCAGTTTAAGTTTATTAGGTAAGGCATGATTGTCATGACAGATTCAGATCAAAAGATTCATTCCTAGAAGATTCACACACTTTTAAATTCCATTAAGTTCTTATTCATTATTCCACCTACAATTAGACTTCTCTCAACCTAAGTATAATGGGGATTTGTCCTCACTTCTTCATATGCTCTAGTTTCTCCTAGGTATTTATCTTTATATCTTTACTTAGGTCTTCAAGAACCTAAGTATAGGGTAAACCATTCTTGTAGATTCATTGTAACTCATTCTTACACTTATCTTATTCTCGACTCAGCTCTTGTAGATTATTTTATGCTTAACTGAGTTATGGCTTCAGATCACTTTGTGCTATGAGGACATAACAAAAGCTAAGTATAGAGGGGTCTACCATATATATTACATATATACTCTAGCCATAGCTCATATTTATAAAATTTTCAAACTCTTGGGGTTATGGGTATTGTATGACATATTTTTGAACTGAGTTTTGTATAAAATATTTTGAATTTTTTTTTAAAACTATATACATAATTGACATGGTTTTCAAGTGTAAATGATTTGCGAAAATACGATTTGACAATGTTATGAAAATCATTTGTAAAATGTTTTGAAAATTTATATCTATGTGACTTTGTTTGCAAAAAGTTTTCAATTTTTTTTTCAAAACTAAGGGTGTAAATGAGATTAAATAATTAACTCTATTTAAAATCCTATAAAAGTCAGAAAATAAATTTTCTTGTGTCTCTTCAGTATACTTTCGAGGTTTAAGGTTCTCAGATATCACAACAGTTCATCGAATCGTTTCTTCTTTTTCCTTTATAAGGTTGTCTTGCCTTAGGGTCTTTCATAGTTATACATGGAAGTAAGTTTGGAGTTCAATTCTATATATTGTAAGATCAAGTTGATAAAGAGTTCACTGAAAATAGTGACGCCGATTGAGGAGGATGATTTATTGATAAAAGAATCAGATATGGAAGTACCTTTACCATTTCTTGAGGATGTCCAGTCCTTGAATTCTCACCTTTCTTATAAGTGGGGTCATCCTTTTAAGTCTAGTTTTTCTCTTCTTAAGAAAACTCAAAAGTTTGTTACATGATTTCAAGGTTTGATTTGCCTCCCCATGATTGTGAAAAATTTTGAGGCTTCCCCTGTCAATATGGATATCACTTTTGAGGAAGAATGGCGTCATTCTCGGAGGATGAAATTCCAAGTTGATGAAGATCTTTCATACTTAGATTCTGAAGTGTATACTATTAGGAAGAAACATTTTAAATATAAGGAAGCTTGTGATTTTAGACCTCGAAGAACTAATTTCAATTTGTAAGCAGCTGAAGTTTGTATTTTTATAGGGTATCCTAGTTCATCACCATTGAGTTATCTATATATTGTTGTCAAGGGTGCTTATTATGTTGTCCTTGTTTTAATAAAATTAATAACTCTTTTGTAAATAACTAACACGAAGACTTATTAATTATTGTTACACTCAGACACTTTCACTATGCACTTAAGGCTTGAGATGATCATTAAACACTTGGTTTAAGGAGTCCCTAGATTTAGAGTTATCATGTATTAATCATTAGGGTCTCTGACTTAAAAATTCACACTCTCCTAGTTTGAAGATATGCATGCTATATTTCATGCTTAATCTCCCTTATAAGAATTTGACTACCACTCACATGCAGGACTGCATTTATGATTGAGATGAGTCAAGATATTACTAAGGAGACTGAGAATGGAAGTTTAAGTTTGGACTTGATCTATATGACGCTCTAGGATGGGATAAAATTAATGATGACTTCATGAAACTTGAGTGTCAGCATCGTAGCTACTATGGGATATGTTCTCATGCTATCTCTTGAATTTCACCTAAAGTGCCAGGGTGTGATGACATTTAATTAATAAGTTAATCATTGTGCGCTAATCTTTTGGTAAAAGAAGTGGAGCTAGCCAAAGACAAAAGAAAAAAAGAAAGAATTTTTGAAAGAAAAGCTCTCACCATACAAAGTTAAAATTCAAAAAGCTTCCACCAAAGGCAAAACACTCTTAACCATTTCAAAGTGTCCACTTGGACCACTACTGTTAGGACTAGAAGTCGGGCTAGCACCCAAAAAGGGCTCTGCATGGTAAATGCTACAAGTCTGGGTATAGAAGGTATGTTAGATTCTCAAAAAAGGCACACCCCAGTGTTATCCCAAGAAAACAAGTGCAGACGACTCCAACTTCTCTAGACGTACACAATGATTGGCAAAAATCAAAATAAAAAAATGTGTTGAGTATTGGCACTTGAGAGAACCTTGTTCCAATGAGAGGAAGAGAAAATAAGTACACAATCATACATCCTCCATAATTTGGCCTTCCATCCATACCTTTAAAGTCTGACAAACTAAAGAGATGGTAGATTGAAGTAAGACTAGATTTATTCCTTAGTGTTGAGGGTCAGGTCCTTGGGAAAGCTTCAAAGATTGGAATTTTTGGTGATATTTTGACTTTACTCTCATTGTGAAGTCTATACTAAGTCATACTTATATATATGTATGTATACATTGAGAGTCTAACAATTCGAAGAGTTGAATTCCTTTTGATTAGTACTTGGATCATCTTAGAGTTTTAGGATTCTTAAAACCTTGTGTTCTGGGTCAAATCAAGCCTTGTATTTTCACTTGCACATGTTAGAGTTCTCAATAAATAAGCTAACTCTCTAACAAATTCTTTATTTATTAGCCCGAGGACGAGCTTAGCTTAAGTATAGAGGGTGATAAATACCAGATTTATTAGCTTAATTTACTATATTTATCTCTCTTGCTTAAGTTAATCACAAGATTCACTTCGTATTTAATAAAAAGAAAAATAAAAGAAAATTATTTTAAATGGTTTTTATTCGTATTTAATTTTTATCTATATATAGATTACTTCTGATCTCTTTGACTTATACATGAAATTATAGATCTCATCGAGATCTACAACTTTCATGTTCATGTCTATTCCTAAATCTTTCTCTAACTAATTCTTTTTTAATTAACTCCAACTTTTATAATTTCTTCAATTTTGATTGGGCCACATGGCACCATCTGCTTTGGCCACTTGGCCCGCTCCTGTATCGTCATCCGCCTTAATCTTATCAGAATTATCAGCACCATCCATTGGCGCTCTTTTCTCAGCCCTTCGATATGATCTCAAGATCAGATCACATCCTTAGATCCGCACCTAATTTCCAACCATCTGATCAAACGATCAGACAGTGATGACTTCATTGTCTTCCTCCAGCCAATTACACCCTTCACCAACCGACCCATCTTCAACCTATTACACCAACTGCCTCCAGTCTCCTTTCGACCAACTGCCACTACCTTCGCATTCTCCTAACAATCCTAACTCACACTAAACTCCATAACTTCTTCAAACCTAACCTTATCATTGGTTTCAAAAGGTTGAAATCTATCAGAAACTTCTGCCAAGTCTCCTGCAACCTCCGCCTTTTCCTCTTCAAATACCCCTACACCGCCTTGTGCGGCGGTTGTCTGCCTTCATGCGAAGAACCTCCTAGCCCTATTACCTTTCTGTGAAAGAGAATAGGTGAGATAGAGAGCGGAGACGGAGTGAAAGCCTTGGTTTACACCAAGTTGCAGAGCTTCTTTGCTCTTGCTTGAGCTCGAATCTGTAGCCCAGATTTCGATGGTACAACCTGAAGTTATCAAGCTTCGATTAGGCTAGCGAATCATCTTTAATTCTTCACTGATTTCTACTTCACATCCAGGTAAGATATGTATTGTACTTTACTAGAGTTTTCATTATATTTTAACATCCTTTCAAGTTAAAGATTACAAGATCTATTCATCTAGATTTCTTTGCCTCTGATCACTTGTCCACGCATGTTTCTCCAGGTAAATCTCCTCATTTGTTCATGCAACTGTCTACCTCGATTCTTTCTAGGCTTTTCATTAACCTAGAACCCAACTAAGGTTCTTCACCTCCACTACATGTGAACCCCCATTTCATCTTGCAAATCATTCAAATATATTATATTTGGTTTTGGCTTGTCTTTGCAGGGCACTGGAGTTCAATGGTCGGAAATTGAAGCATAGCTCCGATATCCTACTTCCTCTCTTGTAGAGATTAATCCCTGAGTTATCCTCTTCATCTTCTACTCATCCCTGAGTTTACGAAGCCTTCGTAAAGGTCATCAGACCTTAAGCAGTGACAGAGGAGCATGGAGGAGCTCATACCCGTTCATCGGAAATCCACCCGTGCTCCACCTTCCATGGAGGAGATGAAGAACTCGCAACAAACAGATGTCGTAGATCTCTCCATTTTAGGCGAGATCTGACTATCCAATCGAGCCAGGTATCGCTTGCCGAAGTAGCTGTTAAAGTCTAAGGCTTGACATCTGAGCCTACACCTGAGCTTCTTGCAAACCATCAAGGGACGACACATGGACCGAGCCTCCAACGCCAAGCCTAGACAGGTCACGTGTTTCACGCACGTAATTTGGAAAAATTGCAGCTATAGTCCTCCAATTTATTTTATTTGCCGATAAAGTCCTCCCGCTTGTGAAAATTACAAAACACCTCCTGTGGGTTATTTTATTTGTATTTTAGTCCTTGTTTGTCCTTATTTGTAAGACAACTTGGAGCTTTCTTTGCAATTATGCCCCTGTATTAAATAGTGAATATCTTATCATCTATATATCCACATGATGTGATTTTGGTCTTGTTTGAAAGCTCATTTGATGCCCTATCTATTGGCTTGTTTATTGCTAACTTTGGTCTGAAAACCACGCATGGATTATTCTTTATTTTAAGTGCTCATTTAAATCTTTAGATATCATCGAAAAATGCACTTCTTATGAGCAATTGAATCTGTGAGTCACATTGATCTTTAATGACTAATTGTTAGTTATTTTTAATCATTATTATTCTATCATTAAATGATTTAGTTGCTTACTAAACTATTAAGAATCAAAGTAAAATTAAGAGTTTGGATCATGTTGACTAGCTTTTGAGACTTAAATCACATCTTGCCTAATTAAAGCTTTAATTAATATTAAATAGATTCGGTGTAGTTTTATGCTTAATCCAAGTTGTCTTTTGTCTGTCTAATCATAGTGTGTTTGTTATAATAGTATTGATTGTGCATTATTACCTTCATTCAATTTAATTGCATAAAAATGTGTTAAAAATCAATCTTGTTGTGGTTTGTGCATCTGCTCACTGTTCTATACTAGAAATTACCGCACTAAATACTTGCCACTTAAATTTAATTTCCAAATTGCATGCTTCCTAGTGTTTGATCGTGGACTTCCCTGGTTAAAAATTAAAGCTGAACTCTCCTTGCGGAGATTATTCATTCGGTTCTATACGACATGTTAAGTGCCCGTGTTACAACGGATCAATATTAATTTATGCATTTAGTGCTTCATAAGTGCCCACCTGGTGAAATTACACCGATGTCCCTCCATTTTGAGGCTTTCGCACACAAGACCTATGGCATTATCGATACTTGTAGAGCAAATTCCCTCTTGGAAATTTGTGCAAAGACCCTCGTTGTATTTATGCTATAATTTGGACATAATTTCATCATCATTTTTTTGATTAAAAAAACATGTTGTAGACCATTTAATTCTCTATCTCTTGACTATTTATTTGGATTTTTGTGAGCATTCGTTAATTAACTAAAATTGCTTTGGTGAAATATTGCATATTTTACCCATTTTATGGTCTTAAATTCATATTTAATTAACACGCGCTCCAAAAATTATGCAAAAATTAGAGATGATGATTCTAGTTATGCTTTACTTGATATCTAAATTTCAACAAAAATGGAAGTATCTTGTGGGTAAAATAAATTCTTGAGTGATTTTAGTAAATGATTTTTCGTTAAATCCATGAACATTATTTTTGCGAAATTTTAACTCTTTTGGATTGCTTATTAAAATATCTTTTTAAGATAAATTGCACTTTAGATAAATTGATTTTGTGGATTAAATAGTAATTAAATACTCACAGTCACTCTATTTCCATTACAAAATTCATAAAAAATTCATACAGTGTTAGAAAATTCCAAAAAAATTAGTGTACCTTTATTTCATCATATTTCATCTTCTACCTAAGTTTAATTTTTTTGGACATTGTTTGAATGAAATTACATTTTAGTCCTCGAACTTTGCCAAATTTGTATTTCATCCATTAAATGCATTTAAAAATACCAAAAAATACTTCTATGAAAACCTAGCCTCTAGATTGCCTAAGTAAAATATAAATTGGACTGCTTGCTTTTAATTGAATAATTAACTAAGTGGTCTTTTTGATTGTTTTAGATTACCATCCTTCAAGATTAATTCCACACAATTAGCGAGGGTAATTTATGGGTCTTTCATCTAACCAGTCACTCCGTTCCTGAGAGACTATGCCAAGTCCTTTTACAGACTTGCATATCCCCAGTAATAATGCTTGCATCCAATGTGAACATTGCATCTTATGCAACTAATACTCAATCCTATTAAAGTAGTTATTGTGCCTTTGTCATAATGACTTGATAAGTATTATAACCAGCAAGTTATCCCTTTATTCTTGGGGATCTCTATCTCCTCATATACAGACATAGTCTTAAGTCTAGTAAGGTATATATAGGTAAGATAGTTTAGATCACTATCTATACAGTCTTAATTTCTTAAAAAAAGACTTTGATATTGCTATCTCAAAATCTTGTGCCTTTGAAGATGTTGATTATTACTGAAATTTAGTGTTTTATCTCCATAGTAGGAATGGTAATATTTTACTACTCCCACTGCATGGCAGACACCTGACCTTTGTACACATCTAGCATACACTGAGCTTCCCATAGCTAATGCACTAGGGCATGTAGCTTTGGCATTCACATCGTCAACTCTTTGAGGTGCTACTCCTTTAGATAGATCAATACCATATCTTAAGGGAAAGAATCTTTCCTTGGAGTTGTCCAAAAAATGGAATATGTCCAAGGTGTACCACTAATGTGATGGTCCCAATGCCCTCTTCTCTGTGCTTATGAACAATTTCAGAACTAAGATATAAAAGGCATTGAAGAAATCGAATTTACCCTTAGCTAATTCATGAAAATTAATTGACTTTCTTGTAGGCGAGCAAATTCAGATTAATTAAAATAACCATTTGAACTAAATTTCAATTAGATGCAAGAGGTCAAATTTATTTTACTTAGACAAGCCTAAGGTCAAACTCAAGGAGGCCATTAGGTTAATTTTTATATGATGAAGATATTAGGTTTTTGAGGGGACTTTTTTTGGCAATTTTTTTATGCAGATATAAATGACAAGCAAATGCAGTGCCAATTTTAAGGTCAAATTAACCAACAGTAGAAAATACAAATTAATATGCAAATTAACTCAAAAAACTAGAAATCTAACTTTCGTTAACTATTTATGGAGTGATGAATCCAAAATACAATTTTTGTATTTTTATGATGCAAAATGCATGCTTGAAAAAAGGCTTTTATGAGGGTTTTCTATAATTTTTTATGCAAGCAACATGCAAAATTAATGAAACTTGGATAGAATATTAAATATGATGAAATGTGCTTACACTTGTTTTTTTTATAATTATCTAATAATGTATGATTTTTATGAATTTCTAAGTGCATAACTGATGATCTGAAGTAATTTAATTTTAATAAATACCAAAACACAATAATTTATTGAAAAACAATTATCCAAAATATATCTGATAATGAGAAATCCAAAACAATTTTAAATCCTTAAAATAATAAGTGATGAATTAATTAAAAATTATTTACTTAATTTTGAAAAACTTTATTTCAGACTAACTATGCATGCAAATGAGATGAAATTTTGGTAGCATGTAGAACACAATTAATTCAACCTAATGCGAATTTTCGGGAATTGTTGGAGCAATGAGTGATTTACTATAAATTTCCAACACATACAGGGTAAAATATGACAATTTTCCCTCAATAAATGTTAATATATAAATCTCAGCTCATTCGGAATGATGCAATTAGAAAGAAAGTTGGTGTAGCTCCGATCGAGGATAAGATGCGAGAAAACCGCTTAAGATGGTTTGGTCATTTGCAAAGAAGGTCAACTGATGCACCGGTTAGGAGATGCGAGTGTTGGGATGTTGAGCCGGCTAAGAGAGGGCGAGGACGACCCAAGAAGTGTTGGAAAGAGACTATACGAAGGGATCTTAGCTTTTTGGATATAAGTCCGAGATTGACCCAAGATAGATCTGAATGGAGGTGAAGAATCCATGTAGCCGACCCTACTTAATTGTGGGAAAAGGCTTTGTTGTTGTTGTTGTTGTTATTTATAAATCTCAGCTCATAAAAATATATTAACCATCTACAATAATAATGAAGTAATTGTTCTACAAAGTGCAATTTTTGAAATTGAAATATGATGACAAAAGATTGTCCAAATTAAAGTAATAACACAAGGTGCAAAATGTAATTATAGAAAAATAAAATAACTGAAACAAAAGCATAAAATGGACCTAAATATAATTATCGAAACCCGTCAAGGTTTTCCTTGTAATATTTACAGGGAGAGCGTGCGACATACACGAGCTGGTTGGTAGGGGGACTTTGATACAATTATTTGAAGATACGAGGGCCTTGTTGTATTTTGCCCTGCACCACACGTACTGGGTACATTTCGCACGAGGCTCGATTGTGGAGGAGGAGCTTTGGGTGTAGATTTAAGGCACAAATACCCTGAAGCGCCATGTGGCAACTTTTCTTGCTTTGACTTAGCTTGGAACCGAGGCAGAGGCATAGACTTCCAAGGCTGCATGTGGATTAGTCGTGGCAGTGCGATGGCTATTGCACCGTTGGAGTCGAGTATGTATGGCCGGTGATCTGGGGCGATCAGGGCAGAGCTAGGGCTCTGGCTTGAAGGGATAAGGCGCTCGGCTTCGAGGGCAGTCGTGGCGGAGAAGAGAGGCAGTGGCACTAGTGCGAGCGAGCTACGCGAGGCGGTCGATGCATTAAGGGCATGATAACTCAAGGTTATGGAACACATGCTCCATCTTAGAAGAGGGCGTGGAGGGCAAGGGAGGCAACCAAAGCCAAGTGAGATGGAAGGTGTTGGTGCTCAGTGCAAAGCATTAAAGAAGGAGATGGTGTTGGGTGACGGAGTTGCACAAAGATGTGTGGGGACGTAACTACAGCTTCGTCGCTAGTTGATTTGGGGAAAATAAAAGAAAGAAGAAGCATGGGAAATTGAGAAGAGAAGAAGAAGGAGGAGGAGGAGGAGAATAAGGAAGAGAATTATTAAATGAGGTAGCTTCTTCGTTGAATGAGGGGAGAACCTGTGCAAGATGGGTGGAGTTGAATCGCCTGATGAGAGGAGGAACATGTAGCTACTCCGATCTTCGCTCGAAGGTAGGTGAACTCGAGCTTAGGAGCGTCAAGAGATCTGATCTACTACAACAGTGGAAATGAACCCTTTGGATCTCACCTGGAGGAAATGCCCTTGTCGTCGCTGATGAATCACTAAATGCATAGATTAATTTATATCCATTGTAGCGCAAGCACTTAGCGGATCATGCAGAATAGAGAAGAATCTCAGTGTAGACATTCTTGGCTTGAATTTATAATGCTGAGAAGTCCAAGGTCGAACACATGGACACGTGCAGTTTAGTAAATAAATTTAAGTGTCAAATATTTAATGGAGCAATTTATAGGATGATCATAGTGGGGTGATTCAAAAGATACAAATTTTCAATATTTTTTATGCATAATTAAAATGAAGATAATAATGCACACAAATCCCAATTATGACAATCACAATAGATAAAAACACGACAGAAAACTTGGATTTGTCACAAAAATTTCCTCAATTAATTTAGTGATTAATGAAGCAGGAATCAGACAAGCAATGGTCTAAGTCTCAAAAGCATTCAATAATGATTAATCTTTTTGTGTCAATCTGATGCTAAATTAACCAGTCATGCAATAAATCAATTAATGGTTTATTGATTCTGATGAAAAAAATTATAATAGAGTCATTAAGATTTAGTATGAATATCAAAATCAAATCTTCACTAAGAGTCTTTTTTTCAATTTCATTTAAAGGTCAATTTAATCACTTAGGAAAAGGAACAAATTAAGCATGATTTTAAATCAAATAAAGCAATAAATTATAAAGAGCATCAAATCAGCTTTCAAACAAGACCAAAATCACTTCATTTAGTTTCATAAGTAAAAAGATATTCAAGGATTAATCCAGAAGCATTTTTGCAATAAAAATACAAAGTTTTTACAACAAACGAGGACAAAACTGGACTGAAATACAATTAAAATAAGCCATAGGGGCTAAAATGTAAATTTCACAATGCGTGAAGACTTATCTGCAAATAAGATAAACTAGAGGATGGTTTCTGCAATTTTCCAAGTCATGTGCACGATGCATGTGACTCCGCTAGGCTCGGATAAGAAGGCTCGGTACACATGGTTGCTGCTTGAAGGATGCACAAGGTTCGGAGGTAGGCTCGAGAACCAAACCTAGAAGGCATTGCTTAGGAGGATAACGTGCAGATCTGCCAGCCGTCGGATCTCGCCTAATCTTGAGCAATCAACGGCTGTTGCTCCTCCATTGTTCTTCTCCTCCTCCGCATGCGGCGGAGCAAAGGCTAGGCTCCAGGAAGTCTATTTTCCTCCTCCACTTCTCCTTGTATGCTATGAAGTGCCCATGTCAATGCTGGGAGCCTGTTGAAGCTGACACAATGTCGGTGAAGGAGTTCTATTGTCTGAATGCCGTCGATGATGGAGGAGCATCAAGGATGAAATTCTAGATCGGAGCTCCTTTTAAAATTCTGGCCATTGAAGATTTTGTTTCCTGCAAATGTTAGTAGCCAAAGTCTGATGCACATGCGAATGTATTGAATGGATTGTGAGACGACATTGAGAGATTTGAGAAGGTCGTAGATCAAGCCCTAATGGGTTCTCGAAGTCTAAAAGGTTCGAGAATGAATCGAGGTGGTACACTGATGGAGCAGTGGATAGAGCACGACGGAAAGAACACATGATTATGAATTATTTGGTAATGGAATCCAAGTCTTTAGATCATAATTTAGAGATGAAACTCAGATGAAATAAATTGGTAAAAGCTAGAAAAATGAAGATAGAGAAACTTACCTGGAAATGGAAGGATGAATTTAATGGAATTGAAGAAGACTTGCGTGCTTAATTGAAGATCAAGAGCTTTGGGTCTTTGCTTTGTGTTCTTGTCTAGGAAAACGGAGCTCGAGCAAAACTCAAGAAGGCTTGCAACATGGTGATGAACCAAGTATCTCGCCGGAGGTCTTTACTCCGACGCGGCTCTCTCTCTCACCCACTCCCTATCACGGGGAGGTCGAAGGGCTGGGAAGGACCTCACGTTAAGGGCAGATGCAATTGCCAACAGATGGAGGAGGGGTTTTGAGGACGAGGTAGTTTGGTGGTTGACGATTGAAGGTGGGGGTTTCAACCACCACCCATGGGAGTAGGAGAGAGAATGTTTGGGAGTTAGATGGTTGGCGAAGGTTTTTTTACTACGATGTATATGTTTTTCACAAAATAGGAATCCCACAGTTGCTTTGGGTAAATCAATCGAAGAATTGAATAAGATCGTGGTCATTGCGTATATGGCATGATTTGCAAGGATGTCAACTATGCCATTGGCTTCTCTATATTGATGCTGAATCAAATATATAATAGAAAAACCTAATTTTATTTCCTACCACCAATGCCTAAGTTGTCAATTTTTAGAAGAAATGATTTGTATAAGTTTCACACAGTAATAAGAATCCATTTCCGGAATAATGTTGTGGAAACCTAATTGTCCCTCGCCCGCGACCCTGCCCTCGCCCTCCCCAGCGACCCTGCCCTTCCCAGTGACACCGCCCTCCCAGTGATACCGCCCTCCCCAGCCCCCTCCCAGCGACACCGCATAATTCTTCCCTCCCAGCGGCACCGCCCTCCCCAGCCCCCTCGCCCAGCGCCCCTGCCCTCCCCAGCAACTCCACCCTCGCCCGCGACCCTGCCCTCGCCCTCCCCAACGACCCTGCCCTTCCCAGCGACCCCGCCCTCCCTGGACCTTCCCTCGCCCGCAACCCTGCCCTTCCCAGCCCCCTCGCCCAACGTCCCTGCCCTCCCCAGCACCCCCGCCCTCACTCCCGCCCTCGCCCAGCGACCCTGCCCAGCGTCCAGTGACCTACCTCTGCCCTGCGACCATCCCACGTCCACGTCCTGCCCCCAGTCTTCCCTGCGACCTCCACCTTCACTCCGACCTCTTCCTTCATTCCATGGATGTCCCTTCAGCATCTAGTCCAGCACCTCTCGCCCAGCGCTCCTCCCTCGTCCAACGATGATGGCTGACTGTGGGGAAGAAGAGTTTCCTCCTATTACCTGTGACTCGACGAATCAAACACATCGTGAGAACTCTCAATCTTGGTCTTTAAGCTCACTTCGTACCAATGGTTTGTTATGTCTATTTTGGAACATTCACTGTTGTCCGGACGGTCGGGAAGGGAGTAAAGGGACTTCGTGCTTAATCTCTCATATCAAAGGATACATCTTTGCAGTGACGAGCGTGCTACTGTTTTGCGGGATGCCATTAAGAATGATATTGATCTTTATCTTGCCTTAGAACGGACTTTGAAGACCCTTGGTAAGTGGTTGTGTAGGAGGTACATGAAGATACAAGCCGTGAGTCGTGCTTGCCATCATGACGATGGTCTTACTCGAGTCACAGATGACGGGGGGGGAGGGTGGTTTCTGGCACATTGTCGGCATCTTGAAACCACTTCTACATGTTGTAGCTGATGTCACAGATGGATTGGTTATTGATGCTATGCTTCTTGATCGTGTTTTCAAAGTTCCTATCACCACAGTTAAGAGCATTCCTCACAGTTGTCGTCTTGCTTTCTCTCAAGCTCTTAAAACAACATTATATCAAGTTATTGCTGGTCCAGGTTCCATTCATGCTTGGGTGAGATTGCTACTTCTTCCACGTTGCACCCTACAGGTTTTTAGGCCTTCGAGTAGACGGGATAGAAGATCTGGCAATAGAAAGTCCTTGCAACAACAACTTATTCTGATCTCGATCTCTTAGTGGGGCAGTGCAGACGGTTTCACCACGTGGGTGGATGATTTTTTGAAAAGCAATCTACCTGAGGCTTTTCATAGTCAGAATAACTCGGTAGAGGGTAATAAATATCAAAGCTCCAACATCAGGCAATGTCTTCGTAAAGTGTCAGATGGGCACTTCTCAGCAGCCTTAAAGGTTTTGTGCTCTTCAGGAGTGGCTCCGTTTAATGAACACATCATGAAGACTTTAGAAGCTAAACATCCGTATAAGCTGCCTCCTTCCCTGCCAGGTTCCTTGATGTCATAGACTCCTCTTACAGTTGATGCAGATGCTATTTTGTGGTCTATCAAATTCTTTCCCAAAGGGACATCCTGTGGCAGAGATGGACTGAGAGCTCCACATATTTTAGATGCCCTTTGTGGGAAGGGATCGGCCATTGCCACTGGTCTATTACGTGCTATATCCATGGTGGTTAATCTATGGTTAGGTGGGAGATGTCCATTGAGTCTGGCTGAGTTTGTAGCCTCTGCACCTCTTACTCCACTGCTCAAACCAGACAACGACATTCGCCCTATTGCTGTAGGCACGATCTGGAGGCATCTTATATCCAAAGTTTCCATGATGGGGGTGAGAAAAGAGATGTCTAAATATCTCAATGACTTTCAATTTGGATTTGGCGTATCTGGAGGAGCGGAAGTCATCTTACACAGCTCCTACCGACTTTTGAGCAAGCTTCACGGTGACAGGTCTCTCTCCATGCTTACAGTTGATTTCTCTAATGCCTTCAATATAGATAGATCGTTGATGCTTTCTGAAGTTAGGAGGAGATGCCATCTATTTCTTCATGGGTGGCGTTTATATATGCTCAACCAGCCAGATTATACATTGGAGATAATCATTTATGGTCAACTACCAGAGTGCAACAAGGTGATCCTTTAGGTCCACTTCTTTTTTCTCTTGCCTTGCATCCCCTTATTCATGAGATTCGAGATAATTGTAAGCTCCTTCTCCATGCTTGGTATCTTGATGATGGGACTATCATCGAGGATATATTGGAGGTAGCCAAGGTGCTTGACATTATACGTCGCAAGGGTCCAAAGATGGGACTTGTGCTGAATATAAAAAAAACAGAGCTTTTTTGGCCTTCGTGTGATGGACAGAAGATCCGCAAAGGGTTGTTTCCTGTGGATATTGGAAGACCTGAGCTGGGAGTGAGGTTAGTAGGAGGCGCGGTGAGTAGGGACAAGGACTTTGTTAAAGACTTGGCTATGATGAGGGCCACAAAAGCTGTCGACTTAATGCATTTACTCCCTCAATTGGAGGATCCACAAAGTGAGCTTCTTTTATTACGATCTTGTATGGGCACTACCAAGCTCATGTTTGGCCTAAGGACATGTCAATCTGCATACATGGAACGAGCTGCTACATATTTTGACAAAGGGCTTTGCGGAGCTATTGAGGATATTGTGGTTTGTGGAGGCCCTTTCTTTGGCGACCTTCAATGGCGGGTGGCATCACTACCCATCAGACATGATGGTTTCGGTCTTCATTCAGCTTTTGAGGCTTCCTCATATGCTTTCGTGGCCTCTAGAGCTCAATCATGGGTGCTCCAAGACCACATTTTACGAGACAGTGGAATACACGGTATGGATTCTGACTTTCTATACGCTGTGGAGGGCCTACGCAGCACACTTCCATCTCTCGATCTTACATGTTTTGCTAACAAGGATACCATCCCCCCTAAAGCCCAGAATGCTTTGGCGAGTTATCTTTTTAGCAAAATTGTTGAAGAAATAGAAATTAAGTTTGAAATGACTGTTAGGCAAAAAGCAATTTCTCGTTGTTTACAGGCTGACCATGCTCAAGACTTCCTCCTTGCTACTCCTATTGAGGGCCTTGGGATGCATATGCCACCTATTAAGTATCACACCATCCTCAAGTATCGTCTTATGATTCCTCTTTTTCCAGCTGATGAGCCTTGCCCAATATGCCACAAATATTGCTTGGACGCTTTTGGGGAGCATGCAGTTCATTGTCGTGAACTCCCATGTTTTAAATATATACATGATTTTGTAAGGGATGTCCTTTATGATGTACTCAGACATGCTGGAGTTGCTTCAAAGAAAGAAGCACCTGTGAATTTTTTAATGGATCCTCAAGAAGGGAGATCGACACTTAGACCAGCAGATGTTTTAATATTTGGATGGGCTGGAGGGAAGCATGCTTGTGTTGATCTGGTTGGAGTTTCTCCATTGGTGAGTCCGATAAGAAGTGATTTTATTGCGGGACATGCTGCACAGAAAGCGGCCTCAGCTAAAGTTGCTAAGCATGAGAAGGCATGTATTGACAATCAACATGTAGTCATTCCTTTTGGTTTTGACACCTTCGGATTTTTGGCTACTGAAGAAGTACAACTTCTCAAAAGGGTCCAAAGAATTATGCACAACAATGTCATGGTTCCCAGATCTATTTATGTTGTATTTCAAAGAATTGGATTTGCCATTCAAAAGGGATTGGCGGCGCAGCTTGTTGCTCGTCTCCCATCAATCTCTCTGTAATAGTTTTAATTAATCTTGACAAGCAGCTTATTGTTGACATCTTCTAATGCCAAATAATGCTGCTCTCAATTCTACTTCCGAGTTGCTTGTTGTACCGAAGAAAGACACGAATCCAAAAATGAAATTACCCAAATGATCTCGCAAAAGTCCACATCCAGACATTCTGGGATTGCCTTTGGATGCCCCATCAGTGTTAAGTTTAAAAAAACCTTCAGGTGGTTTGTTCCATGTAATAAGTTTGCATATATTCTGAGATTGAGATGCATTAAATCCCAATTTGTTTAGCAATTGAACCTCCCTTTCATTAGTTACCCAGCTACGTTTGATATTTCTTCTTATCAACTCAAACTCTGAGCGTAAAAGATAGTAGAAAGAATATAAGGAAAGGAACTTCTCTGCAAATCTCCTGTTGTTTCGTTCCTTCCAAATCTCCCATAGAAGTAAGGATAAAGCATGCCACCTTACTTTATGGAGGACAGTTTCCTTAGCCGACAAATGATAAATTGATAGAATCTGATCCTAGAAAGTCAGCGATCGATTCGTAGGCAACTCAGTAAATTCCTGCAACCACATCCAACCCAATAAGGCGAGATCACTTTCCCAAAACAAGTGAGAAACAGATTTCTCATTTGGCGCAGCACAACAAAAACATTTCAAAGCAAATTCAAAACCTATATACTTAAAGTAGTCATCCAAAGGCAACTTCCCTCTGATTAGACGCCAAACCAGAATAGAGAACTTTGTTAAAATCCTTAGGTTCCAAATAGCTTTTCCCCAGGAAACCTTTGTGAATTTAGATCTTAAGAAGTCCCATGCTGATTTAACTGAAGGAATACCATTGGATTTGTCTAACCATCTCATAACTGGAGGTTCATTTGTTAGCTATAAATCTTTGCTTGAGATTATACGATTAAAAAACTCTGGAAGGTTGAGAGGCATAAGTTTTTGTTGAGAAATGAGGTCGCCTTCATAGAGTTCCTTTAACTTCATATTGGTTAGTTCTATGGTCAACAAAGATGTAAGCAATCCTTCCTTTAATCAACGATCATGCCAAAAATTGATATCTCCATTTCCTATCTGATAAATACAATTTCTTTGCATTAAGTTCCCTGCTTGTTGAAGGTATTTCCACCGAGATGGTTTGTATTTTGCCGAAGAAGAAAGTGAATCATATCTCAATCTCATAAACTTAGACCATAAGGAGTTTCCATTCATATAATTCCAAGCCATCTTTATCCGAAGAGCAGAAAGAACTTCCTCTTAATTTCTAATACCCAGACCTCTTTCTACCGGTTTACAAATGTCTGACAATCTCACCCATTGTTTCCCTTTCGAACTAGAGCTTCCTCCCCAGAAGTAATTTGCAAAAATGCTTTGTATTCTCGAAATAATGCCTTTGGGAATAGCATATACCGACATAAAATGTATTGGTATTGAAGAAAAAACATGTCTTATAAGAATCATTCCCCCCGGGCTCAAGATTTTGCTTTTCCAACCTGCCAATCGTGATTGAATTCTCTGAATCAGACCTTCAAACAAAGTTATCTTTGCCAGACCTTGGAAAATTAGGCATCCCAAAACAATTCCCTTGATCTATTCTCGGGATGGATCTTATTCTGGTGAGTGCTTGAGAGGTAATACTGTTATGTGCCAAGAAGGATCTCTTGGATTTATTGATCTTCTACCCAGAAGCCTTCTCGTAGTCGTTGAAGACTACAAATAAATTTTCCAAAGATTGCTTTGAGCCATTTGTAAAGAGAATAGTATCATCAGAAAATAGCAGATGCGATACTATGGGGGCTTTTCTGCGAGTAAAGAACGATGTCATTGCTCATGATTGGACTAGAGCCAATAACCCTTTACTTAATACTTCCTCTGCCAATATGAATAAAGCTGGAGATAATGGGTCTCCCTGTCGGAGACCTCTATAACTAGAGGTGTAAACGGACCGAACATGAACGAACTTATATTTTTTAGGTTCGGTTCGTTTATTTAATCGAGCCTAAACTTTTGTTCAGGTTCGGTTCGTTTATTTTCGAACCGAATCCGAATCGAACCTCTTTTTAAACGAATCGAACCTAAGCGAATATCGAACTTAAGAATTCTCTAATAAGAGGGAGTGAAAAGAAGAGAATATATGTGTATTTACAGTTACAATAAATATTCATTTAGTTTTTTTTCTTTATCTAGCTCATCTTCATCTTTTGAAAAAATTAGATTAATAAGGATTCGTCTCTTTGAAAAAAGTATAATTATAATATATTTTCTATCTATTCAGATGGGGATAAGGAATAAGAATAATGCGGAGATATTCGATAAGTAATGTTTGTACTTGTTCTGTTGATTTGAAGATAAAGAAGGGAAAAGTACTAGACCATAGATGATAGATGTTGTAAACACGATGTGACAATTTATTTTTGGATAGTTTATATCGAGATAAAACCTAATTATCTCGTAAATATCTAGTTATCTCTAGACAAATTCACTTACCCTGGGATAAAAACCACTCATCTCAAAATAAGTCCACTTCTACAGATAAGGATTTGTAAATATGTATATGTGTATGTTTATCAAGCTTTTAACGAATCGAACCGGAGCGAACCTATGATTTTTAGGTTCGGTTCGTTTATTTAATCGAGCCTAAACTTGTGTTCAGGTTCGGTTCGTTTATTTCCGAACCGAATCTGAATCGAACTTTTAGCGAGCCGAATCTGAGCGAATATCGAACTTGAGAATTTTCTTACACCCCTATCTATAACTTTTAAACCAAAACGTGGAAGAACCTTCCAATAATAAAGAGAAGGGCACATTACAAATACATGCTTTCAAAGCAATGATAAAGGCGTTACTAAATCCGAACTTTGTAAGGACCGAGAACAAGAAATTGCATTCCAATCTATCATAAGCCTTTTCCATGTATAAATTGAAAATGAAATTGAAACCCCTATTTGTAGAGGAGAAATGTTGGGTCATTTCCTAGGCTAAAGAAACAATCTCGAATATCGAACGGCCTGGAACAAATCCACCCTGATTTTATGATATTAGAGAAGGAAGCAGGGTTGATAGCCTTTTTGCAATATTTTTTGTTATTAATTTATATATGACATTGCATAAGCTGATCGGCCTGAAATCCATAAAATCAATGGGATGTTCCTTCTTCGAAAATAAAGCAGTGAAAGTTGCCTTGACTAACTCAGGCATCCAAAAAGTAAAAAAGAAGTTTTGAACCGCACTGATAATATCGAGTTTTAATAAACTCCAAGCATCTAGAAAGAACTCCACAGTAAAACCATCCGGGCCTGGGGACTCGTTAGGAGGAAGGCCACTCAAGGTCTAAAAAATTTCATGTTCCAAAGGCACCCTAAGTAAAAATCATTATCAGCTGGCGTAACAATTGATGTTATATGATCTTGAAGACCCACATTGACATGCGCATTATCCGTAGGGGTGTTCAATTTATTCGGGTCAAACAGGTACCCATCCCGACCTGACTTTTCCGACCCTAAATGAATGGATACCCATGAGAATAATCCGGACCGGGTACCCATACGATGTTGACCCACTAAAACATGTATATCCGGTTTGGGTACCCATAAGGATAGCCGGGTACCCGGTTGGGGACAAACCTATTGGAATGGACTTTATGCCCACCAAAGTTAAAAGCTTCAGCCACCAGATTCATGCCATGCACGTTGTACATCCGAAAGTTACAAATTTACGTATTAGTCCCATTTTTTCAAAGCTGAATTTGAAGAGCCTGAGTAATATGAGAATTCCGTGTAGAATTACATAGGAAGCGAAGACTGCTTTATCAATTACCAATATTGAAAAAAATATTGAATTACTTTTCAACCTCCTTGCACTAAAATAAAAATCAGTCTATAGTTACATTTTTCTCAAATCCGTCGACATATCATCCATTTGTTAGGTACACATTGACGATATTATCTGTTACGAAATTAATTTTACTTTAAAACTAACGAGAAATATAATATCTGTTACTATATCATTAGCGGCGATTCATATAGCAATGCTTATTTGTTACTATGTTTCAAAATATTAACTAATCGTGCTAAACTTTGAACGAACAATTAACGGCAATTAGCTCAAATTTTGAAAATGGATAAGCGTTGCTATATGCACCATTACTTATGATAAAACAACGGATATGGTATTCCTCATTTATTTCAAGAATAAAAAATAATTTCGCAATGAGTAACGTCATGGATATGTAACAACGTATGACATAGTGACAGATTAAAAAAAACATCATTTCAAGGCCCATTTTATTGTAGTGTTGAGGGTTTGATCAATAGAAACTTCATTTATTTTTGCTACAGTCATATACTATTGTATTCGTACAAGAATTTGGATATTATAGATTAGGACATTCTAGATCCTCACAGCATGCCCCATCGCCTCCTTTATCCCTTCGTTAATTCCTGTTGCGGCCCGACCCGCTTCATGTTCCGCCGCCTCCCACATCTTTCTACCTCGCTCGTACACCACCGCAAAGGCATTGCATGTAAGCAATCCCGATCCGATGAGCCACTCTCCAACCTCAACTTTGATGCTTTTATCTTGTGCCAGAGAAATGGTATTTTTTAACAATTTTAAGCTAATTGCAAAGAAAATCATATTTTCTTTTTTTGCAATTTAAGGATTTCATAGCTTTTGGAATAACCAGCGTTTGAAGGAAATGTGAATTGGGACCATATTTATTGGTCGTGATTATTCCACGGGTACCCGTGGGTACCCACGACCCACTTAAATAATATGGGTACCCGTTAGATTTGGGTACCCGTTAGATCGGGTCGGATCGACCCACGACCCGGTTATCATGGGTCAGGGCGGGTCATAATCAAATGGGTAGGGTACCCGTCCCGTGAACACCCCTAATTATTCGAGGAGAACAAGTGACCAAAATTTTGAATTCCTACCTCAGCTGCTAATTCCCATGAGTTTCCAAAATGTGGATTTGCATAGAAAGAATTCCAACTGTTTAAACTTCTCTGCATTCTAAGTGAATGATGGAAAAACTTAGAGTTGGAATCATCCTTAGTCAACCTTCGTGCCTTCGTTTTTTGTCGTAGAAAAAAATCATGTCGCCTTGCAATATCAGTGTACTGTTTTTTCAGGTTTATAAGAGTCGCCCAGGTAGAATCATTCCAATTTTCTCGTAGTTGTGTTTCCAAAACATCTATTTGTGAAAGTAAAGAAGTGTGCTGTGAAATAATATTCCCAAAGGTGAGAGAATTCCAGATTTTTAAGCAGCCCTTTAAAGTTTTTAGTTTTCCCGAAAGATTGACCAGGGCTTTGCCTTGCCTATAATTTGGCCAACTTTACTTAATAAGGTCATTGAAGGTTGAATGTAGAGTCCACATCTTTTGAAATCGGAAAGGTGTTGGCCTTCTTCCTCTCCGCTGGATTAAATTGATAATCATAGGAGCATGATATGAAAGAATCCTCTGTAGGTAGGTGACCAAAATAGGTAAATTGAAGGAGGGATCAATAAAACATCTATCTAATCTCTCATAAATTCTATTTAAGTTGTTTTGGTTATTGCACCAAGTGTAGATGTTCCCTTCATGAGGTGGGCTAACGAACCCTGCACAGTGAATGACATTCAATAACTCCATCGATGACTGTTCATTAAAGACGCGCATTGAAGTCCCCTCCTATTAACCACAACTTCTCTGAGAGCGTCTGATAGTTTCTCCAGGTCATTCCAAAGTAGTCTTCTATTGATAATATCGATAGAACCATAAACAACGGACAGATAAATAGAAGTCTCGAATATACCTTGGATACAGAAAGTGGATATTTGAGAAGTGTAGTGGAAGACGTTAACATGAATCACTGGCGATGGTTGGGGATGAACAGTGAAGCGTTTGGTGGCAGTTTCGAGGGAAGAGGGTGTATGTGGTAGTTGAAGGAAAATGGAGAAGTTAGATGATGGCTAATAGTTGCGCCGTATGGAGAATGTGTGCGAGAGGTTGACGACAGTAGGGAACCATTGGATCAAGATCCAACGGTCCAGCAACGAGGCAGATCAAGCGACGAAACACGACCACGTGGGCGACTGTGGAAGCGCCACGTTGCCCAATAGGAATTAAGAGAAATGAAGAAATACAAAATACTTCAAAAAGAATTAGTTAGAGAAAGAATTGGAAAAAACTCAAAACATGAAAGTTGTAGAACTCAATGAGATCTACAATTTCATGTAGAAGCCAAATAAATCAGAGGTCATCTATACATAGATAAAAATTAATTACAATTTAAAATAATGTAAAATAATTTTCTTTTATTTTTTATTTTTTATTTTTAATTTTTATTTTATATTTATTTACAATATTATACTCATTTTTATTTGATTTTTAATAATAAATAAATACATAAAATAATTACACAATAATAGGGTTATATAATTTAGTGTAATTAGTGTCAGTTATATACAACACATAAATTATTAATTAATGTTAGTTGTCAATGAATTTTATTGATTTACTTAATCAAGAGAGATAATAATGGTAATTAATGATGATAAATATGAGATTTATCACCCTCCTATACTTAAGCTAAGCTCGTCCTCGAGCTAATAAGTAAAGAATTTTGTTAAATAGTTAGCTTAATTAGTGAGATCCCTGACATGTGCAAGTGTGTATACAAGGCTCGATCAGATCTAGAAAACTAAGTTTAGGAATCCTAAGACTCTAAGTTGATCCAAGTATTAGTCAAAAGGAATTAAACTCCTCCAATTGTCAGACTCTCAATGTATACATACATACATACATACATACATACATACATACATACATACATACATACATACATACATACATACATACATACATACATACATACATACATACATACATACATACATACATACATACATACATACATACATACATACATACAAGAAGTATGACTTAGTGTTGACTGCATCCACAAGAGTAGAGTCAAAATTTCACCAAAAGCACCAATCTTAGAAGCTCTCCTAAGAACGCAATCCTCAACACTAGGGAATACATCTAGTCTTGCTCCAATCCATTGTCTCTTTAATTCGTCAAACTTCAAAGGTATATATGGAAGGACATATTATGGAGGATATAGGATTGTGTACTTATTTTCTCTTCCTCTCATTGGAACAGGGTTCTGTCAAGTGCCAATACTCAATACAATTTTTATTTTATTTTGCCAATCAATGTGTCCGTCAAAGAGAAATTTGAGCCGTACTTACTTATTTTCCTGGGAATACACCGGGGTGCATTTTTTTGAAGTATCTAATATACTTGCTCCTAGACTTGTAGCACTAACGATGCATAACCCTTTTTGAGGTACTAGCCCGACTCATAGGAGCCTAATGATTTGGTTCAAGTGGATACTTAAAGGTTGGGAGCGCTTGCCTTGAATATAAGCTCATATGATGTAACTTTATATTGTAATGAGATTCTCATTGTTTTCATCATTATTTTTAATTTTTTATGTGAGGGAACTTCCCTTCTTTTTGGCTAGCTCCACTGCTTTTACCAAGGATAGGCACACACTGATTAACTTATTAAAGTTTATTTCACACCCTGGAACTTTAGGTCAAAATCAAGAGATAGCATGAGAACATGTCCCATACTGGCCAAGTTATTGACACTCAGGTTTCATGAAGCTATCATTAATTTTATCCCATCCTTGAGCATCATATATATAAAGTCCAAGCTCAAGCTTCAAATACCAGTCCCTCAAGTGATATCTTGATTCATCTCAATCATAAATGCAGTCGTGCATGTGAGTGATAATCAAATTCTTTAAGGGAGATTAAGTATGCAATGTAGCACACATATCTTCTAACTAGGGAAGTGTGAATTTTTAAGTCCAAGACCCAAATGATTAAGACAATATAAGCCTAAGTCTATAGACTCCTAAAACCAAGTGTTAAAAATCATCTAAAGCCTTGAGTGCATAGTGAAAGTGTTAGAAATAAACACCAATTAATAAGTTAGCAAGCTCTTTATTTATAAAATAATTAAGGAAATTATTAATTTTATTAAGATAAGAATGAGAGAATGGGTACCCGTGACAAAACAACACATAGACAACACTAAGAACAACACTAAGATACCCAACACAACACTACAAACTTCAGCTCCTTAAAAATCATGGTAGAATCTTCGAGGTTTGAAATCATAGGTTACCATATGCTTCATTTGTTTCTTCCTCATAGAAAATACTTTGGAATCTGAATAAGAAAGATCCTCATCGACTTGAAATTTGAATCTCCTAGAATGATGTCATTCTTCCTCAAAATTGATGTCCATGTCCAAATGGGAAGCCTCAAAGGCATTCAAAATCATGGGAAGATAAATCGGACCGTTGGATTTTGCAATAGACTTCTAGGTTTTCCTTAAAAGAGAAAAACTAGACACACAAGGATGACCCAACTTATAAGAAGGATGATAATAAAAATTAAATATCCTCAAGAAAAGGTATTGCTACCTCCATATCTAATTCTTCTATTAATAAATCATCTTCCTCAATCAACATCACTCTTTTTAGTGAACTCTTAATCGACCTAATCTTCCAAAAAAATATCAAGTTGAAATCAATATTTTCCTCCATGTTGAAATATGAAAGACTCCAAATCAAGGCAACCTTAAATAGACTAAGGGCTAGATGGTTCAGTAAACCATGACAACCTCTCAGGAACATGAAGCAATAAGGGAGACTGAAGATACATAACAAAATTAATTATTAGTTAGAATTTATTTACAAAATTTAGGTCTCACACACTCTTAGCTTGTGAAAAGAATTTTGAAAACTTTTTACAAACATTGTCACATAAATATAGGTTTTCAAAACAATTTATATATGATTTTCCAAAACATGTCAAGCCATATTTTCACAAACCACGTAAAATATTTGAAATCAATGTCATATATATATATATGTATATAGTTTTCCATACATTTTCAAAACATTTTATACAGAAATCAGTTCCAAGAATATAATATGATAACCATAGCCCTAAAAAGTGTTGAAAAATTTTAAATATACATATGGCTAAAGTATATATGTAATATAAATGGTAGACCCACCTATACTTAGCTTTTGCTATGTCCCCATAGCATAAAGTGATATGAAGCCATAGCTCAACTACGCATAAAAGAATATACAAGAACTGATGACCAGAATAAGACAAATGTGAGAATGAGAAAGAAAAGGTCAGAATGAATACAAAGAAATGCCCCCTATGCTTAGGTTTTGAAAAACCTAAGTAACGTAAAAGAGGTAAAAATATAGAACAAATCAAAGAATAAAAACAAGAATAAATAATGAATAAGATGGAAATCCCCCTATACTTTGGCTGAGAAAAGATTGAATGTAAGTAGGAAAAAGAATCAAAGTCAAAGGAAATCGACAAGAATGAAGTCAGAAAGAATAAGAACCTGTTGATGCTGAATCTTGTGATGTGAATCTATAATGATTTTCATGCCTTTCTTGAGAAATCTGAAAATGAATCACTAGGTATGAAGTCAACCATCTCAACGGGAGTTAATCTTACCTTGGATTCTATGAAATACTTATATAACTGCTCGTTAACCAAGAAGGAAGGTGTATTACCTGAAAGCTATTAAATTCATACACTACAATTTCCATGCACTTCCTTTACTATATAAGGACCCGTCCATTTTGATTTAAGTTTCCCATAGTAAATCTTTAACTTTGTATTAAAAAACCATACCTTTTATTTCGGGACAAAGTTCTTGAATCTAATATGTGTATCGTGACACTTCTTAATTTTGTACTTGTAGATCATGTTGTTGTCATATGCTCGGTTGCGGATTTCCACTAACTCATTTAGGTTAAGATCTCTACACAACTTCCCTATGTGATAGCTTCTGTTGATCTTCTTTATTGCCCATTCGCATTTGTAACTAATTTAGCAGGCAAATGACATGGCTTGCCATATATCATCCTAAAAGGTGAAGTTCTAAGAGGTGTCTTGTAGGTCGTATGTAAGCCCACAAAACATGGTCTTACAACTGAGACCAGTTCTTCCTATCAAGACGGACTAGCTTTTGAAGAATGCTCTTCACTTCCCTATTTGAAACCTCTCCTTTGCCGTTTGATTGTGGGTGGTAAGGACTAGTTACTCTATGCTCAAATCCATAGTCCTTTGATAAAGATCTCATCTGTCTATTCATAAAATGGCTACCCCCATCAGATATCAAAACTCTAGATACCCCAAAACTTGAAATAATACGATCCTTTATGAACTTGCAAACAATCCTACTGTCCGGCTCGGGTTGGAATAGCCTCCACTCATCTTGACAAATAATCCACCGCCAACATGATGTACTCAAAACCTTGGCTATTAGGGAAGGAACCCATGAAATCTATGTCCCAAGCATCAAAAACATCACAAAAAATCATAAGCTACATGGACATCTCATCTCTAGAACCAACAGTTCATCCCATCTTCTGACAAACAAGACACGACCGTACAAAATCAATGGCATCTCTAAACAAGGTCGGCCAAAACAAACCACATTGTAACACCTTCTGAGTGGTTCTCTTTCCTCAGTGGTATCCTCCAGCCTCAAGTGAATGACAATACATGAGGACACTCTGGTATTCCTCCTAAGGAATACACCTTCTTCAGACACAATCCGATCCTTCGAAGAAAAGGAACGGATCCTCCTAATGATATTTCCTCGAATCTGACTTGAGTCGGTCTATACTGCTCCTAGTCCTATGGGGAACTTGCGTGGAGACAAGGTAGTTCACCTTGTTGGCATACCATGGGAGTGAGTCAACAAGACAAATCGACTCATCTGGAAAGGTTTCTTTAACATACTCAGAATCAGGGGAATCTTTCATCTCAATCCTAGAAATATGATCAACCACTATATCTTTGACTCCAGGTTTAGCCTAAATTTCCAAATCAAAATCCTGGAGTAACAATATCCTTCTAAGAAGACACACTGTCACATCTTTCTTTTCCATGAGATACCAAATCGATGAATGATCGGTGTAAACCATCACTATAGAATTAAGAATCACAGACCTAAACTTCTCTAAAGCCAAGACTACGACAAGCATCTCTTTTTCAGTCAAGGTGTAATTTCTCCGTCCCAGGTCCAAAACTTTACTTGCATAGTGAATGGCGAACGAAATCCGATCTCGCCGCTACCTTAATATGTCTCTTATAAAAAAATCAGAAGTGTCACTCATGATCATAAAGGGAAGAGACCAATCAGGATCCTGCAGAATCGATGAGTCACACATAATTTTCTTAAGGAGCTCAAAGGCCTCAAAATACTTGTGATCTACAAAGAACTCAGTGTCCTTTCCTAAGAGCTCAGTCAAGGGTCAACAATCTTAGAAAATCCCGAATGAATCATCTATAAAATCCAATGTTCCCTAGAAAAAACCTTACTGACTTTATGTTGGTTGGTGGATCAAGTTTCTTGATCACATCCACCTTGTCAAGGTCGACCTCCATTCCCTTTTTGGAGATGACATGCCCCACTCTTCGTAACCACAAAATGACTTTTTCTCCAATAGAGTACCAGATTCACCTCTCTACACCTTCGAAGGAATCAGTCCAAGTGCGCTAAACAAGAATCGAATGAATCACCATGGACCGAGAAGTCATCCATGAAGACCTCCATGAAATCCCCAACCATCTCGACAAACATGGCAATCATGCACCTTTGAAAAGTACCTGAGGCATTGCATAGCCCAAAAGGCACGCGCCTGAATGTGTAGGTGCCGAAAGGATATGTGAAAGTTTTCTTTTTCTGGTCCTCAGGGATGATGGATTCTTGATTGTAGCATGAGTACCCATCAAGAACATTGAAGAACTCTTTTCCCACTAATCTCTCCAAAATCTGATCAATAAAAGGTATCAGACAATGATCTTTCTTGGTCACGATATTCATGCACCTGTAATCGACATAGACACGCAACGAAATGGGTACTCGTGTCGCAATCTCAACTCTCTCCTCATTGGTGACCATCTAAATTCCCGACTTCTTCGGAACAACATGTAAAGGGACACTTAATTGGAATCAGAGATTGGGTAGATAAAATCCGCTCCACACCACGTCTCAATCTCTTTCTTAACTATTTCCCATAGATTTGGATTAAGTCTCCTCTGGAACTCACGGGAAGGTCTAGCATTATCCTCAACATATATATAGTGTGAACAGAGTACGGGGTTTATACCCTCGAGATCCGACACCATCCATCATATGGTCTTACGATTCTTTTCTAACACTTTTAACAACCTATTCTCCTACTCCACAGTCAACCTAGAGCTAATAAATACATGAAACTTATTCTTTGATCCCGCAAGAAAGGAATACTTGAGTTAGGAGGTAGTGGCTTCAACTTTGGCAAAGAAGAATCATCTGGTACATCTGGATGAACTACCACTGAATCTAGATTAGTACTGAATAATGGAGATGAATCATCTGTAATGATGTCCACCAATTAAATTGAAGAATAAGGAGTCAGATCACCAAAGAAACACGATAGCTTGGCCAAAGCCACGTCTGACTCATCATTTAATTCCCTTGATTGTTCCAAAGGAAAAGGACCCGACAAGTCCAAAGGGACATCTGAGTCACCAAAGGAATAGGGAGATGCATAACTCAAGAACTCTGGCAATATCTCAACAACTGCTCTGCATACATTGTCCTCTCCAGATGAGAGGGTCTTGGTCTGCACTGTCAGGTTCTGACTACAAATCCCAACTGTATTAAGTACATCGCAATCTGCTTCTGAACACGAAGAATTTATACTAGACTCTGAATCAAGTCGCTGCCATTTTGTCTGATTCATCAGTAGTTCCACTTCTCCGCCTGGAACAAAACTTCATCCCTTGTCTAATAATCGAATGAAGCTCTAGAGTTCCTAAGAAAGGGTCGCCTAGGGATAATTTGTTAATCTCTCCAATGGTTGGGGATGCCCATGTCTAGGACAGTGAAGTCCACCATGTAATAGTCGAGATAATGACATTCTTGATCTCACTCTTAGCCTTTTTCATTGATTTATCTGCAAACTGAAGTAGAGGTCTAGATTTGCGTAAAGGTCCCAACTTCAGTTTCTCATATAAGGCATAAGGTAATAAGTTGATCGAATATCCATTATCTAAGAGAGTGCGTGCAAATGCTATTTCATCGATATGACTCACCACATACTGTGCACCTAAATCTCTCTTCTTCTGTGGCTACTTTTGGTTTTTGAGACAAAATGTAGTGGCAGGTGAGAGAACATGTGTCTTAACGTAACTGTTTGGTTTCTTTCTGCCAACTTTGCTAGGTATGTATCTCACCTTCAAGTATTTCTCAAATGCAGGATGACTAGCCATATACTCATCAAATGGCACCTTAACCATAATGTTATCTCTACAAATTTGTGCCATTTCGGGATCATATTTTTGAATCTTATTTATGATGCGCTTTACTACAATAAGAGCACAGGGGAAAGGGATATCTAAAGAAAAATGTGAAGACTAAGAATCATAAAAAGAAACATATAATTTGTTATTCTTAGAAAATGAGTTTTTCACAACTGAATCTTTTACATTTGGAATAACAACTGAATCATCTACTACATGTTGGGGAATGCGTGATGAATGTTCATTCTCCTTAATCGAAGGTGTAAGGTCCTCCATATACTCTGAATCTGATGCGTGTTGTGCTACTCTCGTACTCCTCCTAAGTCTCCTTTTGAAAGTCTTTACTTACTGATGATCCTCTTTGTGAAGATGCCCGGCTCCATCATCCTCTGAAGTCTCCCCAGGTTGAGCCTCAAAGTCAGTCCTCTCCATGTCCCTTGCTCGATCAGGTACGACCACGGTCTATCCGCTCCTAAGAGACATACGATTAACACGATCAAACAGAAGGATCTCATGCTCAGAGTTGTGAGAATCTGAATAGTATACCTGATAAAACTGCTATTGCTGTTGAGGCTTGTTCAGTCTATTTGGATTTTCCTGAACCTGGGAGGGAATGGATGTAGTAGGTGGAGTGCACTCATCGTGTGGACGGGAAAGATTATTGAGATCAACACTCAAATCCTGTACCTCATTCTTGTAGGGACACAACTCTTCCATAATCTATCTTTGAAAATCAATGGGACCTGAAGATGAATATTGCTGCTGTGAAGAAGAAGGCAAAGAAGAATGTGAAGATTGTCCTTGATGGCGATAAGACTGTTGTTGCTAAGTGTGATGCTGAACATGCAGGCCCTACTGGACCAATTGGTATGTTTGCTGACAAATGTACTACTGTTGTTGATGCGTCGGTGCCTAATAAGGAACGACTCTAGAGCTCTGTGGTGCTAGAAGAGGCGTAGGAGTAAATGATGTGTTGTAGAAGGTCTACGGACATTGGTAGGAGAGACAGCCCATAGAACTCCCCTGCCTGGTAGGGTCATTGGTGTACCACACACCATTTACCTGCCACACCTGGAAGGCTCCTTAGAAAATGTATCAACAGAAGGTGGCTGATGCTGACAAGAATGGGCTAGAGGCTGGTCCTCTACCCATGGCTAGGATGGCACTAACATATGATGCTCCTGAATATGGTGAACATGGTATACTGGAACCACAGATGCAATCATGACATATACCCTCATCTTGGATACCCTCTCAGAAAGCTCTGCCATCTGCTTAGGCAGTTTGGATAAGTTGTTGCCCAACTCATCCATCTGCCTATCGATCCTTTCAACTAATGTAAGTTTATTTGCTATGATGCCCATATCAAAAGGTTCCATTGTAGCCTTTACTCCCCCGTTAGATAGGAATGGAATTGGCGTCTCTAACTGTGCTCTACTTGCGGTCTGCGCTCTACTCATCTCATCCATTCGCTCAAATACCTTCCAGACAGTGTCTGCTCCGCGTGATGTATAGCTACCTCCACAATCAACACTAACCAAACCCTACACCTCATGTTGTAGACTGAAATAAACATACTGAACCAGGATGGTAGGCTCTAAGCCATGATAAGGACACTTCTATAAGAGATCTTTGAATCTCTCCCATGTATCACATAAGGTTTCATTGGGGAGTTGGGAGAAACTCATGATGTGCGAACGCATCAAGTTAGTTCTACTCAAAGGGCAGAACTTCTTTAGTAAGAGGTCCTTGAATTGTACAAAGGTAGTTATAACTACCCCCAGGTTCTTCATCCAATAATCAGCCTTATCCTTTAAGGCAAAAGGAAGGTCTTTGATTCTAATGTAGTCTTGGCTAACCCTAGGAAGATTAAGGTTAGTACATACCAACTCAAAGTCCCTAAGGAATGCGTATGGCTCTTCATGTGCATTCCCATGAAAATGAGGCAACATAATAAGAAACTGCGGCTTCATGTCATATTCTACTTCTGGCTCAGCTGGGCTCAACCAATTGACCATCTGAAACTACCCATGATTATATGCCGCTTCCATAGGTGTATCTCTACCCAACTGTAACTGGCCAAGTTATGCTCTCATAAGTGCTTGGTTCTGTTCGAATTCTGCTAGTCTTGGGGTCATCTCGTTCTTTTTCCTTCCCATTCTATTTCTTAGGAGGCATCTTATAAGTATCTTTATCACGTTCATCAAAAAATGGATTGGAGTGAGATCTAGATGAAGATAACGAAATCAAACCGACCTCACCAAGGCAATGATCTTCCTCAGAGAGTAAAGAGGCAAAAGGGTTGGCTGTGATGTATCCACCCCCAAGGAATGAATCATGATACTCCGATTCAAAACAAAGGTCATCTCTAAACCAAGATGGTCCAATTAAAGAAGAGGAAGGGAGATGGACCCGTGAAGATGTGATATTTGGGTGGTTCAACGATAAGCTCACAAAGTCCGAGCAAATACCCGACCAATTATCCATCTTTGAATTTCAAGAGATACAGAAATTGAGCATGCTCTATAAAAAATATTCTAGTACTACTGTGCACGTGAATGTCCAGAGTTACTCACACAAAGCAATCAATACAAACCCCTTTGAATTGATTTACCAACTCAACACTAAAGGCCGAGGATGATGGCCTTATTATCTTGTCAATTTTAGTTTAGTGATTCAAAATAATCTTATGCAATCTCACAAATGTAGTCCCTTAAGAAGTTCAAGTTCAAGCCGACGAAACATACCAACAAGAATAAGACTACTTCTTCTAACGGTTGGAGGAAAGTGCTTGCAGCAATAACAAGACCCTAAAAGTGAGTCCAAGCACTTAGGGCACATGCACAAGGATTTTTGGCTCTATTCCTTATGGGCTATGTCCTCACCCACTCTGCCTGGATGTAAGTACCTGCAATCAATGAGGGTTTTATTGCCCGTAATACAAGGTTGCTTTCATTCCAAATTAATTTAGGTCAACTTGCATTAATTTTGTCCCGATTTTATGAGATTAGGTCATTGCTTTGAATTATGTGACCACAAGCATCGCCTAATGTACAATCCCTTTTCCTTTTTCCGTAAGTTGGAAAAAACTGAGGGAGAAAACCAAGAACGAAATGCAATCGAAATCCAATGATGCATGCAATCGTTTAGAGATACTTACAACAGTTCCCAACACTCTCCATGTGGATGCATAGACTGAATATATAAATCTATCTAAATGATGCACGTTGAAAAATCACACCTAAGTAGAAGTTCAATTAGTATTGAAGAAATCAATTTATTTTGACTAAGTAGAACATATGTTATGTGCGTCTATGAATCTCCTAAGATTTTTACAATTGTGAATCTTATGAGATTGTGGTGTATTTTAAATTAAGAAATAGATCAAGTAAATGTGACCTACAATAGGTATAATTTGGCGTATTGCTTTGATCTAAAACGTCAATCAAGTCGAGAAACACTCTCGACATAACCATCACAAAGAATAATAAAGTTAACATGCCTTCATTACCTACACGAGATTTCAATCAAGAACCGCTGTAGATAGGCGATAAATATTAAAAATTAATTACAACATGATAAAATGGGCTTAATTAACTAAATTAATTCTCTCTAAAATCTTGCTTTGTGGACTCTCTAGCAGGAAACTCGAAGCTCCTCGCTTCATGATCATCTGAAAGTCGTCTGCTCCACGAGCCTACCACAAAACAATATGTGATTAGACAATTCTTTAGAGAATTACGATAGTCAATTAACAAAACAATAACAATTCATCAAACAAACAAAAAAACAATCCAACAATACCGGCTCAAAATAATTAACCTACAAATCACTAAATAGATATTTTGACCTAAAAATAATTACAAAATATGCCGCATCCCTGACAACGGCGCCATATGATGAATCACTATATGCATAGATTAATTTGTATCAATTGTAGCATGGGCACTTAACAGCTCATGCAGAACCGAGAAGAATCTCAATGACAAGGTTCTCAGCTTGAACTTATAATCCTAAGAAGTCCAAGGTCAAACACAGGGACACCAGCAATTTAGTAAATAAATTTAAGTGTCAAATATTTAATAGAGCAATTTATAAGATGATCATAGTGAGATGATGCACAAAACACAAAAGAGATAAAATTTCATTATTTTTGTTTGTAATTAATTAAAATGAGGACAATAATGCACAAACATCACAATTATGAAAACCACAATAGATAAAGACAAAACAGAAAACTTGGATTTGTCACAAAAATTTCTTGAATTAATTTATTGTTTAATGAAGCGTGAATCAGACAAACGATAGTCTAAGTCTCAAAAGCATTCAATAATGATTAATCTTTTTATGTCAATTTAATGCTGAATTAATCAATGTAACTAAATCAATTAACAGATTACTGATTCTGATGAAAACTTTTAAAATAGAGTCACTAAAATTTAGATGAATGTCAAAATCAATTCTTCATTACAAATCTTTTTTTCAATTTCATTTAAAGGCCAATTTAGACATATAGGAAAAGGAAAAAAAATTAAGTGTGCTTTTTAAAACAAAATTAACAATAAATCATGCCAATATAAAGAGCATCTAATCATCTTTCAAATGAGACCAAAATCACTTCATTTAGATTTATAAGTAAAAAGATATTCAAATATTAATCCAGGGGCATTTTTGCAATAAAAGTACCAAGTTTTTATTATAAACAAGGACAAAAATGGACCAAAATGCATTAAAATAAGCCACATGGGCTAAAATGTAAATTTCACAATGTGCGAGGACTTATCTACAGATAAGATAAACTATGGGATGGCCGTTGTAATTTTCCACGTCATGTACACGTTGCATGTGACTCGGCTAGGCTCGGATAAAAAGGCTCGGTACATGTGGCCGCTGCTTGTAGGATGCACTAGGTTCGGAGGTAAGCTCAAGAACCAAACCTAGAAGCTCGAGGCATTGCTTAGGTGGACATTGTGCAGATCTGCCAGCTGTCGGATCTCGCTTAATCTTGAGCAATCAACGACTGCTCCTCCTCCATTGTTCTTCTCCTCCTCCGCATGCGGTGGAGCAAAGGCTGGGCTCCAACAAAGTCGATTTTCCTCCTCCACTGCTCCTCGTATGCTATGAAGTGCCCAGGTCGATGCTGGGAGCCCGTTGAAGCTGACACGATGTCGCTAAAGAAGTTCTATTGTATGAATGCCATCGATGATGGAGGAGCATCAAGGATGAAATTCTAGATTGGATCTCCTTTTAAAAATTTGGCCATTGAAGATTTCGTTTCCTGCAAATGTTAGTAGCCAAAGTCCGACGCACATGCGAATGTATTGAATGGGTTGCGAGGCGACATTGAGGGTTTTGTGAAGGTGGTAGATCAAGCCCCAACGGGTTCTC
The DNA here is from genome assembly GCA_037367405.1 of Ottelia alismoides. Taxonomy (NCBI): domain Eukaryota; kingdom Viridiplantae; phylum Streptophyta; class Magnoliopsida; order Alismatales; family Hydrocharitaceae; genus Ottelia; species Ottelia alismoides. The sequence continues at coordinate 703,635 of JAZKJV010002769.1, forward strand.
GAAGTCTGAAAGGTTTGAGAATGAATCGATGTGGTGCATTGATGGAGTAATGGATAGAACAGGAAGGAAAGAACGCGTGATTATGGATTATTTGGCAATGGAATCAAGTCTTTAGATCATAATTTAGATATGAAACTCAGACAAAATAAATGGGTAACAACTAGAAAAAATGAAGATAGAGAAACTTACCTGGAAATGGAAGGATGAATTCGTTGGAATTGAAGAAGACTCACATGCCTGATTTGTTTCGTGTTCTTGGCTAGAGAATGGAGCTCCATCAGAACCCAAGAAGGCCGCAACTTGATGATGAACCAAGGATCTCGCCGGAGGTCTTTACGCCATCGCGGCTCTGTGTCTCACCCACTCTCTATCACAGGGAGGTGTAAGGGCCTAGGAATGACCTCATGTTAAGGGTGGATGACAATCGAAGGTGGGTGTTTCAACCACCACCCACAGGAGTAGGAGAGAGAATGTTGGGGGGTTAGGTGGCTGGCGAAGGTTAGGGATGAACCGTAAAGCGTTTGCTGGCGGTTTCAAGGGAAGAGGGTATAGGTGGACGTTGGAGGAAAATGGAGAAGTTAGATGCTGGCGAAGAGTTGCTTCGTACGGAGAATGTGTGCGAGAGGTTGACAACGGCTGGGAACCGTTGGATCAAAGATCTAATGGTCTAGCAACGTGACAGATCAAGGGACGAAATGCGACCACATGGGCGGCTGTGGAAGTGCCACACGACCCTATAGGAATTAAGAGAAATGAAGAAATATGAAATAATTTAAAAAGAATTAGTTAGAGAAAGAAAATGAGTATAACACAATGTAAACCCTATAATTTATTTACAATATTATACTCATTTTATTTGATTTTTAATTAAAATAAATACATAGAATAATAGAATAATTATAGGGTTATATAATATAATGCAATTAGTGTCAATTATATACAAGACACAAATTATTAATTAATGTTATTTGTCAATGAATTTTGTTGATTTACAAAAGAGAGATAATAATGGTAATTAATGATGATAAATATGGGATTCATCAATCACTCAACTCAATAGATCAACACTGTCACCGGAGATAGTGAGGATATGTAGGTCGCTCTCCTGTGTTGGTGGATGTCGCTCAATGGTGGAAGAGAATCCCTTTTATGGGTGGTTAGGTTAGGGCCAAGAGGTACAATGATGAGGTGTGAGAGGGGAGGAGAGAGAGTGGAGAAGATGATGAAGATGGATGAGCAAGGGGCTCGATCAAGGGAAGTGGGGTGATGGGTATGCCTCGATTGCAGAATGTGGAGCAACATCGGTGGATGGATTAGTGGTGGAGATGAAGTCTCCATCGTCTGATCCACCTTGGGTAGAAGGGCAGAGGGTGATGCCACGTGGCTGCTTTCCGGAGTTACCATATGACAAGGGAGAATAGTAAAGAACATAAAAATAAAATAAAATAAAATAAAATAAATAATATAAAATAAAATAAAAAGTTAATATAAAGGGTGTGACACATGGCACTCCCAGAATATTCCAAAATAAATTCAAAATAAAAATTAATAAAAAATAGCAAATGCGGTCAAATCAAAAGTTATTCTTCGTGAAAGTTGTCCACCTCTATGAGATCAGCAACTTTCATGAAGGGACTGAAATCAAAAGAAATCATTTACATACAACATATTTTTCGTGGTACTTTATAGATATAAAATATCTATATTTTTGTATTTTTTTATAATTTTTAAATAAGGTAAAAATTAAAATAATTCATATAAAATATAAAATAAATATTTATAACTTAATCTATTTTTTTGATATTTTAGTAATTAAGAGAATAAAGAAATGAAATAAAAGGTGCATATATACAGAGTATATATACATACTTAGAGCGACATATTTTCTTTGATTTTTTCTTTAATTTTATTCTAGAATTTTACACATTTTTTAAATAATAAATCAAACAAAATAAATGAAAATGAAATAAATCAAACTGTGTTTTTTACATGAAATAATAGGGTCAAATCGGTCAATATGAACAATATATAATGAGGTCACGAAACCCAACTTTCACATATGAACTCTGATTAGTTTGAATTTGATCTTGTTTTGTAGATAATTGAATGTACATTAATTCAAAATAAGTAGAGGTTCATAGGAGACTATAAGAGAGAGATATTCATGTCTACGGCTTTTTGTCTAAAAACTAAGGTTTGGGTTTTATTGGGCAAATATACAGTTGAGTATTTTCTGATATTTTTCCTTGATTAATGTCAGTAATATGTACACGGTAAAGTTGATTTTATTTTATTTAGAGTTGGCGAAAAATAACTAAAATTAATGTAATTTATGTAATTTACATGTGATAATGTACAAGGGAAATTTGGCATCTTATTTAATGCAATTATGCATGCTAAAATATGAATATTATTTACATATGCATGAATGATAAAATGCAATTTAGATGAATAAATGCAATGAATTACTTGGGAACATAGATCTATTTTCATCTTTTAGAGTGATGAATCACAAATCCATCAACCCCGTATTCTTAAACCTTGCTCGTCTCTGAGCAACTAAAATAAAATTCCTAAGTGAAATGAGATTGGGTTCCATGCCAAGGTCATGAACAAAAGGTGAAAATGGAGCTCCATTCGACCATTGGATTAATAATGTGGCGGAACTCCTTATGAGAATTAGGGTTTTAAGAACAACAACCTCTAAGTTGTACAAGCCATTATCCAGCCCCGACTCAGAAGTCGTCTTAGATCAACCCCCTTTCAAAGCATACCATGTGAACACTGAATAACTATCTTTGGTGTGTGAAGGGTGTTAGCTCTTCCCATCCAAGATGTCAAATTACCATGAAATCTCCTCCTCCAGTAACTCATCCTTGGGGAGTTAGGTATTTCCTTCTATGTTCAGGAACATGCTAGTTCACAATGAGAAGATGGGGGGTGGAAGAAGTGGGAAGTGACCAGTGTAGTCAATTCACCTGTTAAGCTTGGCTGGTGTAGCCATGTCTCCACCAGATCTGCGTGCTATCTGAATCTTGGACTATTGTGGTCAAATGTTGTTCTTTTTGGTAGGAATTGTGGTTGCTCTGCATTAATCTTTTGTGCTCTAACGAAAATAAAATCTTTTATTTCGCCCATCTTTTGGGGTCTTAGAAAAATTATGCTAGCAGTCCATCCCTCATCTGAAGCTTTATTTCAACCCTGTACTCTACTTTAGATGTCCACTCTACTAGAGAAAGAGACACACGATCTTCCTACACCTAGTCTGAGTTGAGCTAAGTATGCGGTGTAGAGTACATATTAGTTCCTTATTCAATAATCTACTTCGAATGAGGTGATCGGATTAGACGCTAAGAATCAAAGTCTAATCATTGCCTTGTGAGCTCCAAGAATTAAATCTATGACCTGAAGCTTTTAAAATACTACTTCTCGATGAAGTTCCTCTGAAATTTAAGTAGACTAAGTCAGGTTAAGTCCACCCTCGTTTTTTACTCATGACTCAGTTCGAAACCTGTCGACTTTACACTTTGCATATGCATGATAAGTTAATGAAATTCATAAGAAATGAAATGCATAAGAATGAAGTGCAAGTTTTTTGATAGTGATGATTTTTTTATGCAGAATGGATAAGAAGCCATTTTTTGACAAAAAAACTTTTGTGTGTGTTTGTTTTTTGTTATACCTTCACGATCCGAAATCCCACCTCTTTCAGAATAGATAATTTTTGTAGTATCAGAGGTGGCATACAATTCATCAAAAAGCCATACCTTGGAATATGTGGATAAATTTAACTTGATACGTGTACCAAGGTCGAACTCAGGGAATGCTAATTTTTAGTTGCGAGGTTTCAAATTAGTTTAAGTAATTAAATAATTGTGACAATAATATTTGTATCAAAAATAAAAGAAATTCAATTAAATAGAGAAAGAAATGAAGAACACGATCTATGATTTTTCTATTTGTAATCCTCAATAAAATGATTTTTTAATTCCAAAACAATTCACGAATCTCAAGAGATATATTCAAGAAATATTTATCAATTCAATTTTATTCCAAAATATAGAATGCAAACAAGATCAATACATAACTCAATATCCCTGCAAATAATGATAGCAATGATATATACAAAAAGAGGTAACATGGAAATTACCTGAATTAATAAATTTTAATCAAATAAATTATCATGGAAATAAATTAATTACTCCTCCTTAATAATGCCCATGCAACAATACGTCAAACTCATCAAAATAACAGTGCACAAATATGATAGATTGAGTATGTACAAATCACATAAATCCTCAAATAATAGTATATCTTAAAGCACCTCTAACCTGCTCACAAAATCTAGAAAGAAAGGTTATAAAATAAGCTTCAAAAAGACACATTATACGTTGAAAATGGAATTCACATGAGAAAGTTATGCTAAAATGAAATTCCATGGACTAAAATGCAAGAAAAATAGAATTTTTATCTCAATTTGGCCAGTGAGAGGGACTTATTTGTTATTCTCACAACTTGAAGGGTGTATCTGCAATTTACCCCTGACTGCATTTGGCTGGTCAACGGGGACGTAAAAGTGATTTCCTAAATTATGGGGGGCCTCGCTATAATTTCTCCTACCACCACAAGTATGTTGTGTGTGAGGCGGAGGTTTAGGCACTGTTGTGGCTCGGGTGGAGGTTTGGCCCTCTGAGGTGCCACGTGGCATGAGTAGTTGCTTCTAGTGTCCCTAGGGTGCGTGGCTCGGGCAACTGCCTTGGGTTCTTCAACAGCCGTTGGATCATGACACTGCACTGATACGACGATTGATGTTAGGTGAAGATGAGGTGACGATGCTCGAGGCAGGTGAAGGGTGACGATGATGAATCCACATTTCATCGTCTTTATTCTATCATTTTGGCCTCATTTCCATCTCCCAATGGGTTAGTCCGTTACATGTGGTACCCAAGAAGATGTGTATCACTACAGTTGTGAATGAGTCTAGAGAGGAGATCGCTACCCGAGTACCCACTTCTTGGAGGGTCTGTGTGGACTACAGATGATTGAATGAGGCCACCAAGAAGGATCACTTCCCGCTGCCATTCATTGATCAGATTATCGAGCGGCTAGCTGGGAAGAGTCATTACTGTTTTCTTGACGGGTACTCCAGATATAATCAAGTGGCCATTGCGCCCGAAGACCAGGAGAAAATGACATTCACTTGTCCATTTGGGACTTATGCTTTCAGACGGATGCCCTTTGGTCTATGTAACGCTCCGGCGACATTCCAAAGTTGCATGTTGTCCATTTTCTCGGACATGGTGGGTGACTTTTTAGAGGTCTTCATGGATGACTTCTCGGTCTATGGCGATGGGTTTGATGCTTGTCTTGACTGCCTAGACCGTGTGCTTCAGCGCTGCATTGAGGTCAACCTTGTATTGTCTTGGGAGAAGAGTCACTTCATGGTGACTCAAGGGACGGTCCTTGGCCATATTGTCTCCAACAGAGGCATGGAGGTCGATCCTGCCAAGGTGGATATCATTAGAAAACTCAATCCACGGTCCAATTTGCGTCAATTGCGGTCTTTTCTGGGGCATATCGGTTTCTACCGGCGGTTCATTCAGGACTTCAGTCGTATTGCCCGACCGCTCACTGATCTGCTGACGAAAGACACTGAGTTCGTTGTCAATGATAAGTGTCTTGCGTCTTTTGAGACTCTCAAAGGTATGGTTGTTTCAGCTCCTGTCCTTCAGCCACCCGATTTGTCTCTCCCATTCAAGATCATGACAGATGCTTCAGATTTTGCCGTTGGGGCTGTGCTTGGATAGAGGAGGGATGGATTACCATTTTCCATTCACTATGCCAGCCAGACTTTGGATGCCGCTCAGCGGAATTATACTGTGACTGAGAAAGAGATGCTGGCCGTAGTCTTTGCTTTGGATAAGTAAAGATCTTATATTCTCAGATCTAAAGTGACAATTTACACCGATCACACCGCCATCCGGTACTTAATGGCCAAGAAGGATGCCAAAGCACGCCTTACCAGATGGATCCTTCTGCTCCAGGAGTTTGATATTGAGATTAAGGATAAGCCTGGAGTCAAGAATGTGGTGGCGGATCATCTCCCCCGATTGGAGAATCTTGAGGAATCTGAGCCCAGCGCACCTATCACAGAGACGTTTCCAGATGAGGTGATCATGGCTATCACCTCGCTCCCATGGTACGCCGACATTGTGAACCATCTTGTTGCCAAGACGGTCCCACAAGGTTGGCCCAGGCAGATGCTTGAGACCTTCCTGGCGAAGGCCAAGCTTTACCATTGGGAGGATCCCGTCCTTTATCATGAAGGAGGGGACATCATCTGGAGGAGGTGCATTCCTCAAGAAGAGCAGCATAGTGTCCTCACATACTGCCACAAGCTTGAGGTAGGAGGACATCATTCTGGAAAAAGGATAGCACAAAAGGTGCTTCAATCCGGCCTTTGGTGGCCTACTCTCTTCAAGGATTTAGATGAGTTTGTGAAGAGATTTACTGACTGTCAGAAGATGGGAACCTGCAGACAGAGAGACATGATGCCCATGCAACCCATTCACTTTTTTGAGGTTTTTGATGCATGGGGGATTGATTTCAAGGGCCCATTTCCTAAGAGTCAGGGATTCGAGCACATTTTGCTCGCTGTAGATTATGTCAGTAGATGGGTTGAGGCCATCCCCGCCCGAGCCGCAGATGCTAAAACCGTGTGTAAATTTTTTAGGAAAAATATAATTTCACGGTTCAGCGTACCTAGAGTCTTGATTTCAGACGGGGTGTCTCATTTCATCAATGACAAGGTTAGGGCCCTTGCACACGAGTTCGGCATTGACCATCGGGTTGTCACACCGTATCACCCTCAGACTAATGGTCTTGCCGAATTCTCGAACCGGGAGATAAAAACTATCTTGCAGAAGGTTGTCCGCCCAGACCGAAAGGATTGGTCACAACTTTTGGACTCGTTCTTGTGGGCCTATCGGACTTCCTTCAAGAACCCATTGGGGACATCTCCCTTTCGACTCGTCTATGGCAAGCCGTGCCATTTGCCAGTGGAAATCAAGCATAAATCCTTTTGGGCAGTCACTGAGTTACTGTTAGATCCGAGAGTATAGGAGAACAGAGAAGAGCAGAGTTGGCAGCCCTGGAAGAACTGAGAGACAACCTTTTCTAGCAGCCTATAGTACAAGGAGAAAGTGAAGACATGGCACGATTCCCACATCAGCCATAAACAATTTGAGCCATATCAGAGAGTATGGTTGTTTGATTCTAGGTTGAAATTATTTACAGGAAAATTACAGAGCAAGTGGAAAGGTCCATATGTGGTCAGGAAGGTACATGACAATGGCAGTATTGGCATATCCGAACCGTCATCTTCCTCTACCTTCCGTATCAATGGTCAACGCCTGAAACTATATCTAGATCATGATCCGCCGACCATTGACGTTGCCCCCATTCTTCTGGTATGAGATATGTTCTTTGACTCATATCATCTGCATCTCATACATGGTGATCACTTCCATCTTCAGCTGTACAGATCATCTGTATATATCATGCTTTCATCTGTTAATCTCTTTTCTTCTTTTCTTCTTTTCCTTTTCTATTTTCTTTATCTATCAAAAAGGTGCCGCCCTTGTAGACAGTTTTCCATACTTAGGACGTACTTTGTCCTAAGTATAGGGGGGTGTGCACCCCAAGTTTCTTCTATTCATTTCGATCCTCTCCGTTGTCTCCTCTTCTTGCCTATACTTAGGGATATCTTACCCTAAGTATAGGGGGAGACAATCTGAGTACGATCAATTCATTCCCACCCTTGACCCTCCCTGTGTTGTGTACAGTCTGCTATACTTAGGATTCTTTGATCCTAAGTATAGGGGGGACGACCAACTTCTTATTGGTTCAATCATTTATTCTTTAGACTTGTCTATACTTAGTACGAGTTTTGTCTTCTCTTTTTTCTCTGATCTATGAGGACATAGCTCAAGCTAAGTATAGGGGGTCGTATATACTATGTATATACTTTAGCCATAACTCGTACTTTCGTATTTTCTTAATAATATGGCTAACAATTCTCTAAAATTCATTAAAAACCTTAATAAAAAGGTGTTTTGTTCCTCAAATTCTTTTTGTATATACTGATTAATAAATCGGGTGAAGATGTTTTTTGTAAAATGTTTGAAAAATAGTTTGAAAATCTATGTGAAAAATATTGAAAACTCTTTTGGAAAACATTTTGTTACATGTTTTCAACCTGTGTAAAATGTGTGGTTTGTAAAAATTTATTTTCTTTGTGTGAAATAAAATGTTTGAAAAATGATTTGCAAATGGTTTGAAAAATGGTTGCAAAAATATTTTGAAAAAAATCTATATCTACTGTTTGGAAAACCTTTGCAAAATGATTATCAAATGTGTGTACATGTTTGTAAAATGTTTGTAAAAACTATTTTGGACTAGAGTTTTCAAAAATTCTTTGAAAAAGTTGTGTTAAATAAGTTTGAGGAATATTTACATCACACCAAAATCCACTATATATATGTATAAAATTGATCACTTACCCTTGTAAATTCTTAAAATCCACTTCTTGTATATATAAGAAGCACTCCCGTGTACATATTTTAACATAGCTTTTATCCAAAATCTTTTTGTGTTCAAAAATCCCAAAAACATTTGCAAAATTAAAAATCCCAAAAACATCTTAAAAATCTCTTTGAAAAAGACAAAAAAATGCATCTGCATATGCATCATCATCATCTTTTCAAAAATCCATAAAAAGTTCAAAATCTTGAAAATTGCATCACTGATTTAGCCAAAATTCACGGAGTCTAAAAATGGTATCTCACACAAGGCGGAGACAACCGTCGCTGTGACGACTCACAATGAACTCTGGACTAAAGTCTACAATTAACCCACACTAAAGATCAATAAATTAGAAATAATGTGGAGTTAAAATTTATTTTTAACTCTGCACAAATGATGTAAAGGGCAAGTATGCAGAGAGTTCGAACACAGGGAACAAGCAGGGTAGTTCAAAATAATGTGCACTAGTGAATGTGTGTGTCAAGTGTCTACACTAAGCAAGCAAGCAAAGGATATTTTTTTGTGGGTTTTTTATTTTTAAAATTTTTTTATTTTAATTTAATTTTTAATTTTGTATTTTGATTTTTAATTTTCTGATTTTTATAATTTGATATTTTATATTTTTTTTCTTCTTGAATATTGGAAAATAAGGACAATGTAATAAAAGACAAGATAAAGTACTTATAAAAATGTGCAAAAATAACCAAAAATTCAGAAATAAAATGTTTTTGAGATTTATAGGATTTTTTACTGTTTTTGTGATTTTTGGGGATTTTTCAAGGTGTCTTTGATATTTTTAAATACTGAAACAAAGGAAAACAGTGAAAATTGTGCTGGATGTGAGTAAAATGGGGATTAAAATAAGCAAACAACAACCAAAATTTTTCACACTAATTTTCAAATAAAGATAGTGAAATAGAACAAACATGACCTGAGTTTATATTTTTTGGAGTTTTCTTTGATTTTATATATTTTTTTGAAGTTTTTGAGTGTTTTTAAATTTTTAGTGTTTTTCTTTTGAGATTTTTAGTGATTTTTGGACTGACACTATATGGTAAAATAGACACTAGGGATTTTTTTGGAATTTTTCGAGAGGTTTTAATATTTTTTTGGTATTTTCTAAGCTAAACAGTGAATAAAGAGCATGTTTTTGATTTTTAATAAATATAAAAATAAAATAAAATCAAAAACCAAATTGATGGCGTGGAAGCACAAGTGTACAGGAGCTTAAGTTCAAAATTTGAGAATTTTTGGAGTTAAAATGATGACTTAATTAATTATATCAAGCAAGCAAAAACATCAAGGCTAGCAGGGGCATATATGCAATTTCCAAGACCTCCAGGGGCTATTTGCAAAATTCCCACAAGATATTCAACGTAATAAAATAGTTCCTGTACTAAATGCTAAATGCTAGACCCGCAAGGATGGACCTGCAAAATTGCCAAGGTCACGCGCACTGTGCACGTGACCTGGCAAGGACCTCTTTGCAATATTACAAAGTCCGGGGGGCTGAATGCAAATTACTCTAAAAATATACAACGTGACAAAATACTTAATGGACTAAAAGCTAAAACCCAAAACTACAAGGGCCTTGCCCGCTAAATATCCACGCGCACGTGCCACGCACGCGCGCTGGGCTGGCAAGGGTTAAAATGTAAATAAGGAAACTGCAGGGTTTTTTTTGCAAAATTTACAAAATATTTAAACGGCAAATGAAAGTTTGTGTCCTAATAATTAAATACAAAAAGTCGGTGGGGATTACTTGCAAAATTCCCCGCCAATGGCGCGATCGAACGGTGGATCGCGATCCACTAATACACGTGTCGGCTTCAGATGCGGCGATGCCCCTTCGACCGTGGACGGCCCGGATTAGATGAGAAGGATGGTGATCAACGACTGCGGGGGCTTGAATCGGACGGTGCCTGTACGTCTGGATGACCGGCTCTTGATCGGACGGCGCGGAGGGGGCAAAAAGAGCGGAAGAGCTCCGGAGGCCCAACGCTACGTCAAAGACGGAGAAGCGGTCCAAGAAGCTCCGGCCACTCGCAAAATCCGCTCCAGTTCCTGGGCCTGTTTCGAATACCTGCAAAAAGGGGTGAAGGGGGTCGCAGGCAAAATGCCGCGACCCTCCAGTGTCGATGAGGTGGTCTATAGGCGGCGGGTAACGGAGAAACGAACTGCTCCGGCGAGGAGGAGGCGAAAACGAATTGATGAATCTCAGGCGAAGTGGAGGGTACCTAAGGGATCCTACTGCTACCAGGACTAAAGCCAAGCAAGAAAATAAGAAGAAAAATGTACCTCAAAGCAGAGAGCTCGAGATTGACCTCACGGAGGCGCAGCCGTCGGAGATGGCTGGGATCGCGCCTGGGCACGCTTGGCACCTCAACGAGGTGCTGGGATCTCCCCCTGTCACCGGGGATCCCAGGCCAATCCTCGGTAGTCTCCACAGAAGGGCTTGAGCTCAAAGGATGAAAGGGGAGCCCGCGAAAAACCTAAGAAAACGGGTGCTCGCACATGTCCAGAAGGCCAAGACCTGGGGTCAGGGAGTTGACCCCCGGTCAACGGATGGCGTGGCCTGATTGGGCCACGTCATCCGCAAAAAGACAAAATTAAATAAAACTTTGTAAATTAAATTAAAAATAGTAAATGATTTATTTAATTTTAGATTATTTAATGAAAAATGTTTATTTTTTAATAAATTATTTTATGGCAATTTTTAATAATTTTTATGAGGCTTATTTTTACAAATTACTTTTATAGCCCTTTATAGGTATATTATCTATATAGTTTTTTAATTTATTTTTATTTTGTGCTTTTAATTTATTTATTTTTGGTTATGAATTTATAAAAATACAACATACTTTTATATACCTAAATATATTTTTGTTTTATTTTTAGGATATAATTTGTACACTTAATAAAATAAAAGTATATAAAGTATAGCTATGTGTGTGTATTTCATCTATGTTCTTAGTATATAAATTTTATTTTGTGTTTTCTTTTGAGTTTTATTCTGATTTTAATACACATATATATTCTAAGTAATATTTACAAAATAATAAAAATATGAAATTACAAAAATAATGAATAAAGAATAAAAAGAATATTTTAATATGTACAAGTATACAATAGGGGTCCAAAACTCAACTTTCAAACCGTAGCTCCGCCAAATGAGAAAACCACCGCCAATAAATAGCTTATTTTCTTCTATGTACAATTAAAGGTGAGTATGCTGCATTTGGAGTTGTCGTTTGTGAGATACGGGTCTGGGAAGTTGGGATTCTGGAATTTTATTCAGACCATAACTTTTTATCTATAAATTATTTTTCTGTGAAATCAATTTTGTATTTTTCTTTATAAAATTATCTGCAACTTTCATGTACAAAGTTTCTTTATTTGATGTATAAAAAGTGGAACCAAAAATAGGTCCCAAAATGAATAAAGAATGAATAAAAACTATATGTATTTTATCTGTATTTTGGCCCTTATCTCCCCCTACTTTATTCCTTGTCGACCTATTCATCAAGATGCCTAGGTCTCGGGGTTTCGGGTCATAAAATATTTACAATATTTTATTCTTTTTCTTTTCTTTATTTATTCTATAATTTTGGCCTTACTTACAATATTTTATACACTAATAGGATGCACATGCATGAATGCTAAGATGATGATTTTAATGCAATTTACAGGCATTTGCTAGGGTTTTTGGTGCCCAAATGATAGAATAAAGATGATGAAATGTGGATTCATCATCCCCCTATACTTTACCTTTGCTAGTCCCTAGCAAACACTTATGCAATAAGTGTAAAAAGAAAAAGAAAGAAAAGAAAAAAAAGAACTTGGATTTAGTTCAATTATCAAACTTGTCTTCACAAAATCAAAGTTTGGAGCTTAAGTCGGACCTTTGGAATTTTAGTGCGGGCGGAACCTTAGTAAGAACCGAATTTGAAATCCAACAGTCCCTGAGAATCCCAAAACTCTGTCCAAGTCTCCTCAATAGCCAGGTCAGAAATACTTCAACTCATACGCAAACTCTTACGACTATGAATCTGACTCGTACAGTGTAAGTGATGGTGGCCCTCCCCAACTAGAATGACAAAGAAACTGACTTCTCCAATATGACAACCCAATGATTCCCCAATCCAATGACTCCATCCTCGAGGAGCGGGGTATTCCCTTCTAAGTTCAAGTGGCAACCAGCTCAAGAGGAGGGGGTGAAGAGAAGAATGGACGGTAGCCAATGTAGCTACCTATCCTTGGATGCAAGACCAGTGTAGTCAAGTCATCCTGCTGCAGGCTCACATGATATGACTTTGGAACTCAAGCTTGCTTATTGACTTTGTACGTACTTTGCAGGCTTTTTATTTTTGTACATGCTTGAACATTTTTTTTGAATACTATATACAAAAGCATTTACATAAGGAGTTTTTCCTCTTGAGCCAATAGACTATCCCTCTTTTGATGCTTTATCGCAACCCACAACCTCCTGTCTTTAGACTTCCTAATCACTGGACGGGTTGGGGTGCACTTCCCTCCCTAGAGGAGGACAAATGTTTCCACTTGTGTCCGTCTCATACCGGCAAATCCAATCCCCTCACCACTCCAACTGAGTTGAGCCATGTGAAAGGTGCAGGTATCCAAGTTAGGTCATTATCAACAAGAGTCGTGCGTGGGCTCCGAAATACTCTACTTAGGCAGTCAAGAATCCATTGAACCAAGTCCCGTGATCCTCAAAGAATTAAGTCAACTAGACCTGAAGTACCTCAAACCCAGTCCCTATAAGGTTCCTCTTATTAGGTAGATTTTAAGGTCCAATCAAGCTCCAATCTTTGGATTTTACTTAGACTCGTTCAACTACCAAACTCAATCCGAAAAATGCTAATGCTATGCAATGCAATGCAGAAAATATTTTTGTGATGCAATTTTCAAAGATTTTGAACTTTTTATGGATTTTTGAAAATATGATGATGATGCATGCATATGCAGATGCAATTTTTTTGTATTTTTCAAAGAGATATTTCAAATGTTTTTGGATTTTAGTTTTGCAAATGTTTTTGGGATTTTTGAAAAGAAAAAGTTTTGGCTGAAAACTAGGTTAAAATATGTACACGGGAGTGCTTCTTCATATATACAAGAAGTGGATTTTAAGAATTTACAAGGTAAGTGATCAATTTTATACATATATATAGTGGATTTTGGTGTGATGTATGTATTCCTCAAACTTATTTGACACAAGCTATTCACACAATTTTTGAAAACTATAGTCCAAAATAATTTTTACAAACATTTTTGCAAACATGTACACACATTTGAAAATCATTTTGCAAAGGCTTTCAAAACAGTATATAGATTTTTCAAAATATTTTTGCAACCATTTTTCAAACCATTTGCAAATCATTTTTCAAACATTTTATTTCACACAAGGAAAAGAAATTTTACAAAACACACATTTTTACACAGGTTGAATACATGTAACAAAATATTTTCAAAATAGTTTTCAATAAATGTTCACAAAGATTTTCAAACTATTTTTCAAACATTTTGCAAAAAACATTTTCACCTGATTTATTAATCAGTAAATACAAAATAGAATTTGAGGAACAAAACACCTTTTTATTAAGGGTTTTAAATGAATTTTAAAGAATTTTTAGCCATATTATTAGGAAAGTACGAAAGTACGAGTTATGGCTAAAGTATATACACAGTATATACGACCCCCCTATACTTAGCTTGAGTTATGTCCTCATAGATGGGAGAGAAAAGAGAAGACATAACTCGTACTAAGTATATGCAAGTCTAAAGAATAAATAAATAAAGGAATGGATGAACAAACGAATGAGAAGTTGACCATCCCCCCTATACTTAGGATCAAATAATCCTAAGTATAGCAGACTGTACACAACGCAGGGAGGGTCAAGGGTGGGAATGAACAGATCGTACTCAGATTGTCTCCCCCTATACTTAGGGTAAGATATCCCTAAGTATAGACAAGAAGAGGAGACAATGGAGAGGATCGGAAAGAATAGAACAACTCGAGGTGCACGCCCCCTATACTTAGGACAAAGTACGTCCTAAGTATGGAAAACTGTCTACAAGGGCGGCACCTTTCTGATAGATATAGAAGATATAAATGGAAAAGAAGAAAAGAAGAAAAGATATCTGACAATGGATGAAGAGATCATGAAAATGTACACATCGCTCCCCCTATACTTAGGGTAAAAGACGCCCTAAGTATAGGCAACTACAGGAGGGATGACACGGAACGAAGAATGAACACTCAACTTGTCTACCCCTCCTATACGTAGGACAAAGTACGTCCTAAGCAAGGCAAACACGAGAAATGGGTAGACGAGCAAAAACGGGAGATGGAAAGAGAGTCACGGGATAGAATCTACAACATAAATGGGTGATCATCAGAAGGTTGAAAGCAAACCTTCTTGCGGGACCGTTGAGGGATAGATCTGACATGATGTATGTCGACATCGGGGTCCACAGTGGACGGAGACCGATCCTGGTCGACACGGTGAAGGCCCTCAGTGGAATCAAAACGGAAAGGGACGAACTGATCAATGGAAGCAGTATGGCTGGGTTCTCCCTTGGTGGTCCTATGGTGTGAAGGCACAGACAGGTGAGTGGAAGAAGTACGACTAGGTCCGGCCTTAGAAGTCTCGCAGATGTCGAAGTGGAATGGGACAAACTCATCATCCTCGGAAGAAGTGTAATCGGAGTCGTCCTGCGAGGGCTCGTCCAGGTCAAAGTCAAAAGGCACGAAATCATCAGTGGAAGTATACGAACTTTGTCCGTCCTCAAGACTCTCACCTGAATCCTTGTCTTCAACAGGAGGTCTGAATTTATCAAAATAGATGGCAGCATCATAATCGACCTCAATCATTTTCACTTGTGAAGGGCCAGGAACGGATTTATCAGTGGAAGTAGTCAAACTAGGTCTGTCCTGTCTAGTCTTACCTAGGTCACTTGTTTCCTTCTGAGGTCTCTCAAAATAATGGGCAACTTCATAAACATCCTCAATTATTTTGGTATCTGCCCCCTGCTCAAATGGTTCAATCACATAAATACTCTGGATCTCATCAACACATCGCCACACACCAGGAGGAGGAACAGTGAGGTCCATGCTTTCCGACTTCCTCCCCTTTCGGGGGATCCGTCGGGTCTCATCTGTGGTCGCTAAACAAGTATCTCTAGTAGCATCAGGTCGGTCACAGACCTCAGTGTCGGCTATAATCGGTGAAGATGCATCAGGTGCAGGTCTCTGGTCATCTGTGGGTGCGGTGATCATCACTTCGCTCTCGTCAACAGGACGGAAGCGAACCTCTCCTGATCCATAGTCAATAACGACCCTCGCAGAGGCGAGGAATGGTCGTCCCAGGATGATTGGAGATGGCTCCCCTGTGGAGTTCTCCATGGGCAACACGACAAAATCAACATTGTGGCTTGTGCCCTGAATAGAAATGACGGCATTTTCAAGGATACCCTTCGGCCTCTTGATAGATCCATCAGCAAACTGAACGATCATCCTGGTTTTCTTTAGAGGCCCTAAGTGAAGAGACTGTACCAGCGAGAAGGGTAATATGCTAATAGATGCACCGCCGTCCAGGAGAGTGTGGTCACAAGTGTAGTCAGAGATGGTGCAAGTGATGAAAGGAGTAGCTGTGTTCTTCTTCTTGGGAATGGGACGGTGTGTGATAGCGAGGGCAGTGGCCATGGTCAAAATGTGACGCTCAGATCTGCTCCTCCGCTTTCTCTTCTTGGGAAGAGGAGCAGATAATTGGATCATGGCCTGCTGAAGTGGGGCACGGATAATCTCATGAATAGTAGACACCACTTCGGGTTCAGATAACATTTTTTTGAATTTTTGGACTTCCGCCATACAAGGGAGGAAGTCGGAATCAGCATATACACGAGGCATGCCAAGAGCAGTCTGTACAGCGGCATCCTCGGGGTCAATGGTGGGACTCAATGTGAATGGATGTGTGGTCAAGGGACCTGGCAAGTGGACTCTCTCCTCAAAATATTGATCAACCAAGTGTCTCCCGAAATCTTTTTGGTCTTTTAAATTTTTCTCATTTTTTTGTATTTTTGGCGATTGCAAGCTCCCATGATCACCTACAAGTGAAGCCGTATTCCCGACGAAAGGAGCATTAATCTGATTCTTCCTCAAGAAGGCGATATCATCATTCATCAAATCAATGCGCTTTGTCATCCGATTCAAGACATCACTCATAGCGATCGAGGGAGGTGACTCCATCAGGTCAGACTCGGGTGGATGTGAAGGTGAATAATACACAGGTGGGGGTGGGTGTGGATAGAAGTCCGAGGTCTGATATTGTGGCTGAGGCGTATATGTACAAAAATCAGAAAAAGTAGGAGGAGGATCCTGCAGATAAAAGGGAGGTGGACCGGCTGGAGGGTACGAGGAATCCGCAAATTCCGGATAAAAAGCGCTCCAGGGGTCCATCTCGAAATCAAAAGGAAAATGATCCGGGGGAGCACGAAGGTCAAGTCAAGAGAGTGAAGAAAAAGGGGAAAATGCGCAGAGGAGATCTAGGACACACAAAAACAATCACAAACAAAAATGAAAACAAGTCAATCCTCAATTCACCTACTCAACTCGGTAGAGACCGTAAAATACGGTCTTTTAATCTTGTCTGTTTTGGAGTTAGGTGAGAAGTCAAAGAATTTCACACACACTTAGGGGGCTTGATGGGATTTGGGCACTAACCTTAGTGTGTGCGCGAGCAAGTAAAACAAAGACAATGAGGGGATTACTCGCCCCAAGACAATGTTTTTCTTTTTGATTGATTTTAGGGTCGAGTAATGTTTAGCAGTCCCAATTTTATTGGTTATCACTTTTTTTTGGATTTTTAGTGAGAAATGCACGCGCCTAACGAGGATTCAATTCCTTTAAGATCCTAGGTTGGCAAAATCAGAGGTAGAGAGGCGGAAAAGCAATGCAAGCGATCAAAATGATAATGGATGCTAAAGCGTAAATGCTCACCTTGCCTCCAGCACTCTACATGCAAGGATGCTCAGCAGAATTGAAACCTATCTATATGCAAATGCAAAGCCGATGAAATCTCCCTAAGTTCAGAAACTGCTATTAGCGGGAAGAACCACAAGCTAACCACCAATCCTCAACCCTAATGTCCGGTCTAGGCTCACCCCTCCTCTGTTCAACACACTTGAGTTTAGGAGAAAGCGCTTTGCGGGGAGAGCTCGCGGCGCGACAGATTGAAGGTGATGATCAACTGTTTAAAATTTGACTAAGTCCAAACGAGACTATAGGTACACGCAATGTTGCTTAAGGTGTTTGGACCTAATGCTACGCAAGCAATCCTAAGACTAGGGGCTCAATCACACAAAATAAATAAAATCGAAAAGCAAAACAAAAAGAAAAAGAATGCGAAAAAAAACCCGACAAAAACCGCGGTGAGCCCCTAGGTGTACAAACACCTGGAAATTAGGCTCGAAAGTCCAAGTCCGGGGGTACCTGTATTATTACAATAAATAGTCTCTCTCTCACAATAAATTACAAGAAATAAGGTCAATGAAATAAATGGCTCGGGAATTGTCTTCAAAAATCCTCTAAGTCCGCCTTGGTGCGAAGCGTCACCGCCTCACGTGGGTGCACGGGCGCTCCTAGAAAAGAGAGCCTCCCTCGATCCGCATACCTCGCACAAAGTCAAACACGAAGGTGATTAGACAATTCAAACAATAATTATAAAAAATGAGCCAAAATAAAATAAGCAGAAGTAAAAGCCGTAAAGGTAGACCAATAATCACAAGCACAAACAAAAATAGATCTACGCGCAGTTTCTCCCCGGCAACAGCGCCATTTGATTTAGCCAAAATTCACGGAGTCTAAAAATGGTATCTCACACAAGGCGGAGACAACCGTCGCTGTGACGACTCACAATGAACTCTGGACTAAAGTCAACAATTAACCCACACTAAAGATCAATAAATTGGAAATAATGTGGAGTTAAAATTTATTTTTAACTCTGCACAAATGATGTAAAGGGCAAGTATGCAGAGAGTTCGAACACAGGGAACAAGCATGGTAGTTCAAAAAAATGTGCACTAGTGAATGTGTGTGTCAAGTGTCTACACTAAGCAAGCAAGCGAAGGATATTTTTTGTGGGTTTTTTATTTTTTAATTTTTTTATTTTAATTTAATTTTTAATTTTGTATTTTGATTTTTAATTTTCTGATTTTTATAATTTGATATTTTATATTTTTTTTCTTTTTGAATATTGGAAAATAAGGACAATGTAATAAAAGACAAGCTAAAGTATTTATAAAAATGTGCAAAAATAACCAAAAATTCAGAAATAAAATGTTTTTGAGATTTATAGGATTTTTTACTATTTTTGTGATTTTTGGGGATTTTTCAAGGAGTCTTTGATATTTTTAAATACTGAAACAAGGAAAACAGTGAAAATTGCGCTGGCTGTGAGTAAAATGGGGATTAAAATTAGCAAACAGCAACCAAAATTTTTCACACTAATTTTCAAATAAAGATAGTGAAATATAGAACAAACATGACCTGAGTTTATATTTTTTGGAGTTTTCTTTGATTGTATATTTTTTTTTTGAAGTTTTTGAGTGTTTTTAAATTTTTAATGTTTTTCTTTTGAGATTTTTAGTGATTTTTGGATTGACACTAGAATTTGGTAAAATAGACACTAGGGATTTTTTTTGGAATTTTTCGAGAGGTTTTAATATTTTTTGGTATTTTCTAAGCTAGACAGTGAATAAAGAGCATGTTTTTGATTTTTAATAAATATAAAAATAAACTAAATCAAAAACTAAATTGATGGCGTGGAAGCACAAGTGCACAGAAGCTTAAGTTCAAAATTTGAGAATTTTTGGAGTTAAAATGATGCCTTAATTAATTATATCAAGCAAGCAAAACATCAAGGCTGGCAGGGGCATATATGCAATTTCCAAGACCTCCAGGGGCTATTTGCAAAATTCCCACAAGATATTGAACGTAATAAAATAGTTCCTGTACTAAATGCTAAATGCTAGACCCGCAAGGATGGACCTGCAAAATTGCCAAGGTCACGCGCACTATGCACGTGACCTGGCAAGAACCTCTTTGCAATATTACAAAGTTCGGGGGGCTGAATGCAAATTACTCTAAAAATATACAACGTGACAAAATAATTAATGGACTAAAAGCTAAAACCCAAAACTACAAGGGCCTTGCCCGCAAAATGTCCACGCGCACGTGCCACGCACGTGCGCTGGGCTGGCAAGGGTTAAAATGTAAATAAGGAAACTGCAGGGGGTTTTTTGCAAAATTTACAAAATATTTAAACAGCAAATGAAAGTTTGTGTCCTAATAATTAAATACAAAAAGTCGGCGGGGATTACTTGCGAAATTCCCCGCCAATGGCGAGGTCGAACGGTGGATCGCGATCCACTAATCCACGTGTCGGCTTCAGATGCGACGATGCCCCTTCGACCGTGGACGGCCTAGATTAGATGAGAAGGATGGTGATCAACGGCTGCGGGGGCTTGAATCGGACGGTGCCTGTACGTCTGGACGACCGGCTCTTTATCGGACGACGCGGAGGGGGCAAAAAGAGCGGAAGAGCTACGAAGGCCCACCGCTACGTCAAAGACGGAGAGGCGGTCCAAGAAGCTCCGGCCACTCGCAAAATCCGCTCCAGGTCCTGGGCCCGTTTCGAATACCTGCAAAAAGGGGTGAAGGTGGTCGCGGGCAAAATGTCGCGACCCTCCAGTAGCGATGAGGTGGTCTATAGGCGGCGGGTAACGGAGAAACGAACTCGCTGGAGCTTGCTCCGGCGAGGTGGAGGCGAAAACGAATTGATGAATCTCAGGCGAAGTGGAGGGTACCTAAGGGATCCTACTGCTACCAGGACTAAAGCCAAGCAAGAAAATAAGAAGAAAAACGTACCTCAGAGCAGAGAGCTCGAGATTGACCTCACGGCGGCGCTGCCGCCGGAGATGGCTGGGATCGCGCCTGGGCACGCTTGGCACCTCAACGAGGTGCTGGGATATCCCCCTGTCACCGGGAATCCCAGGCCAATCCTCGGAAGTCTCCACCAATGCCCAAAGACGGGTCCAAGAATCAAAGGAAGAAGGTGGCGTGGTTTTTGAACGTGCTGGACGCGGCCCGAAGATCGAGGGAGAACGGGCTATATGACGCGCCTCTGCCCGAGGAGGAAGATCGGCAGGGTAGCTGGATCGTAGGGGTCCAACTTTGCAGAAGGGCTTGAGCTCAAAGATGAAAGGGGAGCCCACGAAAAACCCAAGAAAACAGGTGCTCGCACATGTCCAGAAGGCCAAGACCTGGGGTCAGGGAGTTGACCCCCGGTCAACGGATGGCGTGGCCTGATTGGGCCACGTCATCCGCAAAAAAGACAAAAATTAAATAAAACTTTGTAAATTAAATTAAAAATAGTAAATGATTTATTTAATTTTAGGTTATTTAATGAAAAATGTTTATTTTTTTATAAATTATTTTATGGCGATTTTTAATTATTTTTATGAGGCTTATTTTTACAAATAACTTTTATAGCCCTTTATAGGTATATTATCTATATAGTTTATTAATTTATTTTTATTTTGTGCTTTTAATTTATTTATTTTTGGTTATGAATTTATAAAAATACAACATACTTTTATATACCTAAATATATTTTTGTTTTATTTTTAGGATATAATTTTTACACTTAATAAAATAAAAGTATATAAAGTATAGGTATGTGTGTGTATTTCATCTATGTTCTTAGTATATAAATTTTATTTTGTGTTTTATTTTGAGTTTTATTCTGATTTTAATACACATATATAATATAAGTAATATTTACAATATAATAAAAATATGAAATTACAAAAATAATGAATAAAGAATAAAAAGAATATTTTAATATGTACAAGTATACAATAGGGGTCCAAAACTCAACTTTCAAACCGTAGCTCCGCCAAATGTGAAACCACCGTCAATAAATAGCTTATTTTCTTCTATATACAATTAAAGGTGAATATGCTGCATTTGGAGTTGTCGTTTGTGAGATACGGGTCTGGGAAGTTGGGATTCTAGAATTTTATTCAGACCATAACGTTTTATCTATATATTATTTTTCTGTGAAATCAATTTTGTATTTTTCTTTATAAAATTATCTACAACTTTCATGTACAAAGTTTCTTTATTTGATGTATAAAAAGTGGAACCAAAAATAGGTCCCAAAATTAATAAAGAATGAATAAAAACTATAGGTATTATCTGTATTTTGGCCCTTATCTCCCCCTACTTTATTCCTTGTCGACCTATTCATCAAGATGCCTAGGTCTCGGGGTTCCGGGTCATAAAATATTTACAATATTTTATTCTTTTTCTTTTCTTTATTTATTCTATAATTTTGGCCTTAATTACAGTATTTTATACACTAATAGGATGCACATGCATGAATGCTAAGATGATGATTTTAATGCAATTTACAGGCATTTACTAGGGTTTTTGGTGCCAAAATGATAGAATAAAGATGATGAAATGTGGATTCATCAATCACAAAAATATTTTCTGCATAGCATTGCATAGCATGAGTATTTTTCAGAGTGAGCTTGATAGTTGAACGAGTCTAAGTAAAATCCGGAGATTGGAGCTTGATTGGACCTTAAATTCTACCTAATAACAGGAACCTTAGAGGAACTGGGTTTGAGGTACTTCAGGTCTAGTTGACTCAATTCTTTGAGGATCACGGGACTTGGTTCAATGGATTCTTGACTGCCTAAGTAGAGTATTTCGGAGCACACGCACGACTCTTGTTGATAATGACCTAACTTGGACACTTGCACCTTTCACATGGCTCAACTCAGTTGGAGTGGTGAGGGGATTGGATTTGCTGGTTTGAGACACACACAAGTGGAAACATTTGTCCTCCTCTAGGGAGGGAAGTGCACCCCAACCCGTCCAGTGATGAGGAAGTCTAAAGACATGAGACTATGGGTGGCAATAAAGCCTCAAAAGAGGGATAGTCTACTGGCTCAAGAGGAAAAACTCCTTATGTAAATGCTGCTGTGAATAGTATTTTAAAAAAATATGTTCAGGCCTGTATAAAAATAAAATGCCTGTAAAGTATGTACAAATGTTGTAAAGTCAATAAGCAAGCTTGAGTTCCAAAGTCTTATCATGTGAGCCTGCAGTTGGATGACTTGACTACACTGGTCTTGCATCCTAGGATAGGTAGCTACACTGGCTACCGTCCATTCTTCTCTTCACCCCCTCCTCTTGAGCTGGTTGCCACTTGAACTTAGAAGGGAATACCCCGCCTCCTCGAGGATGGAGTTGTTGGATTGGGGAATCTTTGGGTTGTCGTACTGGAGAAGTCAGTTTCTTTGTCATTCTAGTTGGGAAGAGCCACCATCACTTACATTGTACGAGTCAGACTCATAGTCGTAAGAGTTTGCGTATGAATTGAAATATTTCTGACCTGGCTATTGAGGAGACTTGGGCAGAGTTTTGAGATTCCAGGGACTGTTGGATTTCAAATTCGGTTCTCATTAAGGTTCCGCCCGCACTAAAATTCCAAAGGTCCGACTTAAGCTCCAAACTTTGATTTTGTGAAGACAAGTTTGATAATTAAACTAAATCCAAGTTCTTCTTTTTCTTTTCTTTCTTTTTCTTTATGCACTTATTGCATAAGTGTTTGCTAGGGACTAGCAAAGGTAAAGTATAGGGGGATGATGAATCCACATTTCATCATCTTTATTCTATCATTTTGGCCTCAAAAACCATAGCAAATGCCTGTAAATAGCATTAAATAGAGCATATTAGCATTCATGCATGTGCATCCAATTGGTGTATAAAATACTGTAATTAAAGCCAAAATTATAGAATAAATAAAAGAAAAGAAAAAGCATAAAATATTGTAAATATTTTATGACCCAAACCCCGAGACCTAGGCATCTGGATGAATAGGTCAACAAGGAATCAAGTAGGGGGAGATAAGGGTCAAATACCCATACTTTTTAATTCATTCTTTATTCATTTTGGGACCTATTTTTGGTTCCACTTTTTATACATCAAATAAAGAAACTTTGTACATGAAAGTTATGGATAATTTTATATAGAAAAATACAAAATTGATTTCACTCAAAAATAATATACAGATAAAAAGTTATGGTCTGAATAAAAATCCAGAATCCCAACTTCCCAAACCCATATCTCATAGATGAAAACTCCAAATGTAGCAAACTCACCTTAAATTGTATATAGAATAAAATAAGCTATTTAATGGCAGTAGTTTTGCATTTGGAGGAGCTACGGTTTGAAAGTTGAGTTTTGGACCCACATTGTATACTTGTACAGACTAAAATATTCGATTTATTATTTATTCATTATTTTTGTATTTTTATAATTTTATAATTTGTAAATATTATTTATAATAATTATGTACATTAAAACATGAATAAAAACTCAAATAAAATACAAAATAAAAATATATGTATATACAATACATAGGTATCAGACCTATACTTATACCTGTATAAAGTATACTTTTATTTTATTTAAGATACAAAACAATTCAGAAAAATAAATCAAAAATATATTTATGTTTATAAAAATATTTTTTAAAATACTAAATAAAAATAAATAAATTAAAATCACAAAATAAAAATCAATTAATAAAATATATAGGTATTATACCTATAAAGGGTATAAAAGTAAACTTGTAAAAATATACTTTACAAAAATAATTAAAAATCAGAATAAAATACTACATAAAATAATGAATATTTTTTTTTGTAACCAAAAATTAATAAAATCATTTTCGATTTTTAAATGAATTTTCAAATCTTTTTTAGGACCTTTTTCCTGGTTGGTCCACGTGGACCAACCAGGGGGCAGTCGCAGTTGACCTCGGTCAACTGTCTGCCCTAGGTCCTGTAGCCTCTGTCAGAGCCTCGGTTCTCAACATTTTTGTCGATTTTTCCAGGCCGATTCTTGCATTTTTTGTGTTGCAATCTTTAGAGCTGTTGACCCTCGATCTTTGGTCTTTCACGCCCAGAGATTAGCTCGAGGATTGGGGCATCGTGTCGCCCGTTCTTCCTTGGTCTTTGGACCGCCCCAATCACAAGGTCAAACCAAATATATTGAGCCCCGACCTTTCGATTTGAATTCAAACCCCATTCAACTAATTTCCCTCCTCTCTTTCATGCTCCAGAGTGAGTCGGAGGTGACAGCTCCAGCTCACGCTCGTCAGGAGAGTCGTAGGTGCATCAGGGGCGTTCCAACCCACCTCCGGTGACCACCCGTCGAGGTACTCCCATTCCCTCTGGCTCCAGCCATCGAGGCTGTTTTATATCCATTATTTCCCTTGCATTAGCTTCGCCTTAGCTCTAGGATCATTTCGCCTCAATAAATTTTCACTCCAATCGATCGAATCATCCATCAGACCCACCTCGCCGGAGCGCACCTCCGACCGAACCCCATTCAACTGATTTCCCTCCTCTCTTTCGTGCTCCAGAGTGAGTCGGAGGTGACAGCTCCACCTCGCGCTTGTCAGGAGAGTCATAGGTGCATCAGGGGCGTTCCAACCCACCTCCGGTGACCCCCCGTCGAGGTACTCCCATTCCCTCTGGCTCCGGCCATCGAGGCTGTTTTATATCCATTATTTCCCTTGCATTAGCTTCGCCTTAGCTCTAGGATCATTTCGCCTCAATAAATTTTCACTCCAATTGATCGAATCATCCATCAGACCCCCCTCGCCGGAGCGCACCTCCGACCGTACCCCAACCACCACGTCACGCCACCTTTTCGCCACCACGGGGTCCAGGCAATTTGCCCTAGACCCTCTCACTTTGTTTTGCAGGTCCACACCCTTTGACTCAAGCATGGGGGCGATTTTGAGCCTCGCTGGAGCCCAGCGGAGCTCCATAACTCCGCCGCTCTGCACAGCGAGCTTCGGCCTTCACCGAGGCATTTTGAAGTCCCCAGGAGTTAGCCCTGACCGTCAGGAGGCTCCAGCCCCATTTTGAAGACCAGAGGTCCACCGGAGTAGGAGCAGGACCTCGGGGAACCTCGCCTCGCCGGCGTTCCTCCGCGGTTCTTGCTCCAGCCTTCGCAGTCATCGGGTCGCGGAGGAGTCCCGGACGCTACAGCCGCCATTAGATCTGGTATGCACAGGACTGTTATCGCCCAAAGACCATTTAATCTCAGGCGTCCAGACTGAACCGGTATCGAGCGAGGAGATCACGCCACGTGTCCAAGTGAAGAGCCCCCGCTATCAGATCTCCTTTACATGGAAATTTTGCAAGTATATCCCCCGCGCTTTTGTAATTTTCTTTTAGTCCATAAACTTTAATTAGTAGTATAAAACTTTTGTAAATTTACAAGTAGGCCCTCGAACTTGCTATATTTGCACGTATGTCCTCTGCCACGTCACCTCACGTGACATGTTCACGTGAGGTGTGGGCTTTTTGTAGAGAGGCCCCCGACCTTTTATGAATTTCGTTTCAGTACCGAAATTTTGGGTTATAGTGTAAAACTTTTGGAGTATTTGCATGTGAACCCCCGGGTGTTTGTAAATTGCAGTTAGGTCCTTCCCAGGCGCGTGCAAGTCACGCGCCCTGATGGACATTTTACGCCTGTGCCCTCCTGGATTTGGGAATTTGGAAGTGGTCCTTTAAATTAAATATTAAGTGTTATATTTTGTGGAAAATTGCATGTTCACCCCTAAATGTTTCGATATTTGCATATATACCCCTACTAGGCTATGAATTTTTGAGCGCTTGTGTTATTTATTTGGAGCCTCATTTTAATCCCAAAAATTCTACAAAAAATCATATAGGCTCCTATTAACTTGCACTTTAATGCCATATTTTTGCATTTGATTTTTATTGCATTTTTGCATTTATTAAAAATAAAAAACATGCATTTTAGCTACTGTCTAGCTTAGAAAATACCAAAAAATATTAAAACACATCTACAAATTCCAAAAAATTACCTACTGTCTATTTTATTGTATTCTAGTGTCAGTCCAAAAATCACTAAAAATCTCAAAACAAAAACCTTAAAAAATAGAAAATACCTAAAAACTTCAAAAAAATCTAAAATATTAAAGAAAACTCTAAAAATACAAACTCCGTCCTGTAGATTCCTCATTTTATTATCTTTATTTTAAAATTAGTTTGGAAAATTTTTATGGCTGTTTGATATTTTTCATTCCTATTTTACCTTCAGCCAATAGCTAAGTCACTGTTTTCTGTTATTTTACCTTTTAAAAATAACAAAAAGATTCTGAAAAATACCGAAAAATCACAAAAACAGAAAAAAATCATAAAAAGATCAAAAATATTTTATTTCTGAATTTTTGAGCAATTTTACATATTTTTATAAATATAATATCACCTCTTTTCTCATCTTGTATATATATTCCAATATTGAAAAGAAATAAAAAAATATAAAATATAAAAATAAAAAAATCAGTAAATTTAAAATCAAAATACAAAATTAAAAATTAAAAAAAAATTAAAAATTAAAAACCCATAAAAATATTTGCATCAGTGTAGACAACACCTCACTTTCACAAACACACACACACACACACACACACACACACACCTGTTTGATCTACCCTGTCTTGCTCCCTGTGTTCGAACTCTCTGCATACTTGCTTCTATACACCTTGTTTGTAGAGTTAAAAATAAATTTTAGCTCCACCATTTGCTTGTCATTGCTTGATATCTATTGTGTGGGTTAATTGTTGATTAATTAGGAATATTTAGCGGTCACCGTAGCGACCTTTGTGTTCCCGCCTTGTGTGGAATACAAGACCGTTGGAAATTCCCGATAATCAGACGACTGTGCCGTGTGAGACATGATCGATTGGAGTGTGAGGTGGAGGTCCAACAACGTAGGTCGAGGGTGAAGGTCGGAGCGGTGCTGTGGTGTGTGGAGGTGATGAGCCGGGGACTATGCGAGCAAAGATGGAGGTGAACGAATAAGGTGGCTGTTGGAGGTTACGCTAGAGGTAGGTGAAGATGAAGGATGGAAATGTGGTGGAGTGGGTGGAGTGGGTTAAGCGGTGATGCGATGGGCAAAAGACGAGGATGGTGAAGTTGGTTGGTGTAGATAAACATGAACGAAGAAGATACAGAGGAAGAAGAAGAGGGAAGAAGAAGAATGAAGAAGGAAAAGAGACGAAGGATATACCTATAAGTGTTTGTTCTCTCGCTTGAGAAGAAGGACCGATGGTGATCCTCTTGGTTCTTACCTCAATCAGCATGGCAGAACTCGCTGAGAAGATTTGCAGTGAGTAGAGACTACGCTGTAGCAAGGCGTTCAAGAACCCTTGGATCATACCATAGAATCACCCCACAACTATCATCTCCTACAAATCACCTCACTTATTGTCACCTGAGCGAGGGACGACACTGGTGGCTCTTGGTGGTCCTTTCAAATCTGGCCAATGAAGAGCGGAAGAGGGGCAACGAGGGGCTTTAAGGAGGGGGTGTAGGTGCTAGTAGTGGCAGGGAGGTGTAACGGTCGCGGCGTGCACGGAGTAGGGGAGACAACCAACCATTGCAGGAGAAGGGGGAAGAACCTTAGTCGTTCGATCAGTCAAGATCGAATGATCATGGTTGAGACCTGTGGCTAAACAAATTAAAAATAAATAAATAATAATAACAACATAAAAATAAGTAAAAGTGGTTGACAAGTGGTGGCTCCAGGAGTAGCCACGTGTTGCTCCCAGAAAATTCAGAAAATAAAACAAAAGGAAAATCAATAAAAATAGAAAATGAGGTCAAATGAAAAAGTTATCTTTATGAAAGTTGATGATCTCGACGAGATCTACAACTTTTGTGAAGCAACCAAAACAAAAAGAGATCATCTATACAAAATGACTTTTTGGTGGTAGTCTATAGATATAAATACCCATATTTGTGTATTTTGCAATTTTTTGTGATTTTTAAATAAGGTAAAAATCAAGATAAAATTAGATAAAATATGAAATAAATATTTACAACATATTCTATTTTTTGTGTTTTTACTAGTTAAGAAAGTCAAAAAATAAAAAAGGATATATGTAAACTATATACACAGAGTCAGAGTGATTTATTTTCTTTGATTTCTTACTTTAGTTTAGATCTAGAATTATGTATATTTTATTAAGAAATAAATCAAAGAAAATACATGAAAAAGAAATAAATCAAAAGGAGTTTATTTTGTACATGAAATAATAGGGTTAAAATCAGGTGATATGTACAATATACAATGAGGTCCCAAAACCCAAGTTTCGCATATGAACTCCGATTCTTTTGAATTTGGTCTTATTTTGTAGATAATTGAATGTACATTATTCAACAGTAAATATGAATTCATAGGATACTGTATGAGAGAGATATTATTATTTATGGCTTTTGGTCTCAGAATTAGGGTTTGGGTTTATTGGGCAAATATAAAAGTTATTTGTTTTGTTATTTTTACTTGATTAATGTTTGTAATAAGTACATCGTGGAGTAAATTTTATTTAATTTGGAGTTAATGAAAAATAATTAAAAATAAGGGAAGTAATGGGATTATACATGTGATAATGAACATGGATTTTGGGCTTATTACTTAATGCAATTACGCATGCTAAACAATGATTGTTATTTACAAATGCATGAATGCTAGAAATGTAAATTAAATGAATAAATGCAAGTAATGACTTGAGAACAGAGCTCAATTTTTGTTTTTTGGAGCGACGAATCAAAGATTCATCATCCCTCTTATACTCGAACCATGCTCATCCCTGAGCGATTAAAATAAAATGTAAAAGTCGAATGATATTGGGTTTCATACCAAGGTCATGAACAAATGGTGAAAATGGAGCTTGACTCGATGTTTGGATTAATAATGCAATGAAACTCCTTATGAGAATTAGGATTTCAGGAACAATAGTCACTAAGTTGTATAAATCATCATCCAGACCCAACTTAGATGTCATCTTAGATCAACCCCCTCCCAAAGCATCCCACATGGACATTGAATAACTATATCTGGTGTATGAAGGGTATCAGCTCTTCCATCTAATATGTCGAACTTCCATGCAATCTCCTCCTTTAATAACTCATTATTGGGGAGTCAGGTATTTTCTTCTAAGTTCAGGAACTTGCTAGTTCACAACGAGTGGGGGGAAGAAGTCTAGAAAAAGGGGAAAAGAAATAGGGAGTGACTAATGCAGTCAACTCTCATGTAATCTTGGCCGGTGTAGCCAAGTCTCCACCGATTCTACAAGCTATCTGAAGCTTGGACCATTGTGGTCAAATGCTGTTCTTTTTAGCATTGGCTTCTTTTTGGTAGGAATTGTGGTTGCTCTGCATGATCCTTGATGCCCCAACATATATAGAATCTTTTATTCTGCCCATGTTTTGGAGTCTTAGAAAGAATTATGCTAGTAGTCCATCCCTCATTTGAAGTTTTATTTCAACTCGGTACTCTGGTCTTTAGATGTCTATGCTATTAAGGAAAAAGATACATGGTCTTCCAAAACCTTGTCTGAGTTGAGATAAGTGTGTATTGTATAGTAAATACTGATTCTTTATCCATGAGTCTACTCAGAATGAGGCGACTAGGATAGACACTAAGAGTCATAGTCTATACACTGCCTTTGTATACTTGGAGAATTAAGTCTATGACATGAAGTTTCTAAAAACCTACTTCTCAATGAAGTTCCTATGAAAATTAAGTAGATTAAGGTCAGGTCAAGTCCATTCTCGGTTTTTACTCATAAATCGGTTCAATACCCGCTGAATTTCACTTTACATATGCATGATATGCTAATGAAATACACAAATGTAATGCAATGCACATGAATAAAGTGCAAGATTTTTTAATGATGTTTTTTTTATTGCAAGAATGAATAGGAAGCCCTTTTTTATTTTTTTAGAAAAAGAGATTTGTTTTTTTGAAGGTTAGAAGATTAGAGTGACATAATGACTGGCTCGAACTCATATGGCTAGTTGCCTCTACTTTCAGCCAGTATGGGTGTATGTATGGAACATAGAACAAGTACATGTATTACTTCAAGATAGTGCCTCACGTGTTGTCCTTTAACTACAAATATGCTAATAAAGATCGTAGTTCCCTCACTGAAAGTAGCTAGTCATTTTTAAATTGAGTAATCAGAATTGTCACTAAAAGATTTTTTTGTTTAAAAAGTTTGATATATCCTAATTTTTACAAAAAGTTTTCAAAACATATATTATATACATAAAATTGGTATAATATACATAACTTATTCCCATATGCAATTTATCATATGTAAACAATTAAAGTATGAGCTATGGGTAAAGTATATAGAATATATACACATCCCCCTATACTTAGATTGTGTTATGTCCTCATGGCACAAAGTGAAATGTAGACATAGATCGTACCAAGCATAGTTGAGTGACACGAATATGAATCAACTCACCCCCAATACTTAGGCTTTTGAGGGCCTAAGCATAGCAGAAGAGCCGGAAAAGAGGCGCTAGAGGGTGAGAAGAAAGAATGGAAGTGATGTATGCACAATGCTGCTGGTCCCCTATACTCAGGCTCAGGTAAACCATAGTATGATCGAGTAATTATAAGTGAGGGACCGAGTAGATTTGAGATGGATATACAAGGGGATCAATGAGGTTTTTGGCAATCCTTCTAACAGAAGTGTGGTGGGAGATAGTATGGAGATGTAGAGTAGGATGAAGGGGGAGAAGATGTAGAAGTCCAGCCATCGTTAGAGTTGTCCTTAGAAGAATAATACTCATATGTGGAGGATCTTAAATTATTATTAACAAGAGGTAAGTGTCCTTGATAATAACTGCATTGATTGCACTTACCTAGTGTACCACTTCAAGATCGGATGAGGAGCTTAATGAAGACTCTTCAGAAGTCACATGCTTTTTAAGGTCAAAGGTGACTTTCTCAGTCGATTTGTTTCTGTATGAAGTATCAAAAGGAGGAAGGCCCGAGTTCTTCTTCCTATCATGAGTAACTAGTTTGGCATTTATGGGTTCCTCATCAGATGAATCATCGTATTCATTAATCCATTGATGAATCTCAGATTCATAACTCTAAAAGTCATGAATTAAGCTCAAATCCCTAAAATTCATTGGCATTTCTTCATTTATTCTGCATAATTAGCATCCATGCATGTATTGACAAGAATTGCATTTTATCACTCATTATTGTACAAAATAAGAAGTCAAAAATCTCAGTCAAAACGATCTATAATAACCTAACTTCCCTGATTTTAAACTAATTCATGCTAACTTCAAAAAACTTGAAACCACCTCCACTGTGTACATATTACTGACAAGAATAAATGAAAAATACAAAAAAAATCACCAAATTAAATAAGTGGACCAAAAACCCAAACCCTAGTTGCAGGATTTTCAGACTGAAACCTCAATATCTTCCTCATCCAGTATCTGATTTAATCCTACTCACTTTTAAACTAGTGTATATTAAAATACCTTCAAAACAAGACCAAGTTCAAGTGAATCAGAGCTCATATGTGAAAGTTGGGTTTTGGGCCTCTTTTGTTTATTTTGTATTTTAGCGGTTTTTGACCTAGCATTTTATATACATAATTAACTCATTTTATTTTATTTCTTTTTCATTTATTTTATTTGATAAAAGGTTTATTAAAATGCATAAAATTCCAAATCCAAACCGAGCTTGAAATCAAAGAAATTAACTGAGTCCGAGTCTTGACTAACACTCTGTACAAAAGTTATGATTTTCATTTTATTTTATTTATTCTTTTTCTTACTTAATAAAAATTCAAAAAATATATTAATGTGTAAATATTTATCTTTTATTTTATCATATTTTTTTTGGATTTTTATCTTGTTTAAAAATGATAAAAAATTATAAAATCCAAAAATCAAGGTATTTTATGTACATGGGATACCCCAAAAATATTACTTTGCACAAATGATCGATTTTGATTTTGATCTCTTAATGAAAGTTGTAGATCTCATTGACGAGCAAGTTCGTGATGAAAATTTTTTGATCCGAGGTCGTTTGCTATTTCTTTTTGAATTATCTTTATATTTTATTTTTGATTTTTTGGGGGAGACATGTGGCGGCCCCTGAAGCTGCCACGTGTCACCCATTTTTGGCCTTATTATATTTTGTTTTTATAAAAAACTCAAAAGCCTCGCACGTGCAACCTACTCGCTGCCACGTGGCAGCATCCAGGCCATCCGATTTCGGCCGATCGGACAACCGTTGTACTTCTCCCTCTTCCCCCTTTCCCAATCTGGGCGGCTGTGCCGCCACCCGCGACCTTGCCGCCTCGGCTGCGTATCTCAGCACCGCCTTCTAGATCTGACCTCCACTCTCCACTTTAATCGAATCCTTGATCCGATCTCGTCAACGGCGCCCCACGAATCTCATCAACCCCAATCAGATCACACCTCGATCTAGCCTGATCTCAATCGAACCCCTCACGATTTCTATCCCCTGGCATCTCCGATTAGCCTTAGCGACGTCGACTCCTGCCAGGAGCTGAGCCACCTTCTCCTACAACGGGGGAAGGCCCTCGTACAGTGGGTCACTCTCCTTTGCCTACTCCGACTAGTACACACCTTCCTGATCATCAGGAGGTACCCTTAGACATCCTGTCGCTAACGCCGTCTCGCAGTAACTCCAACGAACTCCCTCTCAGACGCTGCACCGCCGTGCCTCCTCCGTAGTCCACCATGTCGTTGAGGGCTGACCCAACACCCTCCATACGTGTGGTGCACGTGCGGGAGGGAGCACGTGATAAGTGCCCCCCTGTGGGATATTTGCGTAAAGAGCCCACCCCAGTCCTCCAAATTCCAAAGGAGCCCCCAGTCCAGAAGTCTCGTGCTTAGCACGTGACACTATAGAAATTTTGCATAAAACCCCTCTAGGGTTTAGGTAATTACAGTTTCACTGTCATTCTGCTTTTCATGTATGATTTAATTATTATACTATTGCATTGAGAACCTTGTGTTCCTCCTTTATTTGGAACCTCTACATCGCATCTTTTTATTATTCAAAAATTAGCATGATGGTCTACAATTAATTCTCTATGTTATATCATATGCTTGATACTTTATAGGGTATGGTTATTTGTTAATTATTATTCTTATGGAAATTTACATAGTTTGCCCACTCCATGCTTGGAAATTCATATTAAATTAACCATAGCTTTGAAAATTGCCAAAAAAATCACGGATTGTAGAATTAGTTGTATGTCACATTGTGCAAAAAAAGATTTGCATTTGAACGTATGATTTTCCCCTATATGAAACATTTTGCATATTTCAATCTTTACTTTTTAATAGGTATTAAATCTCGAATTTTTAAGGTTTAGGATTTTTCTAAGATCAATACCAAGTGATAGATCTTGGATAATTTTATCCCTTACAAATGAATATTTTTACTATTTACTATAATTAATTATTGAAATTCATTGTGTTTGCATTCATAAATTCATAACATATTTATCTTACATCAAAAAATTCCAAAAAATTACAGAATATTCATTTCATTATACTTTACATCTCAGCAAAGTTTCAAAATTTTCGGACATCATTTGATTGAAAATTGCTTTTTAGTCCCTAAAATTGACCTCATTTATATTTGCATCCCAAAATTGCATTAAAAAATACAATAAATTACCATCTCGAGAGCCGTGCACAAACATCGATAGATAAAATTCTCGGTTGTTCCTTTACCTCCTTGAGTTCGACCTTGGGACTTGCCCAAGTAAAATAAACATAAAAACCACACCGAATAAAATTGACTAGATTTCTTGTTGTTAATTCTTGATCGATTTTGAATTCCCGCCTACAACGAAACGACACATTAAAGCTTAGTTGACAACAATTAACTTAGGGTTTTTGCGACTCGTCAGATGGCACCATTGATTGGGAGCAAACAACTTAGTTTTTGTCTAAAGTTTTGTGTTCGGTTTTCCACATTCAAGTAGTATGACCCCTGAATCTTCACTTTAAAATTTCCATAATTTTTTCCTGTATTTATTTTATTTCTAGCATTTATTTTCTTATTTTATTTTTTTAATTTTTGTGTTACTCTCTTACATTCTCTCTCTTATTTTTCTTGCGAGGTACCCATCATACATGGAGCGATTTCTCACAAAAGCGACGCATCTTCACCAACGCCTGAAAAAATGCAATTAAATTAAGATCGAGTCGAGTCGTCAGAGAGCATAGAGTATAGGATTTATTTCTGCAATTTTAATTTATGTAATTAATAACTCATTTGTAGCTGTGTCCATTTGGAATCTTGCGTGTGTAACAAGACCTTGAACTTTTTCTTTGGTGTGTCGTGGCCAGTTTCACTCTCTGGTGACCCAACATGAGTGGCTCGTAGGTTAGACCTGCACATACGACTATTAGAGATTTTAAATTTTTGATTGTACTTGTAGAACCTTGGACCACACTTCACCTTAATTGAGATGCACATTAGATCGTTCAACTTAGTCAAATCTAATTAATTTCTTCCCGACTAATAAAACTTTCTACTAGGCGTGGAATTTATCAGCTTGCATTCATCCAGACTAATTTTCAATTCTTTTATTGCATCCCACATGGAGATTGTGAGGAATCACTGTAAGTCTTCTATCTGAGCATACATCATTGTTTTACATGTATCGACTTTTCCCGAATTTCGCACTCCTATTTTATCACATAATATTATAAGGAAATTGGGATTGGATGGTAGACGTGTATTTGTGCTCATCTAATTTTTCAATGATTGCCTAATTAAAATTGGGATTGTTAAACAAAACCGACTAAATCAACTCATAAAATCAAGAATTTTTGCGTGAGAGCAACCCCAACCTTGTATTCATTTATCTTGTAGAGAGGAGAGAGACGTACACTAGGATAGAGCCAAGCCAAGATTTTCATATTGACTACTGATTCTACAAAAATGATTAGGTACTTCTCAGTGAGGATCTATGAGTAGCTAGTAAATGGTTTGGATTTCCAGCAGAGTGGGCGGTTTAAAGGACATTATGTAAGGCTCCGTTCTTAAGTAACACGGGTAGCCATTTTACAGTCTGTACTTACACCCATATTGGTTGAAAGTGGATGTGACTAGTCGTAAGAATTCGGGCCAGTTGGTAGGAAAATACAAACACCTAACACCTCGCTTAAACGTTTGCAAGATTGGAATTATCACCAATTAAAACTGACAAGATAACTGGTCGAACCCTTGTAGCCTTCACTGTGTGAGTTGGTGAAACAGGGATTTGTATTATGTTTGTTTTGTGCGTAGATTCAGGATAATCATTGAATACCGCACACTTGTGCCTAAATCATGAATCGTAATCCTTTTTCAAATCATTTGAAATCAAGAATGGAAGATTGTGGTGAATTTTGTTCGGACTCCGCAAACCCTCCACTGACCACCACAAACTTACAAATCTCAAAGGTTCAGAGACATTCTTACTCCGTACCAACTTGGGTTCGGGGACACCATTCCCATGAATCCTCTTCCTATGATCCTTTCATCTTCCTGGAAGGAGGTCAAACCCATATTCTCTCTTTATTTCCTAATCACATCAAGGAAAACTCTCACCTCGATGATTCTGATTATGATTCTTTCCATTCTATTGACTCAGATTTCTCACATTATGAAGGTGAAGAAGAAGAAAAGAATTTGAAGAAGATGTCTGATGAACGTAAAATTCGCCTCTTTAATAATGTAGAAGTAGTCGTAGTATAGGAGACGAATTTGGTTCAGAAAAAACCACAAACTTTGAATGTCGTGGAATATTTTAACTTGGCAAGTATACCAAGGTCGAACACATGGACACGACTGTCTAATATGTTTATTGAATTTTGATTCATGAAGGCACAATGTGAATTAATTCCAATTTCAGGTCCTCATGCAAATTATGCTATTTACAAAGTGAAGCCATGATGCGTGCATTTTTTTAATTATTTTTTATGCAAGTGAAAGTGATGCAATAATAAATGTGCAAAGTTAGAGGTATGCAAAACAAGATATCACAAATATGCCCTAAAAATATGAACATCATAATAAAAATAGAGATCAGAGTCAATTTAATCCATCATTGAAAACGGTCATCATATCAAAGCAAGACAAGGAGAGCATAGTCTCAATTACCACATAAAAAATCACTTTAATTAAAATAGGAGCAAATGAGACAATTAAACATGCTAAAATATAGAGGACAAAACAAGGATCAAAACGACACTAAAATCATGCGATTTGGACCTACGATGCTCAAGTTATGCTAAAAATAGTGCAAGGGCATAATTGTAATAAAAATGCAATAAAAATAAAGGATAAATCTTGCATTTAGGTCCCTGGAAGGACCTAAAGGCAAATATAGAAAACCGCCTGGGCCCCTCTGTAATTTTTCCATGCGCGCAGGGACCTTTTTGCAATTTTCAAAAACTCTGAGAGCCTCCCTGTAAAATACCCAGGCACGCACGTGAGGCACGTGCCAGGGGACCAAAAAGCAAATATAAATTCTTTTAGGGTCCTTCGTGCAATTTACCCAGGCCCTCATGTGCGGTGCACGTGAGGGCCTAGGCTCGGGAGGAGGCCCGGGCTCGGGGCAACATGGCTTCTTCTGGAGGTTTGGCTCAAGGTTCGGTACACCCGAGCCTATAGGTTCAGAGTTAAGGCTCGGGTGTAGCCTGGAGTCGCCACGTGGCATCATCAACACCGTCCGATCCTGATGATCGGACGGTGCCTGTACCTCCTCCGCCATGGCCCGCCGGAGAAGGCGGGTCTCCGGCGATGCCTGAATCCCTCCACCACGCTCCAGATGGTGTTCTGACGGTCAGGGAAGCACGCTAGAGGTCGGGTGGGGGTCCTTGAGCTGGTGCGGAGCTCCGAGGTCCTCTGGAGCAGCTTGGCGAAGCGTGGTTGTCGGAGGAGAAGCTCGAGACCGGCTGGGAGGCTCAATGTCCGGCTACTGGAGACCTGCATGGGTTAGATAACCGAAGCGTGCTCTGGTGAAGTGCGTGTGTGAGATGAATGAGGTGAAGCCCTTTGTGCAGTGAAGAAGGTGGAGGGCAGAGGCTCCTTCTCCAGCAGACCGATGAGAGAGTGGGTCGACGTGGTTGGAGGTCTGGAGTCAGGAAGAGGGTGAGCGAAGGGTTGGCGAGTATGATGGTGGTGTGGCGGCGATGATAGGATGATTAGATGAGGGTGGAGTGCGGTGTAGAGGTTGAATAAATTAGGAGAAAATAAAGGAAAAAGAAGGGAAGAGGGGACCTCATCGGAGAGGGGAATCCGGTGAAGGTATTGGCCTGGGCTGGGCTTCCATTGGAGCCCCGATCTTCGCAAATCGGGGTTGGCCCTTCCTCGGTGCTCGACGGAGCACGGTGGCGCCGTTACATGGCCAGAAGGCCATGGATCACATCTGGGTTGTCGCGGCCATCTTTGCCTCGAGATACAACTCCTCCGCTATCACCAGAGAGCTAGAGGTTGTGCCGGAGTCCCCGTGGATGGTGGATAAAGGTTACGGAGGCAGAGGAAGGCTGTTAAATAGGCGGAGGAGGTGGCTAGATATGGTAATGGTGAGGCGTTTTGCCTGGTGGTTTTAAGGGCGTGGGAGTAATGGTGGAGGATGATGGTGATCGCGTGAGGATGGTGGAGGATAGGGATTAGTGGAGCAGCCGTTAGGATGCGGAGGGAGGTTTGGAGGCGCCTTCCAAAATAGGAAGGGGCGGAGGTGTTACATGCGTAAAGTCTGCGGAGGAGGACCAATGGGAGGAAGAAGATGACCAGGTGGCCGTTGGATCTCACGATCCAACGGCTGAGATGCGAGCGCGGATGGTCGGGTCAGATTAGATCTGTTGATCTGATCAGATGGCTGACGGCATGGCGAGAAGGAATGGATGCGATTGGACGATGGGTGAGATCGAACGGTTGAAGATGAATAGGCGACATGGCTGCTTGAGATGCGTAGGATGAGGATGAGATCGGAGGGCTGTGGATGAGGCGGGAGGTAGCGGCCGAGATCAGATCTGGGACATAGATCCAAGGGTTGAAAACGGAGCGCGGATGGACGGTGAAGATGGAGGTGAGGATGGAGTGATCCAACGACCCGGGAGAGGCGCCGGGTGTCGAGAGGGGAAGCGGGCCACGTGGTGGCTCCAGAGAGCGCCACGTGGCCCAAGGAGAAAATTCAAAGAATAATTTCAAAGAAAATTAGAAAAGAAATAGTTAGATATCGAATTAGAACAAAGTCAAAACAAGAAAGTTGCTCGTCTCGACGAGATCTACAACTTTCATGTTGGTCAAAAAGCCAAAAGAGGTCATTTGTACAAAACGTATTTTTTGAGGTATTTTTAGGGGAATAAAAATACCAATTTTGTGGTTTTGTGATGTTTTTTTGTATTTTTTAGTATTTTTAATGGTCAGTGAATTATAGACAATTATTCTACCTAATTTTTAGGGGTTTTTGGGGATAAAATAATTACAAGAAAAATAGAGGAAATTAAATACAATAAATTAATGGTAATTTATACACAATATACTACAGGATAAAAACAAGGAATTAGAGGGTAATTTTATTGGATTTGATTAAGAAGGGGATTTAATTTACGGCTTTTAGCATGATGAATATGAGATTCATCATACCCCTATACTTAAACCATGCTCGTCCTTGAGCATCTAAAGAATGAAGGAGTCGGATTAATTCCTGACAGTGCGCGTGAAATTTTCAAGGCTTGATCTTTCGAAGACCCTTGACCTAAGTGATCCTAAAATTCCAGGTTTATCCAAGCCTTAATCAGAAGGAATCCAACTTCTTTGATTCTTAGACTCTTTTTTTGTACATATAATATAAGGATATGACATTTAGTGTACTGCATTTCATGAGAGCCATGTGGAGGCATCACTCAAAGTTCCAGTCCCAAAGACTCTCCGCTAGACCTAATCCTCAATACTAGGGAATAAGTCTATTCTTGCTTCAGTCAACCCTCTCATTAGTTTGTCAGACTTGAAATGTTGATGTACGGCCAGATGATGGAGGTAATGGGATTGTGTCTGTTTTTCTCACCCTCACATTGGAACAAGGGGCCTCTCGTGTGCCTTTTTACTCAACACATTTAAATTTTAATTTTCTTGATCAATGTGTCCGTCAAGTT
This sequence comes from Ottelia alismoides, assembly GCA_037367405.1. Classification (NCBI taxonomy): domain Eukaryota; kingdom Viridiplantae; phylum Streptophyta; class Magnoliopsida; order Alismatales; family Hydrocharitaceae; genus Ottelia; species Ottelia alismoides. The sequence goes on from JAZKJV010002769.1 coordinate 743,373, forward strand.
GGAGTCGTGCACTTGTTTTTCTGGGAGTACACCGGGGTGTGTCTTTTCTGAGTATCTAAGATACCTTCGACACCCAGACTTGTATCGCTTACGATGCATGGCCCTTTTTGTGGTGTCAGCCAGACTCCTTGGTCCTAATTAGCGCTTGGTCCAAGTGGACACTTTGAAAATGTTTGGGAGCGCTCGCCATTGGTAGAAGCTCATTTGTATTTTGATTTTGGAATTTAGAGCTTTTTCATTGACATTTCATTTCTTTTGTTGGCTAGCTCCTCTGCTTTTACCAAAAGTTGGCGCATACTGATCAACAGTTTCCATTAAGTTTCATCACACCCTAGCACATAGGTAAATATCAAAGAGATAGCATACGAATCTTGTTCAAATACTGGCTAGGGTTTTGCTGACACTCAGGTTTTCTGAAGCCTTCATTAACTTTATCCCATCCTCGAATATCCTTAGATTGGGTCTAAATTCAAATATATGGTCCTAGTTCCTCAAGTGATATCTCAACTTAGCTCATCAATCATGCAGTTGTGGAAGTGACTGTGCTGATCATATTTTCTTGAAGGTAGAGATGAAGAGTGCAATATAGTGCTCAAATCTTTCAAACCAGGGAAGTGTGGATATTTAAGTCTTTACAAACCCTATTGGCTAAGGCATGTTAACTCAGACTCTCAAGATCACATAAATCCAGTGTCCTCAAAATCCTCAAGCCTTGAGTGAGTGTGAATGTGTCAGGAATACACCAACTCCTTAGCTTAGTGATTTTTTGTGATTTTTGTTTTTTGCAGATTTTTCTGGGTTTTATTTTTTTAATTCCTCGGAGAGACAATGACTGGCCTAGGCTCAAAATAAAAGTATCCACTCTCAGCCTGTATGGGTGTAAGTACGGGCCGAGACCCGTGTTACTTGAGGACGGGGCCATATGCGATGTCCTCTAAACCACCCACTCTGCTAAGGGAGACCGAGGTTCCCTCACTGAAAATGTCTAGTAAACCTAGTAGTCAAAGTCAAAAACCAAGAAAGATTTTTATTTTTTTCATTTTTTTTACAGGAATAATTACAAAAATTAATCCCTCAATTAACAATCAACGATTTTTACACGGTTTTTACTCAGTTCACAAGTTTACCAAAACCCATCCCGAAAAATAAATTTTAAAAAGCTTAAAAACACGAGCTAAGGATAAAGTAAATATACAATAATATACGGTATACCCCCCTATACTTAAATTTTGCTATGTCCTCATAGCACAAGTGCCATGAAGCCAAGGCTCAGTTCAAATATAGGGTGATATAGCGAAACTGAGGAGGAGGGTCCCCCTATACTTAGGCCAAAATCAGCCTAAGCACAAGAAGACAGAATGAGGGAATCGGCCTAAGCACAAGAAGACAGAACGAGGGAGGGATGAGTAGGAAGGTCCCCCCTATACTTAGGCTACAAATAGCCTAAGCAAGGTCTGGGTTAGGGGGGAGTGTTCTATGATGCAAAGGTGAGGGGGAGGGGGTTCGTGAAATACACACACACACACACACACAGAGAGATATAGAGATAGAGGGAAAGAGAGTGTGTGAAATATACAGGGAAATGGTGGGAGTGAGTGTGTATGTGCAGTGTTGGTGCGTGTGTGGGGGGCGGGGGTACTCTTTTTTTTTGTACAACATGCAAAATTGAAAATAAATACGCAGATGCAAGTTTTTTTTACAATATGAAATGCAGGTTGTCTGATCTAAAACTCTTAAAATTTCTTCCTGAATTCTTTTGCGGCTTTTTCAGCGGAAGCTCCCGACTTCACGCCTCCATGAGGATCAAGCGTCCTCGATCATCATGGGCCCTGCCACAAAAGAGAAAAGTTAGCCAAATTGAGAATTTAAATCAACAGATATGATGCATGAAATGAGGTCCTAAAAAAATGAAAGTAATCAACAAAAAAATCAAAATTCAAAAATTAAACAAAGCCATATCCCCAGCAACGGCGCCATTTGATTAACGTAAAATTTGCCTCTTTAATAATGTAGAATTAGTCGTAGTATAGGAGACGAATTTGGTTCAGCAAAAACCACGAACTTTGAATGTCGTGGAATATTTTAACTTGGAAAGTATACCAAAGTCCAACACAGGGACACGACTGTCTAATATGTTTATTGAATTTCGATTCATGAAGGCACAATGTGAATTAATTCCAATTTCAGGTCCTCATGCAAATTATGCTATTTGCAAAGCGATGCCATGATGCGTGCATTTTTTTAATTGTTTTTTATGCAAGTGAAAGTGATGCAAGAATAAATGTGCAAAGTTAGAGGTATGTAGAACAAGATATCACAAATATACCCTAAAAATATGAACATCATAATAAAAATAGAGATCAGAGTCAATTTAATCCATCATTGAAAACGGTCATCAGATCAAAGCAAGACAAGGAGAGCAGAGTCTCAATTACCACATAAAAAATCACTTTAATTAAAATAGGGGCAAATGAGATAATTAAACATGCTAAAATATAGAGGACAAAACAAGGATCAAAACGACACTAAAATCATGCGATTTGGACCTACGATGCTCAATCTGAATTTTCTCATTGAGCCATGTGGCGCTCTCTGGAGCCGCCACGTGGCCCGCTTCCCCTCTCGACACCCGGCGCCTCTCCTGGGCCATTGGATCACTCCATCCCCGCCTCCATCTTCACCGTCCATCCGCGCTCCATTTTCAACCCTTGGATCTATCTCCCAGATCTGATCTCGGCCGCTACCTCCCGCCTCATCCATAGCCCTCCGATCTCATCGTCATCCTACGCATCTCAAGCTGCCACATCGCCTATTCATCTTCAACCGTTCGATCTCACCCATCGTTCAATCGCATCCATTCCTTCTCGCCATGACGTCAGCCATCTGATCAGATCAACAAATCTAATCTGACCCGACCATTTGCGCTCGCATCTTAGCCGTTGGATCGTGAGATCCAACGGCCACCTGGTCATCTTCTTCCTCCTGTTGGTCCTCCTCCGCTGACGTTACGCATGTAACACCTCCGCCCCCTTCCTATTTTGGAAGGCGCCTCCAAACCTCCCTCCACATCCTAACGGCTGCTCCACTAAGCCCTATCCTCCACCATCCTCGCGAGATCACCATCATCCTCCACCATTACTCCCACGCCCTTAAAACCACCAGGCAAAACGCCTCGCCATTACCATATCTAGCCACCTCCTCCGCCTATTTAACAGCCTTCCTCCACCTCTGTAACCTTTATCCACCATCCACGGGGACTCCGGCTCAACCTCTAGCTCTCCGGTGACAGCGGAGGAGCTGTATCTCGAGGCGAAGATAGCCGTGACAACCAAGGTGTGATCCATGGACTTCTGGCCATGTAGAGGCGCCACCGTGCTCCGTCGAGCACCAAGGAAGGGCCAACCTCGATGTGCGATGACCGGGGCTCCAATGGAAGCCCAGCCCAGGCCAATACCTTCACCGGATTCCCCTCTCCGACGAGGTCCCCTCTTCCCTTCTTTTTCCTTTATTTTCTCCTAATTTATTCAACCTCTACACCGCACTCCACCCTCATCTTATCATCCTATCATCGCCGCCACACCACCATCATACTCGCCAACCCTTCGCTCACCCTCTTCCTGACTCTAGACCTCCAACCACGTCGACCCACTCTCTCGTCGGTCTGCCGGAGAAGGAGCCTCTGCCCTCCACCTTCTTCACTGCACAAAGGGCTTCACCTCAATCACCTCACACACACACTTCACTAGAGCACGCTTTGGCTATCTAACCCATGCAGGTCTCCAGTAGCTGGACATTGAGCCTCCCCGCCGGTCTCGAGCTTCTCCTCCGACAACCACACTTCGCCAAGCTGCTCCAGAGGACCTCGGAGCTCCGAACCGGCTCAAGGACCTCCGCCCAACCTCCAGCGCGCTTCCCCGACCGTCAGAATACCATCTCGAGCGCAGTGGAGGGATTCATGCATCGTCGGAGACCCGCCATCTCAGGCAGGCCATGGCGGAGGAAGGAGGTACAGGCACCGTCCGATCATCAGGATCGGACGGTGATGATGATGCCACGTGGCGACTCCAGGCTACACTCGAGCCTCAACTCTGAACCTATAGGCTGGGGTGTACCGAACCTTGAGCCAAACCTCCAGAAGAAGCCACGTTGCCCCGAGCCCGAGCCTCCTCCCGAGCCTGGGCCCTCACGTGCACCGCACGTGAGGGCTTGGGTAAATTGCACGAAGGACCCTAGAAGAATTGATATTTGCTTTTTGGTCCCCAGGCATGTGCCTTACGTGCGTGCCTGGGTATTTTACAGGGAGGCCCTCATAGTTTTTGAAAATTGCAAAAAGGTCCCTACGTGCATGGAAAAATTACAGAGGGCCCAGGCGATTTTCTATATTTGCATTTAGGTCCTTCTAGGGACCTAAATGCAAGATTTATCCTTTATTTTTATTGAAATACCGATTTTGTGGTTTTGTGATGTATTTTGTATTTTTTAGTGTTTTTAATGGTCAGTGAAATATAGACAATTACTCTACCTAATTTTTAGGGGTTTTTGGGGATAAAATAATTACATGAAAAATCGAGGAAATTAAATACAATAAATTAATGGTAATTTATACACAATATACTACAGGATAAAAACAAGGAATTAGAGGGTAATTTTATTGGAATTGATTAAGCAGGGGATTTAATTTACGGCTTTTAGCATGATGAATATGAGATTCATCAATGCCTCCCAAGAAAAGAGATCATGAAGATGAACCCAAAGAAGATCCGATGTAGATGATTTTGGCAAGATTGCCTGCATCTAAGCAGCAACAACTTTTATTGAGAGAACAAATAGATCAGTTAAATGCGGGGGGAGAACCTCCAATGGAAGCAACATATAACCCTGGCCACTACAGAGTGAGAAATTATTTGCAGCCACTTGAGCCAAAAATAAACTATGAACTGAAACCACACTTTTTGAACCAATTGCCACAATTTCATGGTAACACTGCTGAAGAACCATATTATTTTTTACGATACTTGGAGCTAGTATGCTCTAATCTGAGGCATCCCCAGGTCAGCCAAGATTACATTCATTTCACTGCACTTCCTTTCACTTTGAAATGAAAAGCAGGCTACTGGGTGAAAAAATTAGGAGTGACAATAACCACCTATGATAGGTTCAAGAACATATTCTTGAAAAAAATTTACCCTTTGAGTAGAGCCAACCAGATGAGGACGCGCATCACCAGTTTCTCTCAGATGCCTAATGAACCACTCTGTGAAGCATGAGACAAATTTAAAGATCTACTACAAAAGTGTCCGTGCCATGATCTGGATGACAACATCTTGGTCCAACCACTCTATTCTGGCCTTATCTATGAAATGCAGGGATTAGTGAGCGCTGCCTGCAGAGGAAACTATACATCAAGAGGTGCTAAAACCGTCTGGAAAGTACTGGAACAAATGGCTGAGACAAATCGGTCATAGATTGCCAATAGGGCATATACTGATTCCTTCAACACACATCAATCAAAAGGAGGAAAGCAACTGTTGCGGAAATAACTGAGGATTTGATTCCAAACATGAGCATAATTGTTGATAAGTTAGTAGTTGTGGATCAGATTCACAAGAGGATGAACAACATCAACAACAAGATCTCCTAGTTTCCAAAGCAAATGGAGGAGCTGATTGAGAAGGTATCCAAGATAGGGGTACCAGCTACCGCCACAACCGTTGTTCCCATTTATCGAGTGCACCACTTCCAGGAGTAGCCATGATCAGGACAACCACAAGAATGGGCTCAGGACCAATCTTATGCCCAACCTTTCCAGCAGACACCCTCACCAATTGGGATCGTCGAAGAAACATCACCTCCGATGTTCGAGGTGAACGACATCTAGTACAATAAAAATCCTATCCGGCAGAGTAATACGAGGGATCAGCAACCTTACCCACATCCCACCACTTTCTATAATGCCTCATTTCCACCCGCCCCACAACACACTCAGAATACTGCCCATCCCAGCATAAAAAACAACAACAACAATCGTACAACCGCCAGAATCAACGCTAACAGGTATCCCAGCAATACCGGCAGCAATACCAAGATCCACAAGGCCATCCCTCAAAGCAACCTTCTCAACCATCCAACTCTCAGGGAGAACCCATATATATATCCAACAACGGATGCTCGAGGAGATTCTCTATTTTCTAAATGAACTACAAGATCTACGGATTGATGTTAATCGCTTGTCCCGTTGGAGAGATGAACAGACAACCCCTGCTATAACCATTCCCACCCAAGTTCAAGCTAACCCTAATAGCTTGAACAAATCTCAATCTTCCCATCAAAATGGCCAGGTATACTACTCAGACTTTCACATATCTGAACATGAGATCCTTTCTTTTGATAATATCAATGCTATGTCACTCAGGAGCGGAAGTACCATGGACGTACCTGACCGAGCAAGGGAAATAGACAAAGAAGACTCGGGAGATCAATCGGAGGATACTTCTGAGAGTAAAGAAGAAGGAAACCTGAATTCAGTACCAGCGAAGATCCCAGCATATAAGAAAGGAAAATCATCCATGGAGTTAACAGGGGACCTTACACCTTTAGTTGCTGTAAATATACCTTTGTCATCTTTTTAGCAACATGATTTTGATTATTATCAGTAGAAAAATAAAAATGTTTGTAATAAGAGCTCTGTTTCGAAAAGAAATGCTCTTATTTATGATTCATGTTCTCTATCTCCTGTCTCGACTGCTTCTGTTCCTTCCCCCATGCTCTTATGGTAGGAAAACAAAGACAAAGAAAGTCATTCAAGAAGACCCAGAAATGACATGATTTTGTCAAGGAAACGATACAGTCAAAGTACCATTTGATCAATATGTGGCAAACAACCCACCGCTTCAAAAATACTTAAAAATAAAATGCTCTCCCACCTGGACTCGCAAGAAGAAATCAAGTCAATTTGTGGAGACTCATATATTGACAGTGGCAACTGCCAAGTGTGTCAAAAATCAACATCTACCAAGAAAAAAATGACCTGGGTGCTCACTATGTGGAGAGTTGCATCAACGACATTGTGTTTGCACGCACCCTACTAGATAATGGTCCTTTAATCAACTTTCTACCCTTAGCCTTATACTACAAATTGAAATTTGGACCTCTCAAAAAATCGTTATCTCTACTCCAATTTGCTGATAAATCCACTAAAAGGCCTAAGGGAGAAGTGAAGAACATGGTCATCTTGGTCGAGGGGACAGAGTACAAAGTGGACTTCACTGTCCTTGATATGGAAATCCCGAACCATTGGAAGGAATCTCAAATCATTCTTGGAAGACCATTCTTGCGGACTACTAGAGAAGTATTCAATTACGGTACATGATTGATGAAATTCTGCTCTCTAGCCGGAGAGGTGGACTTGGAGATGAACCAGACAAAGTGGCAATGACTCGATTCCGAATCTACCACCGAATACTCAGAATCTTCAAAATGCATGTTTCATTAGCACTAATGGGCCTTGGCATCAACATCCAGAAGTTCAGAGTGAGATCCCCTCATCATAAGACGAAACATTGCACAGTACACTTTGCGAGATGTTGCCTGAACTATCTAGAGACACATATACCTATACCCTCGATGACATAGAAATCCCTCTGGATTCGTCAGTTCCATCTTCTTAGGGACACTCAAAAGAGTATAGATGATGAGTAGGACGTGGCTTTGGCCGAATTACTACACTATTTTTGCAATATGACTTACCTTGCATTAGAATTGGTAGCCAACACATCACAGATTGATCCACCTCCATCCAACATAGAGCCAGACTCAAAATCCATTCAGCCAGACCTAATTGATGATTTAGATTTGCCTAAGCTGAAACCACTTCCTCCTACACTAAAATATGCATTTCTTACGGGACCCAAGGAGAGATTTCTTGTAAACACTATCTCATCATTAAGTAAAGACCAGGAATTTGGATTGCTTGAAGTTCTTGAGCAGAATTACAAGGCCATTGGTTGTACTATGTCAGATCTCGTGGGAATCAATCCCGCTCTCTGCTCGCACCAAATTTATGTTGAGAATAACGCAAGAACTTCCCATGAATTCCAGAGAAGATAAAACCCTAATACCCGAAAAGTAGTTAAGAAAGAGATTGAGAAATGATGCAAGGCAGGGTTTATATAACCCATTTCCGACTCCAAGTGGGTGGCCCCCCTTCATGTTGTCCCGAAGAAGTAGGGAACACAAATGGTCACCAAAGAGGAGGGGGTAGAGATCGCGACACGAGTACCCATGTCGTAGCACGTTTGTGTCGATTACAGGTGCCTGAATGCTGCGACCAAGAAAGATTACTTTTGCACTACTATTTATTGATCAAAACTTGGAGAGACTTGCAGGGAAAGCATTTTTTTGTTTTCTTGATGGGTACTCGGGCTACAATCAAGTAGACATCACTCCCGAGGATCAGGGAAAGACTACATTTACATGTCCTTTCGGTACTTATGCGTTCAAGCGCATGCCATTCAGGCTTTGTAATGCCCGGGGCACATTTCAGTGGTGCATGATCGTTGTATTTGCTGAAATGGTGGGCGACTTCCTGGAAGTCTTCATGGATTGCTTCTTGATCCATGGTGATTCATTTTATACATGCCTAGAGCACTTGGACCGAGTCCTCAAGAGATGTAGGGAGGTTAATTTGGTACTCTCTTGGGAGAAAAGTCACTTTATGGTGACAGAGGGTATCGTGTTGGGGAACATCATCTCTGTAAAGGGAATGGAGGTTGACCTTACTAAGGTTGATGTGATCAAGAAACTTGAGCCACCAACCAACGTAAAGTCAGTGAGGTCATTCTTAGGGCATGTTGGATTTTATCAAAGATTTATCCCTGATTTTTCAAAGATTGCCCGCCTACTGACTGAGCTCTCAGGAAAAGACTCTGAGTTCATTATAAATCACAAGTGTCTAAAGTCCTTCGAGCTCCTGAAAAAGAACATCTGTGAATCGTCGATATTATAAGCTCCCAACTGGTCTCGTCCCTTTGAGATCATGACTGATGCACCGGATTTTGCTGTCGGGGATGTGCTTGGACAAAGACGGGATGGGATACCTCATGTGATTCACTACACAAGAAAAATTTTGGATCCTGCACAAAGAAATTATACGGTGACTGAAAAGGAAATGCCTATTGTAGTTTGGGCCCTAGAAAAATTCAAATCATTTATATTGAGCTCCAAGGTGACAATTTTTTACCAATCACACAAGAATCAGATATCTAATGGAAAAGAAGGATGCAAAAGAGCATCTTTTGAGATGGATCTTATTAATCTATAAAGTTAATTTGGAAATTAGGATAAGCCTGGAATAAAGAATGTTGTGACTGATCACCTTTCCCGAATTGAGCAAAATGATAATTCTGATACTATACAAATTAAAGAGACTTTTCCAGATGAATCAGTTTGTGTTATTGACTCAATCCCATGGTACTATGACATAGTGAACTATCTTGTCTCCAAGAAAGTTCCCCTAGGTTTGACCAAGAGCAGAATCGACCGACTAAAGTCGGATTCAAGAAAATACCATTGGGACGATCCTTTCCTTTTCTATGAAGGATCGGGTTACGTCTGGCAAAGATGTATTCCTCAGGAGGAATACCAGAGTGTCCTCACACATTGTCATTCACTTGAGGCTGGAGGACACCATTCGGGAAAGAGAACCGCACACAAGGTGCTCCAGTGTGGATTAAACTGGCAGACCTTATTTCAAGATGTCAATGTATTTGTACGGTCGTGCTCGATTTCTCAAAGAATGGAAGGGACTGTTGAATATAGAGATGAAAAGCCCATGCAAACAGTGATTTTCTGTGATATTTTCGATGCACGAGGAATCGATTTCATGGGTCCTTTTCCAAGTAGCCATGGATTTGAGTACATCTTGTTGGGGATTGATTATTCGTCAAGATGGGTAGAGGCTAACCCAACCCGAACCACAGATAGCAAAATCGTCTGTAAGTTTATCAAGGATCATATCATTACAAGGTTCGGGATCCCAAAGGTTCAGATTCAATTGGGGTATCCACTTTGTGAATAGAGAAATGAGATCATTGGCTAAGGAATATAAATTAGAGCATAGAATTGCCAACCCATGTCACCCGCAATCTAATGGCATGGCAACGGTTTCTAATAGAAAGGTGAAGGGTATTCTTCAGAAGTTTGTTCGTCCAGATAAGAATAATTGTTCTCACTTTTAGACCAGGTTTTGTGGGCCTATAGGACAACCTACAAGACTCCACTCGGTACTTCACCTTTTAGGATAATCTATGGCAAGCCATGCCATTTACCCGCAGAGCTAATTCACAAATCAGAATGGGAGATAAAAAAGCTTAATTGGGGTTGTCACCTTGGGAAATTATGCTGTGACTTAAATCTGAATGAGCTAATTGAAATCCGAAATTGGGCATATGACAATAGTATGATCTATAAGGACAAGGTAAAGAGATGGCATGACAGAGACATTAGGCATAAAACCTTTGTCCTTGGGCAGAAAGTGTGGTTGTTCAATGCCCGATTGAAGATTTTTCATGGGAAACTCAAATCAAAATGGATGGGTCCCTACATTGTCATCGATGTGCATACGAATGGTAGTATGGATATTACCAACTCAAAGATGGTGCACAACCTTTATCAGTGAATGGGCAATTGCTGAAGCTATATGTAGAATCATCTAAAGAGCAGACAACCCAGGTCGAGGTCATCTATTTCATGCAGAGCGAGCACATTGAAGACTCATCAGATCAACCTACATGAAGAAAAGTAGTCAGACACAAGCTGCACATATCATATTTATTCTACCCACCCTACCTCTCGACCCCATCGGTCTCCTTGTACATCTTCTTCCTCTATTTAGGCCAAGGCCTATGTATAGGGGGGGCAGATGCCATCTGTATATACCATTCTCCTCATCAAACTCCTTCTCATGATCACCTCATTTCCTCCCTTCTTCCGTACTTAGGCTGACCAGAGCCTAAGTATAGGGGGAACTGATGCCAATTTATATATACACTCCTCACTTCTTCCGAGCACCTCAGTTTCACTCTTCTTCTATACTTAGACTGTTCACAATCTAAGTATAGTGGGGGTAGACCGACTTCTTTTTCTTTTTCTTTTTCACTCTCTTACTCTTAGCCCGAGCTATGTCTTCTCTACGCTTCTTATGCTCTGAGGACACAACACTCGCTAAGTATAGAGTGGTGTGTATATATACTATGCATATATTTTACCCATAGCTTGTACTTTTACGTAAGTCTATATGTATTTACAGGATGGGTAACTAACTTAAAAAAACAAAAACAAAAACAAAACAAAAAAAGAAAGTTTTGCTACTAACACTGATTGTCACCAACCAAAAATTTAGAAAAAAATGGCTTCTTATTGATTTTTGCATAAAAAAATTTCCAAAAAAAATCACAAAAATCACAAAAAATTGTGTCTACATTCCACACACCTACACTTCATCCAACATTACATGTATTTGCATTTGTGAAAAGTCCTTGGGTTCTGAACCGAGTTATGAGCATAAACCGAGAGTGGCCTGGACTTAACCTTAATCCACCTAATTTTCAGAGGAACTTCACCAAGAAAGAGGATTTTAGAAGCTTCAAGTCTATGACTCAATTCTTTGAGTTCTACATGACAATGCGCAGCGTTTGATTCTTAGTGGCTAACCTGGTCTCTTCATTCTGGGTACGACTCAGGAATTAGTTTTTACACTATGCACTTGCTCAACTCAGACGGGGTGTTGGAAGACTGTGTGAGTTTCTTTTCTGGTAGCGTGGATATCTAAAGATCGGAGTACAGGTTGAAATAAAGCATAGAAAAAGGGATGGACGGCTAGGCATAATTTTTTCTAAGACCCCAAAACATGTATGGAAAAAAACATTCCATATCTGTAGGGGCACAACAAGATCCATGCAGAACCACCAAAAATCCAAATACAAAGAAGCTACTACCAAATAATCATTTGACCAAAAAGGTTCAATCTTTAAGAAAACCTGCAGATCTTGGTGGAGATTTTGCTAAACTGGCGGGCTCCACAAGGAGAGGTGACTACACTGGGCAACCTCCCGTTCTTTTCTTCTTCTTCTAATTTCTCCCTCTATTCGATTGTGAACACAACGTGACAAACCTTAGAAGGAAATAGCCAATTCCCCGAGGACGAGTTACTGGAGAGGAGGTTTGCATGGTAGTCCAGCATTCTGGATGGGAAGATGTAAAACATTTCACACACATGAGTCGATTGTTCAATGTTCATGGGGCATGCTTTGGGAGGACGATTGATCTAAGATGACTTCTGAGCCGAAGCTGTGACAATGATGTGTAGAACTTGAAGGCCGCTGATTTTAAAACCCTAAGTCTCACATAAGTTCTGCCAAATTAATAATCCAAAGGTTATGTCTAGTTCAATTTTCATCTTCTACTCGGTATGGAACCCAATCTCATTTCACCTCATTGCATTTCTTTTGATGCTCAGGGACGAGCATGGTTTAAGTATAAGGGATGATGAATCTCATATTCATCACTCTAAAAGTCACTAATTAAGCTCAAATCCCTAAATCTCATTGGCATTTCTTTATTTCTTCTGCATAATTAGCATTCATGCATGTATTGATAAGAATTGCATTTTATCACTCATTATTGCACAAAATATGAAACCAAAAATCTCAGCCAAAGTGACTTGTAAAATATCCTAACCTCCATGATTTTTAAATAATTCATGCTAACTTCAAATAATTTGAAACCACATCCACTGTGTACATATTACTAACGAGAATAAATGAAAAATACAAAAAAATCATAAACTTTAAAAAGTGGACCAAAAACCAAACCCACAGGATTTCCGGACTAAAACCTCTATATCTTCTTCATCCAGTATCTGATTTAATCCTACTTAATTTCGAACTAATATACATTCAAATACCTTCAAAACAAGATAAAGTTCAAGTGAATCGGAGCTCATATGTGAAAGTTGGGTTTTGGGCCTCTTTTGTACATTTTGTATTTTAGCAGTTTTTGACCTAGCATATTATGTATATAATTAACTCATTTTATTTTATCTCCTTTTCATTTATTTTCTTTGTTAAAAGTTTTATTAAAATGCACAAAAATCCAAATCCAAACTGAGCTTGAAATCAAATAAATTAACTGAGTCCAAGTCTTCACTAACAACCTGTACAAAAGTTATGGTTTTCATTTTATTTTATTTCTTCTTTTTCTAACTTAATAAAAATACAAAAAAAAAAGATTAATGTGTAAATATTTATCTTATATTTTATCATTTTTTCCGGATTTTTATCTGTTTAAAAATTACAAAAAACTATAAAATCCAAAAATCAAGGTATTTTATGTACATGGGATACCCCAAAAATATCACTTTGCACAAATGATAAATTTTGGTTTTGATTCCTTCATAAAAGTTGTATATATCATCGATACGAGCAACTTTTGTGAAGAAAATTTCTCAATCCGAGGTTGTTTGCTATTTATTTTTGAATTATATTTATATTTTATTTTGATTTTTTCGTGGATGACACGTGGCCGCTCTTGGAGCCTGCCATGCGTCACACATTTTTGGCCTTATTATATTTTATTTTTATTTAAAAAATCAAAAGCCTCGCACGTGCAGCGTAGGTGCCTCCTGCGCACGTGCATTGTACGTGCCTGCCCTCTCCCTTCCCACTCGTTGCCACATGGTAGCATCCAGGCCGTCCGATCTCAGCCGATCAGACGGTCGCTATACTTCTCTCTCTTCCCCCTTTCCTAATCTGAGTTGCTCCGCTGCCACCTGCGACCTTGCCTCCTCCGCCGCGTATCTCGCCCACCGCCTTCCAGATCTGACCTCCACTCTCCCCTTGAATCGAATCCTCGATCCGATCTCGTCAACACCACCCCACGAATCTCGTCAACCCTAATCAGATCACACACGGATCTCATCTGATATCAAGCGAACCGCTCGCGATTTCCATCCCCTGCCATCTCCGATCAGCCCTCTCCTATTTAACCCTTGCCACCGCAGCACCATTCCTGCATCCGTCGATTCATCAGCTACAAATGGAGTCCCATGCATTGAACACCGATGACAGCGACGTCAAGACCCTTTCTTCTCCGACGAAGCCCCTTTCGACAGTTGGGTGTGATCAGAGGTTTCAAACCTTGTCGCAACCTCTTCCCCGAAAACTACCCTTGCTCCAGCCTCCTTCAGCTGTCGAGCTTCGTCCCCCAACTACTCCCCCTTGCTCTCCACTGTTCATCTTCCCCTCATCTTCCCATATGCACATCTCCATCTCTTTCGCTTCGGGCGTCAAACCAAGAACCCCCACACCTCTTCACGTTCACCTCCTCACCCTCTAATTTTATCACCTTCGCACCATCACCTTCTTCTCCCTCTCCATCGACATCGACGCCTTCGCCCATCGACAACGCCATCACCTCCGCGATGTCGACTCCTGCTAGGAGCTGCGCCACCTTCTCCGACAACAGGGGAAGGCCGTCGCACAACGGGTCACTCTCCTATGCCTACTCTAACTAGTATGCGCCATCCTCTTCATCAGGAGGTACCCTCAGACCTCCAGTCACCAACGCCATCTTGCAGCAGCCCCGATGAACCCCCTCTTAGACGTTGCACTTCCCAGCACCATTGTGTCTCCTCTGCAGTCTGCCATGCTGCCGAGGGCTGACCCGAGGCCCTCTACACGTGAGGTGCACACGCGTGAGGGAGCACGTGATAAGCATCCTCATGTGGGCTAATTGAATAAAGAGCTTGCCCCAGTCCTCCAAGTTCCAAAGGAGCCCCCAGTCCAAAAGTCATGTGCTCGGCACGTGACAATCTGGAAAGTTAGCATAGAACCCCTCCAGGGTTAAGGTAATTATAGTTTCACCCTCATTCTGCATTTTATGTATTATTTAATTATTGTAATTTGCATTGAGAACCTTGTGTTCCTCCTTATTTGTAACCTCTACATCGCATCTTTTTATTATTGAAAAATTAGCATGATGGTCTACAATTAATTCTCTACATTATGGCATATGCATGTTATTTTTATAGGATGTGTTATTTATTAATTATTATTCTTGTGGAAATTGACATAGTAATCCCACTCTGTTCTTGGAAATTCATATTAAATTAACCATAGCTCTAAAAATTTCCAAAAAATAATGGATTGTAGATTAGCACATTGTGCTACAACAGATTTGCATTTGCATGTACGATTTATCTATAAAAATCATTTTGCACATTTGAATCTTTAATTTTTAATAGGTATTAAATCTCGAATTTTAAAGGTTTAGGATTTTTCTAAGATCAATCACTGGTGATACATCTTGGATAATTTTATCCCTTGAAAACAAATAGTTTTATTATTTACTATAATTAATTATTAAAATTCATTGTGTTTGCATTTATAAATTCATAAAATATTTGTCTTGCATCTAAATATTCCAAAAACAATTACAATGCATTCATTTCACCATATTTTACATCTCGGCCAAATTTCATAATTTTTGGACATCGTTTGATTGAAAATTATAATTTAGTCCCTAAAATTGACCTCATTTACATTTGCATCCCAAAAATGCATTAAAAAATACAAAAAATTACCGTCTCGAAAGCCATGCACGAAGTTTGATAGACAAAATTCTAGGTTGTTCCTTTGCCTCCTTGAGTTCGACCTTGGGACTTATCCAAGTAAAATAAACATAAAAATCACACCGATTAAAATTGACTAAATTTCTTGTTGTTATTTCTTGATCGATTCTGAATTCTCACCTACAATAAAACAACACACTAAAGTTTAACTCACACCAATTAACTTATGGTTTTCGTGACTCGTCACCCATTCTTGTAGGGTCATAACAAGTCTCAAGGTAGTTTCCTCATTTTGAGTATACATTGTGAGCTCATTCCTAGTGGCAGTGTGAGTGATTGTTGGTGACGAAGATGTTATCTTTTGATGTTATGAAGTTTTGGTAACGTAGGAGATTTCCATAAGGGGGTAGCGACAATTTCTGTTCGTAATCATGCATACTCCTTGTGGTTTTGAATCTTTCTTGGTGAATGATGAATCTCCATCTCATCAGCTTTATTCTTTCATTTTGGCCTTTAAACATTCGATAAATGCATGTAAATAGCATTATTTGGCATATATTAACATCTATTATTTATTATGTAAATATTGCATAAAAGACTACATTTAAAAACAAAATAAACGAATAAAGGAAAGAAAAGAAAAAGAAATAAAATTCCAAAGGTATTTTATGACCCTAAACCCCGAGACCAAGTCAAGAATTGATTTGGTCGACTATGAATAAAGTAGGGGGAGATAAGTGCCAAAAACATCAATAAAACCCTCATTTTTATTCTTCAATAATTCATTTTAGGACCCATTTTATTCTTTATTACTTATACCTCAAATATATAAACTTTGTACATAAAAGTTGTAGATAAAAATACATATAAAAATAAAAAATTTATTTCACACAAAAATAATATAAATTATGCATTATATATTCAAAATAAAAAGCCAAAACCCAAACATCCCAGGCCCATGTATTCTCCATATGAACTAAAATGCATCAAAATCACCTTTAGTTGTATATAACTTTTTATTAGCTATTTAATGATGTGGTTCATTTAATTTGGAGTTAATGTGTAGAAGTTAGGTTTTGGACCCCTATTGTACCATATACTTGAATAAAATATTCATTTTATTTATTTTCTATCTTTTTTACAATTTATATTTTTTTATATTTTTTTAAATATTATTTATAGTATATGTACATATTTAGAATATAATAGAACTATAAAAAAATAATAAAATAAAACAGTATACAAAATACATAGATGAATACACTATACATATACCTATGTAATTAATCCATACATTTATTTGAGGGTACAAATAACTTCAGAACAATAAAATAAATATTTATTTATGTGCATTTAATTAAGTATAAATATAAAAATTATGTATATAAAATAATAACATCTAAAATACAAAATAAAAATAAAACACACAATATATCGGTAAATATATCTATGATTATACATGTAAATAATAACTTATGGTAAATATCTCCATAAAAATAAAAAAAACATGAATTAAATAGTACATAAAATAATAAGCATTTTTATTTTATAATCAAAATTTAATTAATTTTTTATTAATTTTAAATGATTTTACAATACATTTTCAGTTCTCTTTTTCCTGGTTGGTCCACTTGGACCAACCATGGACTCTCTTTTGTTGACATGAGTCAACTGTACATCCCCCTCTCTGATTCTTAACAGACCTTGCGGGACAACCATCTTCTCCCCCATTTTCCCGCATCCTCCTTGTCCCCTCTTCCTCTATCCATTCCATCACCATACTCTCTAATCATCCACGATCCACGCCGACCATATCTTCTTCATCATTTCCTCCTCCTTCGCACGCCATCCACCATCAAAGTCCACTCTAGATCACCTTTATAAAACCACCCTTCTTTTTCTTTTGGGGATTGGTTCCTTCTCCCATTCTTAGCCCCTCGGACCTAGTCAAACACCATTAGCTAGGTGACAACATGCTTTTGGTGAGGTTCGCAGCGAGGAGGAGTGGATAGGAGGCTGTTCCCACCCATCTCTACCGCTCGCCGACATCGAGGTTCTGTCTCGCGGTCTCTGGTCGCTTGAGGCATTATTTCCCACTTTTCTAGGTAATTTTCTTTCAAATCTTTAGTTTCTGCATTTATTTGTTGCTGTTTTAGTTTAGATTTAGGTCGATTAGATTCACTAGAACTCTCGAGCTCCGACCACCCTTGTTTTTGTCGTACCATAATGTTCCAACCGCCTCCATTCACCTTATTTTCTTCACTTGTCATTTCTCCACCGTGCACACTCCACCAGCCACCAGATCTCCACATGGACCTTCAAGGTCCATGTCCTCCACTTCATCAGACCTCGATGCCCCCTCTCCATTCCACCGTAACTAGACCAAATAAAGGCCCAAGCAACCCCACCAGGAGATCTTCTTTCTATCTATGCAGGAACCGGCACTTGGAAGCCCCATCTTAGTGTGTATTGAACTCAAGGAACACCTCCAAATAGCAGGGCACTCTTGGGCTCCATTACTTAGCCCTGATTTTTTTGAGCACCTCTATTGCCATGGAATACCCACCGAAGAATTTCCCCATGCTAACATCGACAGAGGAGACTGGAGGAGGGAGATAGCCCAGATCGAACGAGCTTCAGGTGGGAGATCATCTGCGTTCTTCCAAGCAAGCAGTGATCGTCACATCAATGAGCTCTAGTTTTGATCTCCACCATTCAATCTCAGCAACCCTCGATCATCGATGAAGCTCCACGATCAAATCTGATCCGTTTATCATCGAAGGGGTATCGTGTATTCCCAGCTCAACGCACATCTAAGTTAGAAGCTCTCGGCTGTTGGATCCAATGCCTTTAGGGGGTAAATTTCACATATGCCCCTGTTTTTGTTTTATTTCTATTTAGTCCTATAAAATATTCAAGTCAAAAGAGAGATAATCTACTGGCTCAAGAAGAAATACTCATGAACATGTTGTACCTTGTAAATATGTTGTATATATATGTCATAAAATAACAAAAAAAGCAAAAACTCCAAAAAGGGGACATGCCTGATTGAAAATAAAATGCCTGCCAAAGTGTATATGGTTGAATAAGAAGAGATTATGTAATACATTGTCTCATCTCAGGGAAGCTTGCAGCTGGAGACTTGGCTACACTGGTCGAGCTCCAAAGGATGTGGCTACATTGGCCATAGTCCATTCTCTTCTTTTCTCCTCTTCTTGAGCTGGTTGCACTTGAACTTAGAAGGGAATACCCCACTCCTCAAGGAAAGAGTTGTTAGATCAGGGGACTAGAGTTACCTTCTTGAGGGAGACTGATTCTTTGTCATTTCTAAAGTGGAGAACTATCTATCACTTACACAATACAAGTAAAAATTCATAGTCGTAAGAGTTTGTGTATGTAGACTTGTTCTGTCCTAGCTGTTGAGGCGACCTGAATAGGAGTCTTGTAGAGCTGAATGTCTATTAAGTTTTGAGTCCATTTCCCTATAAGGTTCCGCCAAACTAATAATCCAAACATCTGACCGAGCTCCATACTCTAATTTTATGAAGATAAGTTTTATAATCAATATTATTCTAAATTCTTTGATTTTTCTTTTCTTTATTTCTTCTTAACTTCTTTTTCAAATAAGTGTTTGTGTGGGAACTAGCAAAGGTAAAGTATGGGGAATGATGAATCCATGATTCATATTCTTTATTCTTTTATTTTAACAAAATTCCCTATGCAAAATATCTGTAAATATGTATCAAATACAATAAATTAGCATCATGCAAGCATTGGTTAATATTGCGTAATTAACATTCTTTTTTACCAAAATAAAAGAATAAAGAAGAAAAAGAAAAGAAATAAAAGACAGATGTATTTATGCAATAAATGCAGACTAACCCGAACCCTGAGAGAAGGCTAAATATTGGTCTGATTGATAAGGAATAAAGTAGAGAGAGATAAGGTTCTTATGCCTTGTATATTCATCACTATTATCCCTATATACACACAAATACACACACACATCACTCAATTTATATCTAAATAAAATAATCTCAAAATAAATTCAATTTCCTTAATAAAATTGGTAAATAAAAGAATAAATAAGAATAATAAAAATAAGTAAAAATTAGAATGTGTACAAACATACAACGCCTATAGTTGTACATATCTATTTGTTTTGCAAATAACTTGTATCTATTTTGTATTTTTGACACTTGTATATATTCCTAATAATTATATAAAATTGAAATAAAATTCATAAAACACAAATTAAATTAAAATTAAAATAATCTTTTCGTTGTACAAAGTGCCAAACATGTATATATTATACATAACACCTATTTATTTAACTCCTATAATTAATTTATAAAAATAAAATAAAAATACTTTTATAGCCCTTAAATTTTTTTATAAATAAAATAATATAAAATATAATGTATTTATGTAAAATAATAATAGAAAAATACATGTATATAATAATATAGGTATATTATACAAGTGTCTAATACCCTATCTTGTATATACCATACATTTATTATTAAAAACTATCAAAAATCACAAAACAATAGTTTGAGAAAATATCAAACATTTTTTATTCATTTTTAATTTTTAAATCATTTGTTATTTTTAATTCATTTCCTTTTATTTTGTTTATTATAATTTTTTGATTGGTCAACCTGGGTCCGTTGACCTGGGTCAACCTCCCCACCACCAGACCCGACCCGGTTACCTCTTTGCCGGACCTGATTTCTCACCATTTTCCAACCCAGTTCTGACCATCTTTTCCCTCGAATATTGGACCTGAGTGTTCCCCTAAGATCTATGATCCTCGTGGATTCTTATGCACGTTCGAATCTTCCTAGGGTTTTGTGCTCCTACTCGATCTTTCTAGACCTTTGGAATGTCTATAAAACATCTCCTCCACCTCCACCACTCAGGAGCTCATCCCTCATTTTGCCTCTCCTCCATTTGCGTATCTAGGATCGTGACATGGTTCTTTACCCCCTTTGGAGCTCGAGTTGGTGGCAGATTGCACGCTGCTCATACGTGGTTGGAGAAGCTCCGCAACATTTAGCCTCCTCTTCCTTCCGTATCAGAGTCGAGGCCACAACCTCACCTCCACCTTTGCTTTCCTTCGGTGATCACTTTATATAACTCAGGTATCCTCAATTCCACTTCATTTCATCATTTCACTTTGATTTCATCTCATAGCCACTTCCCCCACCACATCTCTGACCATCGGGTCAGAGCTCCGTTTCATACACCCATCTGCACAGATTGACTCCTCACATTGTCGTCCACCTTCTCATGCAACATGTTCCCCCTACATCTTGCTCACTGAAGTAGGATTAGGACTGATCTCCTCCCTTCACGTTTGTTGGAGATCAACTTAGCACCCACCATCTCTTCTCTCATTTTCATCTACCAATAACCCCTTCCGAGGCTTCCTCCTCGATCATCGGATACTCCTGCAAGTTTAGGCACGATCTTCGGGCGCGATTCGACCCTATGCTTCGACAGCGGAGCACCTTTAGGTGCTCCACATCCCAGGTACTCATCCCACAGTTCTTTGTTTCATCGGAAACTCCCGTCTGACACGGAACCACAAGTAGTGCATGATGGACCCTTTAGCGGGTTGATCAGAGCATAACATCAACATATATCTCAGATCGCATCAACCCCAACACCTCCTTCTTCCGGTTTTTCCAGCCTATGTTATAGCCGTCAGATGATGGAATACTCCTCCAGATTTGATCGCCATCGTCCGTCCATGCCCAAAACCTAACGGTTTGATCAGATACTAACCAATATGCACCGCACATCATCACCTTTATTCAGAGCCGTCAAATTCTCTCAATAAAGGTCAATAAGAATCGTATGCTTGCATAGAGCCCATCTCCGTCAGATCCCGTCAAAGCCACGTGCCGCCCCCTCCTACAAGGGTATATTACATTTTCTTCCATACTGCATATTTTATTTCGTTTTAGTTTAATAAATGTCATAAGTAGTTAAAAAATGTTTTACAGTTTGAATCCTATGCTTTTTCTATTTGCATTTTAGTCCGGTTGAGTTGAAGTCATGCGTGGCTTTACATGTCTTTTTGGTGTATTTGCAACTTTTTCCCGGAGTTTTTAACTAGTTAATGAAATGGTCAAAGGTTTTCTAGTTGCACTTATGCCAATGTGAACGTTGAATCACATGTAGCGCGTGCATCTCTTGGATAAATTACATTACGACCCTTAGATTTTTACCGAGTGTTATTATTTGGCTGTAGAACTTAAAACATTTGCAAATAGGCCCTCACTTCACTATTTATTTTTATGCTCTTTAAATAATTGCAGTAAATAGTAAATTTAGCTAAAAAATTCCCCCAAAATTAATATTAGCTCCTGCTAGTATCTACTTTAGATGGTGATTTTTATGTGTTGAATTTCTTGATTTGCTATTATTAAAATAATAAAAAACTAGAAAAACCCTCCTACTTGGACAAGAAAATTCATAAAAATTCTAAAAATGGTTTAAAAAATTCCTAAAAACATTATTGTAGTTTATTTTATCTTGTTCCGACCACTGCATAAATTTCATTTCATTATCTTTTTTAAAACCCTAAAAATATGAAAATCATAAAAAATCTTATAAAAATCATATAAAATCCATTAAAAATCCAAAAATTATGATTTCATTGAAGATATTTTTCTGTAATTTTTATTAAAATTGACATTCAGAAGTTTTGAGCTTATTTGATATTTTATACTTGCAAAATTATGTTGGCCGATTCACTATTTGCTTATTTCCCTAGTTTTTTTTAGAAAATTACAAAAACATTTAAAAAATTCCCCAAAAATCCACAAAAACAATATAAACCTATAAAACCCAAAAATATTTTTTACTTCAGCTTTCTATGCATTTTTAGCCTATTTTGATAAATACAAAAAGAGTTGTGTGTCTACATTTTCTCCTTTGTCTTTACTCCCCTTATTCTCAAAATTTAAATAATTACAAAATTAAAAACCACTAAAAAGAGAATAAAAATCATTTGATTCTGTGAGTCTCCTGCCTAGTTTATCATAGTGCTCCCTGTGTTTGGTCGCTATACTCGATTAAAAAAATAGCTGCATCACTTAATTGAATTGTTTGATTTTATTAGTGGTTAAATAGTTTTCTTGATTGTTCAACTTGGTTAATTTGGGACAAGACTTTGATTAATTAACTTTACCCGAGTTAGCCTAGGCAGACATCACATTGCTATATATATTTGTGAGTTACATGTTGTTTGAATCGGGATTTCTTGTGGGTCACCACAACGACTCTATCATTGCCTTGTGAGGACATACTAGGCACACGAAAAAACTGGTTCAATAGTGATGTCTTTGTTTGTCATCTATATAGTTGTCCCACTAGGTGTCTGATGAATCTCCATTTCAACATCTTTATTATCTCTTTTTGGCCTTAAATCCATAGTTTAATACATGTCAATAACATTAAATTGCACAAATAACACTCACTATTTATACGTAAACATTATATAAAATCATGGATTAATCCCAAATAAAAGAGTAGAGGAAACAAAAGAAAAAAAATAAAGTGTCAACGACACTGAGTGACCCTAAACCCTGAACCCAGTCATCATGATGACTTGGTCGACAAGGAATAAAGTAGGGGGAGATAAGTCCTAATAAATGCATAAAACCCTAATATTAATTCTTTAATAAATACTTTTTGGGATCTATTTTACTTTCCTATTTTTAAAATTCAGATCAATACTTTGAACATGAAAGTTGTACAAAAAATACAAGGAAAAAATACACAAATTATTTCACTAAAAAATAATGCACAATGTGCTCGAGACAGACAGAATAAAAAGTCACAAAGAAAACTTCTCAGACATATATCTTCTCCATACAAGCTCAAAATTCACCAAACTCACATTTATTGTTCATATAATTAAATTATCTATTTAATGAATCCGTTTCATTCAATTTGGAGTTAAGAAGCAAAAGTTGGCATTCATGTTTCATTATGCAATATACATGTAAAAAATAATCAATATATTTATTCATTATATTTTCTCTTTTTTTTATATTCTTACAAATTCGTACATATTATTTTAAAATTATGTTCATCATAAAAAGAAATTAAAACCATAAAAAACAAAATAAAGTAAATAGTATACTTTAATATATAGGTAAAAGATACCTATATCGAACTTATATTATACATATACCTATCTATTTAAGTAATAAATAACTTCAGAAAAATAAAATAAAAATATGTACATATGTATTTAAATAAGTTATAAATATAAAAATTACACATATAACATAATAAAATATAAAATACAAAATGAAAATAAAATGCATCATATATAGGTAAATATACCTATAATTAGACATGTAAAAATTAACACCTAATAAATCAACTTGTAAAAATAAATAAAAATCAAAATAAAATATTACATAAAATAATAAAAAAACCCTGTCAAACTCGCGAACCTCCCTTCTTCCTCGATTTTCCCTGCTCGAACCTTGAATTTTTGGGATGATTCCTTCAGGAAAAATGTTTCTCGATCCAAGCTCTTTCACGCCATTATCATATCTCAATCAATGGATCATTGATTTTCGAGTAAACCCTAGTCAAACCATCCCTTGTATATATCCCACTACTCGTCCATTTGAAATTGATCCCACTCTACCATATAAACTCTCGATCCTTCTTGTTTGGAGGTCACTGATGATAGCAACAGTTTTGCCAAAGCTTTTGGCATAGAGGAAGAGGCCCAAAGGCGACGATCTGAGCTCTCGGAGTAGCATCACGTGGAGCTCCACCTTGGCTCTCTGTTCCATAGATTGGAGACCTAGTTTTCTTTCTCTTTTAATTCCTAGCATTAGCAGTAGCATAGTTTAGGTCTTTGTTTCATTTAATTTCATTTGGTATTTCGTGAAATCTAAATTCATAGTTCGTTGGAGCTCATGGTCCAACCGTAATATTCCAATGTTTCCTCCTTAGTCTCGACCCTCCGACCACCTCATCACCTTGCCCTCATCGTGTTCTTTCACCCTAGTTCATATCCACCTCAGATCTGGCACATATATGAGAGATATGTACTCCTCCTCCATCGCTCGATGGAGCACCTCCACCCACCTCAGCCTTCCTCATTTTTTGACCAAATCAAGACTAGGACCCTTGTTTTTCTTGTGCGACACTAACTTTGTAGGTTTTGTCCCTTGTTTTGCTCGGTTGAAGGCATTTTTAGAGCTCCAGCTTCCCAGGCTTCCAAGGCCCTATCGATGGGTCATGTACCCTTCTGAGCTTCCTAGACAATGCAAAGGATCATCAAATTCATTTTGCAACACATGGGAGCTGCCTCAGTGGTCGGAGTCGATCAGGAGCTCGGATCGAAGCTCAATTAGCCATGAGTTCTTCCCTTTTCTTCTAAGGGTGCTTCCAACCGTCCAATCAAGATCCATCTTCTAGTCCTACAACTATCAATAGATTGAAGAGCCCGTCACCATTAGATCCAGCGTCTGTATCTAATATCACCCATCCATCGCTGAACTGTCATTGTGCATCCAAGAAGCGATGGATGGCAAGTGAAGAGTCCTCAGTTATTGATCGACATGAAAGGGGTAATTTTGCACCTTATACCTTGATTTTGTATTTTATTTTCAGTCCAAAAACTTTCATCTATAGTTCAAAAACGTTTGTAATATTCATGTTTGGAAGCTTGCCTTTTATTTATTTCCATTTAGGTCCAATCCACATCACCTCATGTGCGACTACATGTGAGGTTGCAAGACTTTTTGCACCTAAACCCCTTCGGGTTTGTGTTGTTGTTTAGTCTAAGAAATTAATATATCAATGTTATATTTTTAGGGTAAAAACGCATTCCAGACATGTGGCATTTTTTTAGATATTACGAATATACCCATGTAAACACATTTATTATTGAATATTCGGGGATTTTTATGTGTATGTCCCTAGACTCTTGTAGGGTTCTGAATTACGTAAATACTTTCTATAAATTACAATATAGTCCCTACAAGAATTGTTTTTTTTATTATTTTTATTTATATTAAATGTCAGTAGTGCTCTAAAAATTTTAGAAAAATTAGGGTAAAATGCCTTGAATATCGTTATCTCACAAATCATTTTATTAAGGCATTTTTGTTTATTTTTATATTTATTAAAATTCCAAGATAGAATATTTATCCCCTATTTGCATTTAAAAATACAAAAAAAATAAAAATCACTTTTAAAATTCCAAAAAATTAAAGTATCTTTAGTATTGTATTTTCCAACTCCAGACCGAAAATCACTAAATATTACAACAGAATAAATACTAAAAATTTAAAACCCAGAAAATGTTATAAAATTCTTTAAAACACCAAAACATTAGTTTCTATTTTTGATTTTTGTTTATATTATATATTAGGTATAAAAATAATTTTGGAAATTTTTATGATATTTATCTATTTTTAAATTCCAAAACAATCCAACCTAGTATTATAATTCCATATCTTGACATTTTTAATCAATTAAAAATACAAAAGATTAACAAAAAAGTATAAAAAAATTCATAAAAATAGAGAAAAATCTTAAAAAATATTTTATTTTATTTTATTATATATAGTTGAATTTATAAATATAAGACCCCATATATAACTCATATATACATTATTACTATATATTGCATATATTTACAATTAGTATTTTTAAATTCCTTAAATATTAGAAAACCAATAAAAAATAAAAAAGGACTGTTCTTATTTGTATTTTTTGATTTATATATTTATATATTATTTATCTAGCATATATATATTCTTTATATTATGCCTCTTATTATATATATATTTATTATACCTTTATATAAAATAAGAAAACTAAAAATCAGAAAATAGAAAAAGAAAACAAAAATTGTAAAATCCAAAAAAAAACTATAAATTAAAAATAAAAGAAGATCAAATATTAAAAATCAATAAAAAAATAGAAAAACCCTCTAAAGCACAAAGACATTTCTTGATTTTCTTTTTGACTGTCAATTTTTATGGCTTTCCCCGTTGCTCCTTTGTGGTTCTACCCCTACACTTGCCTAATATACATACTTATTTGTAGGGTATAATAAGATTTATCTTTCCTTATTTATTGCTTGATCATTATTGTGGGTTAATTGTTGATACACTCGATTGTTGATATCCGAGAGCCGAGAGAGCGGTCGACACAACGATTGCCAGACCTGACCTGTCGGGCTCCGCATAGCCTCCAAGACTGGACGTTAGGATCACTCGACGATCTCATGCTCATCAAATGGCACTGTTACCGTAAATCAACGCTTAGGATAGATTTTATGTGCCTTATTTCTTCTATCATTTTCTGCTTTATTTTATTTAAATAATTATTTATCTATGCAAATACATTTTCTTTCTTGACATTCTTGCGAGGGAACTCATGGCAAAGTTGACTTTTTAGGAGGTTGGTGCACTCTAGCTGCGAGGAGATTGACTCTTTTTCCTTTGAGCCAATTAGAGAGAGCAACAGAAAGAAATAAAACATATATTAATGTAGAATCTTTCTTTTATTTTTGTGTGTGTGAGAGAGAGAATCATTTAATTTGTAATAATACTGGTGGTCATTTAGGATTCTTGGGCCAATTTTATCAAGTGATTATTTACTTGGGGGCTCAGTGGATTTTTTTTCACATTTTCATTACCTTATTCAATTTGTCCTCCCCATTTTCCTCTTATTTTAATTTCTTTCTTATGATTTGAGCTTTCCAACTTTATTTTCATTTGTTTTTTGTGATTGCACCCATAAATATTTAAGATTGCTTGATCGAGTAAATTAGGTCCACATACCTAATATTTCCATTTTCCTATAGTCTACGTTTGGATCGAGATCAAACTCAAATATGTGCTTCACGATAATAGCAATTCCTGCTTAGGGTGATTTTACCATCTTGCATACAATATAGATTAGGTTTTAAATTGTTGTCTTACGTCCCACATGGAGGGAGATGTGAAGCACTGTAAGTCCTCTATCTGAGCATTCATCATTTTGACACAAGGCTGCGATTTCAATCCTACTGTCACCTTCCATTGCTTTGCCACCATCTCTCTCTGTTTTTGATCACTTAGGTTTAAAAGAAAATCCAGAAAAATCGTTAAGTGATTATTATTGAATAATACTCAAAAAAGTGAAATCCTAAAAATTAAAACAAGGGGACTGCTAATAAACTTTGACCATAATTAAAATATGTAATGAACATCATTGTTTGGGGTTCACAAAACCCACCTTGTATTCAGGTACATTCCATACATAGCAAGGAATAATCCTTAAGGAATAGAGCGAAAAACCCAATCTGTAGTTGCCTTGATTATCACATGGGATTGGCGAAGTATTGGTGCTTCTATCAATGGTGGGCGAGTTGGGCCTTGTCGACAATAGTGTTCTCACCTTGCATAGAGCATCCAACTTGGTTTAAAGTATTAAGCATAGGCGATTCCGTCATAGGTATATCTGTCTCTTCGTCTTGCATCCGAGTACCTCATTTTTGAGGGAGTAGTGGTTTCAGCTATTGACTTCCTATCGTTTTCTTTAGCTAAGTAGCCCCGGAGATCTGATATTGAGGATCTTAAAAAGTGTATATCAAATGATACCAAGGAAGTGGAAGAAGTACATGATAAATTTTCGGAAGTACTCACTTTCCTCTAGGGCTAGCCGTTAAGGACATGTTACAATATTGCATGTATCAATAATAAAATTGAAAAGATAAAAATAGCCGACCCTTCACGGCTTCACATACGATGAGTTGGTGAACCCAATTTTGTTCGGTGTTTGTTTGGATCTAATTAGTATTCAAAGATCAGTCCTGCACACTTGTGTTATTTTTGTCGTTACCTCTATTTTACTTTCTTTGAACCTTGCCTACTTTGAGCCTTCTACTGTTGTACACTCCTTTTATTCTTGGTTCATCATTGTATCTTTCATCATTCCTCAATATCCCTTTTATTTCCAAGATGTCGACTCCTAGTTAGTTTAGTTGGGACTCTGGTGACACTCACATTGATTCCATGAGTGCGACATCTCCAATAATCCTTGACGATTCCTAGGTACTTGGTTCAAACTTTACGAACCATCCTTAGTACTCCCCGCTTCTTGTACCTCCCACTGTCTCGGAAAACTCTCTTCCTGACTTCTGCACCTTTTGGATGGAGATTAATTTCACCCCTTACACTTCTCCATCATTAATAAATTTCATGATTGATACTAATTATGAATTATTCTCTACATCCGATGCTTGCATGCAAACTGATTGGGGCCTTTTCCCTATTGCAGATCAAGACCCCTATCTGGAGCCTGAGAAATCTTTTGATTTTGAGATGGTTCCTACAGCCAGAGAAATGGAACACAACTTCCTAGTACTGAGCAGAACACAGAACATAGCATGAACCAGAATAAAGTGAACAATTAGCTCTTGGCATCCATCCAGGCTATTCAGCCGTAGTTGACTGATCAAGATTTAGCCTAGGTCACCTTTCAAGATATATTGAATGACCTGAGGAGGAGGTCAGAAGAGAGAGGAGCATGAGGAGGAGGTGATGATGATTGACATGGTGATGTTGAAGACAACAATTCTATAGATGGACCTCATGGAGGCGAGGGAGAGGGAAGGAGAGATTGGCCCAAGTCCACACTGAAGCAGGCATACGACCTCGGGGTCAACTGAATCACTGAGTGGATCTAGATTCCTCTGTTCCACAGATACTTCGAGCTGAAATAACAACTCCTTTCTCTCGTCCCCAGTTTTCATGAGAACCCTAATGAAGAACTGTATATCCATTTAAAGTAGTTTGGACACATCTGCAGCACAACCCCAACATCCCATTGGATGTAGTGAAGATGGCTACTTTTCCTTTCAACATTCAGGGAAACGAACTCTACGAGATCAACCATTTGGGAAAAGTGGTGACGACATGGGAAGAGTTGAAGTCCGCTTTCCTACATTAATACTACCCACTTGGTCGTCTCAATCTGATGCTTTCCAAGATTTCCGACATCTCGTAGGGACCATAAGAGTCCATTCACGAGACCTGGGAGAGATTCAATGATTTGATTGAGAAACAACCCCATCATGATATCCCTAAGACTAGTTTGGTCCGATATTTCTTTGGAGGACTTACTGAGAATAATCAACATCTGGTTGACTCCACTTGAGAAGGTTCCCATTTCAACAAGGACGAGGATGCAATTAGGAAGGTCTTCGAGGAGATGGCTGAGGGAGAGGCTGCACTCCCCTCTTCTTGTTCTTTCCAAGTACAGACACAGATCCTATGCAGAAAGGTCAATATGGTGGACAATCATGAAGTATACATGTGCAAGAATTCAGATCTCAACATCATCAACAGTCACCATTCCAAGGTAGACATTATTGAGAAGAGATCACAAGACTTAAAAAAGCTAGTTGTGATCAAACAAAGGATGAATGGCTTGGACAAGCTGAACAAAAACACCTAGAAATTGGAGCTGTTGGTAAATACTACCAGTTCCTGCAACTCCGTGGCATCCAATTTTGACACTCTTGTTAAGAAGAAGGAGCCTATAGTGCAACACTAGCCTCGACCATGTCCCATTCAACCTTAGGTCCATTACATATACTATGTGCAAGAGCCTGAGAAACCACTGCTGCAGCCACAATCAAAGATGGTTGCTTATCACCCCGAGCCACATCCCCGGTATATAGAGCCATGTTCCCTAGCTCTACCACTCATTTAGGAGGTGAATGGCATATGGAGGATTAATCAACAACCGACCCATCCTTTGGGACACTCCCAGGGTTAGAGCACCACCATCAAGCCATTTCACCAGTAACAGGGAGGTAAGAGCTTCCAGCCCAACCAACTGCACACCAGCATCCTCTACAACATGGATACAACTGGAGGCAGAATTATTAGTAGTCGGGGTACAAACAGCAGTATCAGCAATAGCCGGCTGCTCACTATCAGAATCAATACTCATCTCCTCCATACCAATAATATCCTTCTCTTCCTCCTTGACGAGTCACTAGATATGATGTTTAATTCAGCACGTTGTAGCACGTGTACTTAGCGAATCAGTCAGAACCGAGACAAGATCTCCGTGAAGAGGGCTCAGCTTTAATTTATATCTCGAGCAAGTCCGGCATCGAACACAGGGAGGCAAAGGAACAACTTTTGATTTAATTCGAAAATTAATAAGAGATTTTCAGTGCTTATTTTTTTTATATTTTTTTAATGCAAATGCAAATGCGGCTGAATTAAGACTAAGAAGACACACAACAAGGCCAAAATAATTTTAATGTCAAATCCGTTCAATTTAGCCAAATTATATTTTTTTCTAGAATCCTAATTCGGTGATGATTGCAAGACACATTTTTTTTGGAATTTTAGGAATTAAAGTGAAACAATTAAAAATGCACACTTTTTATGGGTTTTTTTGACAATTTCTCATACAAACTGTAATAAAAAATCATGAAAAATTTATTGGAACATAAACATGATGCAAGGAAGCTATAGTAATATTTTTGGAATTTTATAACAAATTATGAGTTTTTATGGATTTCTTAGTGAAAATAGAGAGACAATGAGTAATTAATTCCTAATAAATCTACAATAGCAAATTAATCAGAGTGCAAATTATCTCAAAACAACATTTAGATGATCAATTCAGGAGAGTTGAAATTTTATGAAAAAGATGTATGTGGATTTAATTAAAAATCAAATACAAAAATCATTCTATAATTTATTTCAGGCACAAGACAACTCCACTTTGGATGAAATTTGGATAGTATCCCAATCACTTATCTAGGCATCACGTCTAATTTTTGTGTAATTTTTAAAACAACCATTTGTTAGAGATGAATTTAATAGCACAGAATGGGTAAAATATGCAGAATTTCAGTTAGACAATTTTAGTTAATTACCCAAATATCATAAAAATATAAATAAAAATTCACATGACAGAGGATAAGTTGTTGAACATAATGATATTTTTCATTGAGTAAAACGATGCTATACATATGTCCAAATTAAGATGCAAACATAGGGTTGTCTTTGCGAATTCAGAAAACAATATTTACAACAAAAAACATATACATGGACCATTTTGCAATTACTGAAACTAGATAAAAAAATTATATATTTTTTTACAATAGAAAAATAAAGAAAAATAAATGACCTTTCTTCTTCCTTGGTTCGCTTCGCAGGTGGAACCCAACAAGGGGGAGGGCAGCAGTGTCGGCGATGCAGCCTCGTGCGACCATGAGGAGGGAGCGGTGAGGCGCGAGGCTGGCGATGCTGCGCACGCAGCCACGACATCGCGCGGTGGAGGAGGGAGGCTGAGATAGCCGCTCGAGCGGCGGGGGGCGGAGGAGCGGCGAGGATGCATGCAAACGGGGGGGGGGGGGGCACAGGCGGTTGTCGTGGTGAGCACCTGCGGCTGGCGGCACAAAGCGGCGACGTCGCAAGCGCGGCCGCATGCTGCGGGGGGGTTGGCGGAAGGAAGGGGGTGGCGACGGCGCTGACCGCTGCTGCTCTTTTTTAAAAAAAAAATTTATTTTTTTTCCTGCTGTTGTTGTGTGTTTTTTAATTTTATTTTTTTTTATTTTTTTTAATTTTAATTTCTTAAACAAGGAAAAAGTGGATATGTGCAACAAAGGGAAAAACGAAGGGCGGTAGTGATGAGATTGTGTGATAATTGCGGTGAAGATGATAAAGTAGAATAAGTAGGGGATGATGGGTGGTTATATGGTGTGATAAAAAAATGCAAAAATAACAAGATGATAAAATGAGAGGAAAAATTACCTACGATGGAGATGGTCGCCTATGATGTGCTCACAAGAGCACAGTCTTCGCTCGAATCGCTCGAATCACGAGAGCACAGTTGCGGCTGTGAGGTTGGCCAAAAAGCCAACGAATCTCACCGGAGAGAGGGCCGTCGTCGCTCGACCGCGGTTGCATCGCTGTCACCGATTCAACTCTGGGAACTAGGCTCTCCTCACATAAAGATGGATCAAAGACAAAAATGAGGAGGACAAGATGTATATAAAGAGGATGAAATGAGAGGTTATTAAAGTGGTGGGAGGTTATATTATTAATGGAGTTGAATGGGAGGTTTAAGAAATGGTGGGGTTGAATGAAGGTTGTGGTAGAATGGAGTTGAATGGTAGTTATTGTAGAGAATGGAGATTAAATAATGGAAAAATAAAATGAAATAAAGTATGCTACTTCAAATACAACAAAAATATAAAGACGGAAAAATAGTGGAGAATTTACAAAGGAATACATACAACATGTACATTTTTTGTTTGCTTTTCTAATATGTATTTTTTATCTTTTTAATAAGAGATATTTACAATGGAAAAATACAATAAAATACTATAATTAAAATACAACACAACCGTGATTTTTTTATTTTTAGTAATTACGAAAGATATAATAAAAAAATGAAGAAAGAATGAATATATACATAATATACAATGTACATCTAGGTCCCAAAACCCAACTTTTGAAAATGAGCTCTGATTTTAATGAAGCGTTGGATAGATAATTTTCTAGCTTGAACTTTAAAAGTGAGTTTGGTGAATTTGGAGTTCATACGGAGTGGAAATTTGGCCTGGAAGTTGGACTTTACAGCTTTTTGTCTTTGGAATCTAGGAGCACTTATTTAAGGTAAAATTTATTTTGTATTTTTTGTATTTTTATATACATTTTTATAAACAAGTTAGAGAAAGAATTAGCCAAAAAGGAATTGAAATAAAAATATTTAAATAACCATGAAGTTTTGGGCTATTTACAGGTGAAAAACTACTTTAATTTTGCGGCTTTTTATTGTTAATTTATTTTCTAGAATCTAATATACAATAATTAATGTATTTTATTTACAAGAGTCATTTTATTAATTTATGGATTTTATATACATTTATTTGAGAATTTTCTTAGGGATTTTGCTAAGTTCAAGATATTGAGATGATGAATTGCGAATTCATCACACCCTATACTTAAACTTTGCTAGTCCTCGAGCAAATAAAGAATGAATAAGTTGGAATAACCCCTGACTGTGCATGTGAATACAAGACTTGATCCATTCAAGAACTCTCGATTTTAGAGATCCTAAAATTCTAAGCTGAACCAAGCTCTAGTCAAAAAGTATCCAATTCACCTAATCATCAGACTCTCTCTGTATACATATATAGTTGGGATATGACTTAAGTGTGGACTGCAATTACACGAGTAGAGTCGCAATGTCACCCACGGTTCCAGTCCAAAAGACTCTCCTAAGAACCCAATTCTCAACACTAGGGAATAAATCATTTCTTGCATCCAATCCACCGTCTATTTAGTTATCAGACTTAAAAGTGTAGATGGAAGGCCAGTTTATGGAGGGCATAGAATTGTGTCATTTCTTCTCTTCCTCTCATTGGAATAAGGATTCTCTCAAGTGCCTTATTACTCAACGCATTTTTCGGTGTTCATCAGTGCGTCCGTCAAGAGAAGTTGGAGTCGTCTACAATTGTTTTCCTAGGAGTACACCGGGTTATGCCTTTTTTGAGTACCTATTGTACCTTCTATACCCAAACTTGTAGCATTTACGATGCATAGCCCTTTTTTGATGCAAGCTCAACTCCTGGTCCTAATAGCGGTGGTCCAAGTGGACACTTTGAAATGGTTGGGAGCGCTTGCCTTTGGTGGAAGCTCTTTGATATTTGACTTTGTGGAATGAGAGCTTTTCTTTGACATTTCATTGCTTTGTAGTATTTTTGGCTAGCTCCACTGTTTTTACCAAGAGTTGGCGCACATTGATCAACATTTTTTATTTTATTACACCCTGGTACATAGGTAAATATCAAGAGATAGTACAAGAACCATGTTCTTATACTGGCTAAATGTGCTGACACTTAGGTTTCATGAAGCCTTCATTGATTTTATCCCATCCTCGAGTATCATCAAATCAGGTCCAAACTCAAATCCCTCATCCCAGTTCCTCAAGTGAAATTTCAACTCATCTCATCATAACTGCAGTCGTGTATGTGAGTGCTGATCATATTCTTAAGGTAGAGATTAAGTATGCAATATAGCACACAAATCTTTCAAACTAGGGAAATGTGAATAATTAAGTCAAAGTCCCTAATGACTAAGGTAGGTTAACTCAAAATCTCAAGATCTCATAAACCAAGCGTTCTTGAACATCACTAGTCTTGTGTGAAAGTGAATGTGTGAGGGATTAAACCAACTTATTAATTTTTTTAGTTTATTTATTTTTTATTGATTTTTTTTGAAAAAGAAAGGAAAAGAAGAAAGTTTTTTAAGGAAAAGTTTTGCTTTTTTTGTTAGAAAAAGTTAGCTTACTTTTTTTTCAAAAGATTTTTTTTAAAAGTTTTTTTTGAAAAAGATAGGTAAATAAGAAAGGACACATTTTTTTGAATTTTTTTAGGGTAAATTACAATTTGGGTACCCATCTATGGGTCCAATCCTAGAATGGGTCCCGATCTTTAAATTGTAATGATCCGGGTCCCAGGACCATTAATGTAAGGAACTTTTTGAGGCTAATGACGAGTATGCACTTGTTTAAAAGTTGGAACCCAACCCCCACTCCCTTCCCAACAAGGGCATATTCGTCATGAACCCTAAAATTTCCATTTCCTAAATGGTCCTAGGACCCGAATCGTTACAATTTAAAGATCGGGACCCATTCTGGTATCGGACCCATAGATGGGGACCCAAATTGTAATTTACCCTTTTTTTAAAGCAAATAAGTGTATTTTTTAAAAAGATTTTTTTTTAATTTTACCCACCCCATAAATATTGTATAATATATACAAAAATACATGAAAGTACGAGCTATGGGTAAAGTATATAAGTAATATATACACGCCCCTATACTTAGCTTGTGCTATGTCCTCAGAGCACAAGAAGCGAGAAAAAGACATAGCTCATGCTAAGCGTAGGATGGCTAAAATAATAAAAAGTATAGAAGTTGATCCGCCCCCTATACTTAGGCTCTGGTCAGCCTAAGTATAGAAGAAGAGCAAAAAATGGGGCTGACGAGGTCAAGAGGAGAAATGGATGAGTATATACACATGGCGGGCATCGGTTCCCCCTATACTTAGGCTCTGGTCAGCCTAAGTATAGGACATGAGTAAGTGTGAGAACCGATGTGATCTGGAGAATATACAAAGAAGGGAGAATATGTACAAGAGTGATTGAATCTTCAAAGCTGCTGAATCTTGATGCTGCATCTTCATGAAGAGTAATATGATGTATCTGCTCTATGCTCACTCTGTATGAAGTTAATGACCTCGACTTGGACCAACTGCTCTTTCGAATCTACAAAATGCTTCAACAGTTGTCTATTGACCACATGAGATTGTGCACCATCTGTGAGAACAACTATCTCTACACTTCCATTCCCGTGAACTTTCTTAACAACAAAGGGACCCGCCCATTTAGATTTGCGCTTCCCATGGAACATCTTCAACCTAGCATTAGACAACCATACCTTTTGTCCAGGGACAAAGTCTTTGCACCTAATGTGTTGGTCATGCCATCTCTTCACTTTGTCCATATAAATCAAATTGTTGTCATATGCCCTATTTTGGAATTCCACATGCTCGTTCAATTTCAAGTCTCGACAAAGTTTCCCTAGGTGACAACTCCAATTAATCTGCTTAATTTCCCATTCGGATTTGTGAATCAGCTCTACGGGCAAATGGTATGGCTTGCCATAGATCATTCTGAATGGTGAAGTACCCAATGGTGTCTTGTAGGCTGTCTTATATGCCTATAGAACTTGGTCCAAGAGCTGAGACCACTTCTTCCTATCAGGACGAACCAATTTCTGCAAAATACTCTTCACCTCTTTGTTCGAAACCTCTGCCATGCCGTTGGATTGTGGGTGGTAAGGACTAGTAACTCTATGCTCAAATCCATAGTCCTTATCTAAAGATCTCATATCTCGGTTCACAAAGAGGCTACCTCCATCAGATATCAAAACTTTTGGCACCCCGAACCTAGCAATAATATGGTCTCTCACAAACTAACAGACAGTCTTGCTGTCCGCGGTTCAAGTTGGGATAGCCTCCACCCACCTAAATAGATAATCAACCGCCAACAATATGTACTCATGTCCTTGGCTGTTGGGAAAGGGACCCATAAATTCTATGCCCCATGCATCAAAAACATCACAAATAATCATCGGTTGCATGGGCATCTCATCTCTCTGTCCAATTGTCCCTCCCATCCTTTGACAGATCGGGCAAGACCGAACAAAATCAATAGCATCTCTAAACAAGGTCGACCAATACAATCCACATTGAAGTACTTTGTGAGCGGTTCTCTTTCCCGAATGGTGTCCTCCAGCCTCAAGTGAATGATAATATGTGAGGACACTCTGGTACTCCTCCTGAGGAATACACCTTCTCCAAACACAATCCGGTCCTTCGAAGAAAAGAAAAGGATCGTCCCAGTGGTATCTCCTCGAATCCGACTTGCGTTGGTCAATACTGCTCCTAGTCCAACCATGGGGAACCTGCTTGGAGACAAGATAGTTCACCATGTTGGCATACCACGGGAGTTAGTCAATAACACAAATTGACTCATCTGGGAAGGTCTCTCTAATCTGCTCATAATCAGGAGAATCCTTAAGTTTAATCCAAGAAAGGTGACCAGCCACAACATTCTTCACTCCAGCTTTATCTTCTATCTCCAAATCGAATTCCTGGAGGAGTAAAATCCACCTAAGAAGACACGCCTTCACGTCCTTCTTTTCCATTAAGTATCGAATGGTTGTATGATCAGTGTAAATTGTCACCTTAGAGCCCAAAATATATGATCTGAACTTCTCGAGGGCCCATACTACCACGAGCATTTCCTTTACAGTTACTGTATAATTCTTCTGTGTAGGATCTAAAACTTTGCTCGCGTAGTGGATCGCAAACGGGATCCCCTCTCGTCGTTGTCCTAACACAGCTCTTATAGCGAAATCTGAGGCATCAGTCATGATCTAAAAGGGGAGAGACCAGTCAGGAGCTTGTAGGATAGGCGAGGCACAAACCTTCCTTTTCAAGAGTTCAAAGGCCTCCAGACAACTGTGATCTGCAACGAACTCTATGTCTTTCCCTAAGAGCTCAGTCAGTGGGCGGACAATCGTTGAAAAATCCTGAATGAATCTCCTATAGAATCCAACATGCCCTAAGAATGATCGCACTGACTTCACGTTGGTAGGTGGATCGAGTTTCTTGATCACCTCTACCTTGGCAGGGTCAACCTCCATTCCCCTTTTGAAGATGACATGCCCCAACACGATACCCTTCGTCACCATAAAGTGACTCTTCTCGTAGGAGAGTACCAGATTCACCTCTCTACACCTCATGAGGACTCGGTCCAAGTGAGCTAAAAGAATCACCATGAACCGAGAAGTCATCCATGAACACTTCTAGAAAATCTCCCACCATCTCAGCAAATATGGCTATCATGCACTGCTGGAATGTGCCTGGGGCATTGCAGAGCCCGAATGGCATGCGCCTGAAAGCATAAGTACGGAATGGACATGTGAATGTGGTCTTTTCCTGGTCCTCAGGTGCTATAGGTACCTAGTTGTAGCCTGAGTACCCATCAAGAAAACATAAGAAGTCTTTCCCTGCTAGTCTCTCCAAGATCTGATCAATAAAAGGCAAGGGAAAGTGATCTTTCTTGGTCACGGCATTCAGGAGCCTGTAGTCAACACAGACACACCATGACATGGGTACTCGTGTAGCGATCTCTACCCCTTCCTCGTTGGTGACCATCTGATTTCCCGACTTCTTTGGGACAACATGAAGCAGGGCCACCCACTTGGAGTCAGAAATAGGGTATATAAACCCTGCTTTGCACCATTTTTCAATCTCTTTCTTTACTACTTCCCGTAGATTGGGGTTAAGTCTCCTTTGGAACTCATGGGAAGGTCTCACATTATCCTCAGTAAAAATGTGGTGCGAGCAGAGAGCGGGGTTGAACCCCATGAGATCCGACACTGTCCAGCCTATTGCTTTGCGGTTCCTCTCTAAGACCTCTAACAACCTAGACTCCTGTTCTAAAGTCAAGTCTGAGCTAATGATAACATGATATCACTCTTTGGGTCCCGCAAGAAAGACATACTTGAGTGTAGGAGGTAGTGATTTCAGTTCTGGCAATGTGGTATCATCAAGCAAATCTGGCTGAACTGAATCTGGTTCCGTGCTGTATGAAGGTGGGCTAAGCTGAGTAGGACTCACCACCAACTCAGAAGTAAGGGGAGTCGGATCGCCAAAGAAACACGGTAGTTCAGCCAAAGCCGCGTCCTACTCATCATCTATGTCCCATGATTGTTCCGAAGGGGATGGAACTGACAGATCCGGCTAGATCTCTATGTCAACATGAGAATAAGTCGATGCATCTCTCACAAGATCAGACAACACCTGGCAAACTGCATCATCCACTATGCCCTTTCCAGATGAAAGGGACTCGCTCTGTCCTGAAGGAATCTGTCCCCAAATCCCAACTGTTCTAATCATACTGCAATCTGCCTCTGAAGATGAGTAATCTATGCTACTCTCTGAATCGGGTCGCTGACACTTGGTTTGATTCATCTCAAGGTTCACTTCTACGCCTAGAGAAACGGAACTTCATCATTCCCGTACCATAATCGAAAGTTGTGCCTGCGTTCCTAAGGAAGGGTCGCCCGATAATGATATGAGATTCTCTCCAATGATTGGGGGTCTCCATGTCCAAGACTGTGAAATAAACCTGATAGTTCTGACCCTCAATCAAGATAACGATGTTCTTCACTTCTCCCTTAGATCTCTTCACTGAACGATCTACAAATTGGAGTAAAGCTCTAGATTTGCGAAGTGGTCCCAACTCCAATTTCTGATATAAGGCTAAGGGAAGTAAGTTGATTGAAGAACCATTATCCAAGAGTGTACGTGCAAACGCAATGTCGTCAATACGACTCTCCACATAGTGAGCACCCATGTCTCTCTTTTTCTTTGGCAAAGTCTGAATCTTGAGACAATAGGTTGTGGCTAATGATAAGACATGTGTCTTTATATTTCGGTTATCTTTCTTCATGCTAACCCTTGTAGGTGTGCATCTCACCTTAAGGTATTTTTGGAATGCAGGATGGTTAGCCACATATTCATCAAATGGCACCTTTACAATGACGTTTTCTTTACAAAATCGTGCCATATCAAGGTCATCTTTCTGAATCTTTTTGACGCGCTTTCCTACCGTAAGAGCACGGGGGAAAGGGATTGAAGCTAGAGAAATATAAGATGAAGAGTCTCAATCATGAACTGAAATATCATTATTGGCATTAACTGAAATAGAGTTCTTCATACATGAATCTTTTTGATGCAACATGGAATCAAAATCTAAACTATCTACTACAGGTTGTGGAATAAAAGCTAGAGTGGTATCTACCACAACCGGAGATGCAAGGTCCTCCGTAGACTCAGAAGAATATCCATGATGCCGATGCTGCATACATGCTCTCCTCCTCTCGGTTCCCTAAGTAGAAATCCTCGAATAGTGCTGATGGAGCTCTGAAATATGATGCCTCTCCTCCTTGTCCCCTGAAGACTCCTCAGGTAGATCTCCAGAGATGCCCCTCTTCGTATCCCTCGCCCAGTCAGGTACGATCACGGTCCTTCCGCTCCTGAGTGACATGTGGTTAGCCTCGTCACACAAAAGAATCTCATATTCAGATCTAGGAGATGCTGAATAGTATACCTGACCAAAGTGTTGCTGAGAACTAGAATGGTTCATGCTATTGGGGTTAGCCTGAACTTGGGCTGGGATAGAGGTAGAGGTTGCAGTCTGCTCGTCTCACCATCTGGACTGGCGGTTGACATCTACTCGTAAGTCATGAATCTCGTTCTTGTAGGAACGAAGCTCATCGAGTATCTACTGTTGAATATCCAAGGGACCAGACAAGGAAGGAAGTGGATAAGACTGGGAAGAAGAACGGGAAGACTGGCCTTGCTGGCCAGGGTACTGCCTTTGATGCTGCTGCTGGGGTTGCAGGCCCTGCTGGCCCGCCTAGTAATGGCCCTACCGGCCATACTACTGGTACTGCTGTCGCGGCTGCTGGGGTGGCTGGCATCCAGGGCTCTGTTGTGAAGGAGGTGGTGCGGAGGTGAATGTGGTGTTATGAAAGGTTGGGGGACGCTGGAAGGTCTGTCGGTCTCCCGAACTTCCCTGCCCGGCAGGGTCCTGAGTATACCATACTCCATTCACCTCCCAAACTGGTGGAGGCTCCACCTGAACTATCTCTGCTAATGGAGGTGGCTGCTAGAAAGAGTGGGTGTAGGATTGGTCCTGCTCCCACGGCTGGTTGCCCTGACACCAACTGCTCCTGAACATGGTGAACTCGGTAAACGGGAGCAGAGGGTGCAATCACGATGGGTATCCTTATATTAGATACCTTCTCAGTCAACTCCTCCATCTGTTTTGGAAGTTTGGAGACGCTCCGGTCTAACTCATCAATCCTCCTGTCGATCTTCTCAACTACTGTAAGCTTGTTTCCAAGGAGTCCCATGCTTGAGATTACGTCTTGAGAGAGATCGACTACAGCTGATTTTCCCCCTCCAAATGAGAGTGAACTGGGGGACGGTGTATAGGCCTTGCTGGCCATCTGTGAGCGGCTAGTTTCAGCCATCTGCTCGAATACCTTCCAGATGGTATCCGCTCCTTGTGATGTATAGCTACCTCCACAGGCAGTGCTCACTAAACCCTGCATCTCAGGGTTGAGACCAGTAAAGAATGATTGGACCAAGATGTTATCATCTAAATTGTGACAGGGACACTTCTGTAGGATGTCTTTGAATCTTTCCCAAGCATCACAAAAGGCTTCATGGGGTAACTCTGAAAAACACTTAATGCGCGTCCTCATCATGTTAGTTCTACACAACAGGTAGAACTTCTTCAGAAACAGGTCCTTGAACTAGGCATAAGTGGTGACTATAACTCCCAAGTTCTTTACCCAGTAGTCAGCTTTGCCACCCAAGGCAAATGGAAGGGCTTTGAGCCTAATATAATCCTGGCTAACATTATGATGTTTGAGGTTAGCACAGATGAGATCAAAGTCCCTTAGAAATGCATATGGCTTCTCAGATGCACTCCCATCAAAATGTGGCAGCAGGTTCATAAAGTGTGGCTTCTACTCAAAATCAACTGTGGGTTCCGCCGGACTCAAGTAGTTATGAATTTGATTTTGTCCGGGGTTATACGCCGCATCCATTGGTGGTTCGACCCCAACATTTAGTTGTCCTAGCTGAGCTCGGAGTAGTGCATGTTGATGCTCAGATGCAACTAATCTGGCTAGTACCATTCTCAACGGGTCTTCATGGTTCTCTTCTTCCTCTTCTTTCTTCTTTGGAGGCATTTTTTCTTGTATCTTCTTTATGGCCTGAATCAGCAAGGCGTTCTTGATTAGAAGAGGATTTATGAATCAAGATATTCTCACCGAGGTGAAGGTCTTCTTCGGTGAGGTGGGAAGAGAGAAAGGGAATGGTTTGAGAGTAACCATCCGGAGTGTGGGTGATCCTGGGCTCAAGAGGGTCATGAGTCCATGTTGGTCCAAGTTGCGCTTGGACATTTGAAGACATACTTTTTGGAGGGTTCAACGAGAGATTCGCAAAGTTCGAATAAATATCCCCCCAATCGGCCATCTTCGATGTCAAAAGAACCGATTCGAACATGATATTCAATGAGGAGCTAGTTCTACAGTGTACATAAATGTGCGGAGTGAACTCACACAATAAAAGCGCAATTCAGACCCTCAATTTCACCAACTCAATACGTGATGGCCGTAAGAGTTTGACCGAATTATCTATTTGATTTTAGTTGGTGAGAATACAATCTTGGAAAGATTAACGAGCTGTTAGGTGCCCGTATTTTCCTACAGACTGGCCCGATTCTTACGACTAGTTAGACATACTTTCAGCCAGTATAGGAATAAGTACGGACCATATAAATACGGCTACCCGTTCCTTGAGGACTAAGGCGTCCTCAAAACCTCCCACTCTGCTAAGGAAGTTTTACCGGCTACCCGTATTCCTCACCAAAGAGTAGCTAATCGCATAAAAAAAAGAACCAGTGGTAAGTAAGAAATCTAGGCTTGGGTCTATCCTAGGGTCGTCTCTCTCTCTCTCTCTCCCACTTGCAAGCAAAACAAACAATGAGGGCTTTATGCACCCGTGAACATGGTTTTTTTATTCCAATTAATTTAAATCAACCTGCTCAATTCAGTCCCAATTTTAGAGTTAGGTTATCACTTGAAAATTAATCTGAACACACAAACACATCTACCGTTCAGTCCCAATTTACTTTTTGACCTTAAGTTGTAAAACAAGAGGGGAATCAGAAATCAGAATGCAAACGAGAAACTATGATGAATAATGCTACTGTATACTTACAGTAAATCCCAACACTCTCTATGCGTTATGCAAAACTAAATTTATAAATTTTACACTAAATGCATGTAGATCGAGAAAACCACACCTAAACAATATACTATTAGTGGGGAAGAATTGATTGAATTTGAGCTAAGTAGTATATGTATATGTGCGTCTCATTATGAATCTTATAAGATAAGTGAATTTTCTAAGATGTGTGTGGCCTAATTTACGATGGGCACAAACAAATTTGATTCTAAACTACCGTGTGCCTAATCCTTAAATTCACCACTCAAGTCGAGCCCCACCCTCACTGGAGAGTGAAACAAGTCTCGACGCACCACAAATAATGTCCAAGTCTTTTTTTACACGCACGAGCTCTCAAACAAGAGCCGCTATAAAGAAGCAAGTTAACTAAATTATT
Source organism: Ottelia alismoides (assembly GCA_037367405.1). NCBI lineage: Eukaryota > Viridiplantae > Streptophyta > Magnoliopsida > Alismatales > Hydrocharitaceae > Ottelia > Ottelia alismoides. The sequence goes on from JAZKJV010002769.1 coordinate 786,849, forward strand.
ACAACAATATAATTACAAGAATTTACAAAAATTTCTCTCGAAAATAAATAAGCAATTCCTTGATCTTCAGCAGTCAGTGCGCGTCGCGTCTGTCGACCTCTGATGCACTCCAAGTCCACCGGGCCCTCATAAGGAAAATAAAATTTATATTAGAGAGATAAACAATAAAATATATACAAAAATATGAAAAAAAATAATTGAGAGAAAAATGAATTAATGACAAGTGGCTCGGGGGTCAGACTACCCGAGTAATGAAAATATAAATCCAAATTTTTAAATTAATCCCTAAGACGTTTGCCTCCCCGGCAACGTCGCCATCTGACGAGTCGCTAGATACGATGTTTAATTCGGGCACGTTGTAGCACATGTACTTAGCGAATCAGTCAGAACGAAGAAAAGATCTCCGTGAAGAGGGTTTGACTTTAATTTATATCCCAGGCAAGTCCGAGGTCGAACACAGGGAGGCAAAGGAACAACTTTGGGTTTAATTCGAAAATTAAGAACTAGATTTTCAGTGCGTATTTTTTTATATTTTTTAATGCAAAAACAAATGTAAATGCAAACACGACTGAATTAAGACACTAAGAAGACACACAATAAGGACAAATTAATTTTAATGTCAAATCAGTTCAATTTAGCCAATTTATATTTTTTCTAGAATCCTAATTCAGTGATGAATGCAAGACACATTTTTTTGGAGTATTAGGAATTAAAATGAAACAAATAAAAATGCACACTTTTTATGGGTTTTCCGTAATTTCTCACACAAACAATAATAAAAAATAATGAAAAATTTAATGGAACATAAACATGATGCAAGGAAGCTACAACAATATTTTTGGATTTTTTTACAAAATATGAATTTTTATAGATTTTTTAGTGAAAACAGAGTGACAGTGAGTAATTAAATCCTAATAAATCCATAATGGCAAATTAATCAGAGTGCGAATTATCTCAAAACGATATTTAGATGATCGATTCAGGAGAGTTGAAATTTTGAGAAAAAGTTTTATGTGGATTTAATTAAAAAGTAAATACAAAAATCACTCTACAATTTATTTCAGGCACAAGACAACTCCATTAGGATGAAATTTGGATAGTATCTCAATCACTTATCAAGGCATCATGTCTAATTTTTGTGGAATTTTTAAAACGACTATGTGTCAGATATGAATTTGATAGCACAGAATGGGTAAAATATGTAGAATTTTAGTTAGACAATTTTAATTAATTACTCAAATATCATAAAAATATAAATAAAAATTCACATGACAGAGGATAAGTTGTTGAAAATAATTATATTTTTCATTGAGTAAAATGATGCTATACACATGTCCAAATTAAGATGCGAACATAGGGTTGTCTTTGCAAATTCAGAAAACAATATTTACAACAAAAATATATACATGGATCATTTTGCAATTACTGAAACTATAAAAAAAATTATACAATTTTTACAATAAAAAAATAAAGAAAAATAAATGACCTTTATTCTTCCTTGGTTAACACGTGGAACCCAACAAGGGGGAGGGCAGCGGCGTTGGCGGCATGGCCTCGTGTAGCCTCGTGGAGGGAGCGGTGACGCGCGGGGCCGGCGATGCTGCGCACGCGGCCGCGGCGTCGCGCGGTGGCGGAGGGAGGCTGAGACGGCTGCGCGAGCGGTGGGGACGCACGCAAATGGGGGGGGGGGGGCACAGGCGGCTGTCGCAGTGAGCGCCTGCGGCAGGCAACGGTGCCGCAAGTGCGACCGTGGGCTGCGGGGGACTTAGCGGAAGGAAGGGGGCGGCAGCGGCGCCGGCCGCTGCTGCTCTTTTTTTTATTTTTTTATTTTTTCTATTGTTGCTATGTGTTTTTTTTAATTATATATTTTTATTTTTTTTTAAATTTTGATTTCTTAAATAGGGAACAAAAGTGGATATGTGAAACAAAGGGAAAAATGAAGGGTGGTAGTGATGAGATGGTGTGATAATTGTGGTGAAGATAATAAAGTAGAATAAGTGGGGGATGATGGGTGGTTATATGCTGTGATAAAAAAATGCAAAAATAACAAAATGATAAAATGAGAAGAAAAATTACCTACGATGGAGATGGTCGCCTATGATGTGCTCACGAGAGCACGGTCTTTGCTCGAATCGCCAGCGAGCGATGAGCTCAAGCAGCGCGCGGTTGCGGCTACGATGTTGGCCAAAAAGCCAGCGGATCTCACCGGAGAGAGGGTCGTCGTCGCTCGACCGTGGTTGCGTCGCTGTCACCGATTCAACTCTGGGAACTAGGCTCTCCTCACATAAAGATAGATCAAAGGCAAAAATGAGTAGGATGAGATGTATATAAAGAGGATGAAATGAGAGGTTATTAAAGTGGTGGGAGGTTATATTATTAATGGAGTTGAATGGGAGGTTTAAGAAATGGTGGGGTTGAATGGAGGTTGGTGGTAGAATGGAGTTGAATGGTAGTTATTGTAGAGAATGGAGATTAAATAATGGAAAAATAAAATGAAATAAAGTAGGCTACTTTAAATACAACAAAAATATAAAGAAGGAAAAATAGTGGAGAATTTACAAAGGAATACATACAACATGTACATTTTTTTGTTTGCTTTTCTAATATGTATTTTTTATCTTTTTAATAAGAGATATTTACAACGGAAAAATACAATAAAATACTATAATTAAAATACAACACAACCATGATTTTTTTATTTTTAGTAATTAAAAAAGATAAAATAAAAAATTGAAGAAAGAATGAATATATACATAATATACAATGTACATCTAGGTCCCAAAACCCAACTTTTACAAATGAGCTCCGATTTTAATGAAACTACTTCCGTTGGATAGATAATTTTCTAACTAGAACGTTAAAAGTGAGTTTGGTGAATTTGGAGTTCATACGGAGCAGGAATTTGGTTTGGAAGTTGGACTTTACGGTTTTTTGTCTTTGGGATCTAGGAGCACTTATTTGAGGTAAAATTTATTTTGTATTTTTGTATTTTTATATACATTTTTATAAATAAGTTAGAGAAAGAATTAACCAAAAAGGAGTTGAAATAAAATTATTTAAATAAACATGAAGTTTTGGGCTATTTATAGGTGAAAAACTCCTTTAATTTTTGTGGCTTTTTATTGTTAATTTATTTTGTACAATCTAATTTACAATAATTAATGTATTTTATTTACAAGAGTCATTTTGTTAATTTATGGATTTTATATATATTTATTTATTTCAGAATTTTCTCAGGGATTTTGCTAAGTTCATGATATTGAGATGATGAATTATGGATTCATCACTCCTCCTCACTATTCTCAGGGTTATCAGCAACAACCACACCCATACTCGTAAAGTCAGAGGCCACGTCATGCTAAATCATCTGAGGTCGTGCCGGTCAACCAGACTCTTGATTGCTTAGCCCGACTCATCAAGAACATGATCGATATGAGCCAGAATATAGATGACTTGACAACTACCAAAACTATTATTCAGGTTCAAGTCAAAGCAAATCTTAACAACTTTATATAATTATGTAACTCTTAGGAGTGGTAGGACACTCTAGGCTATTGTGATAGCGAAGGGGAAGCAGAAAGCATCTGATGGTGAGTCCTCAACCAGACCGGCAAATGGGGCCAAATTTTTTTTGGTGATGAATCACCAGAAACAAAAATACAAAAAAATGAAGAAAACCAAGAATTACACAAAGAGAGCATCAGACAAGGTAAAGCCGTGCCGACAACGGAGAAGAAAGCTTCAACAACCAAACTAGAGCCAACCGATGTAGCCAAACCCACGGTGCATTTTGGTCCACCAGATGTAGATGATTTTACACTTTTTGCCATCTACTTGTACACAAAGATATGGACACAAATTTGCCGAATGATTTTTTTTGATGTATATATTCCTTTTTTAAAGAAATTAAATAAAAAATAATAAAAATTGAAAAATGCTTTAACTGATCTAGGCATTGTGGAAATTTTGCAAAACATTATGCTTGAAATGCCATTGCACAAGGCCATGGAGTACATGCCTTTTGTAAAAAAAGGATTAAAAGAAGCATGTACTATCATGTGTCAGCCCTGCAAAACCAGCCACAAGAAACCAGAGAAACACATTCTTACCATGGCTTTAGTGAATGCCATCAGCAGTCTCCTGAATAAAAATGAAGACAAGTGAGCTCCTTTAGTCAAATGCAAGATCTTCAACCAAGAGTTTGAGCGTACATTGCCCGATAGTGGATCGTCTATCAACTTATTACCTTCATTCCTTTTCAAAGAATATAGGTTAGCGCTGCTCAAGCCAACAAAGATGATTCTGCATTTCACAGACACATCAGTTTAGCAATCTAGTGGCATGTTGGAGGATGTGATTGTAACTATTCAAGGGATGTGATTCCTTATTGATTACATTGTCCTAAACATGGACACCTCCACACCTCTGCTCAACACCTCCATTATCATCAGTAAAGGATATGGGAAGATCCTTAAGCGCATCACGGAAGCGTGAGAATCGCATCATATGCTATCAGGAGCGACTAATTATACTAGTTGCTCGAGGTAGAGGAATTTAAAAAATTTAAAATGATGAAACCATATGATCCAAGAACACTTCTTGGATCATTTCAACTAAACCACAAACAAGTATTAGGATTACCTCTTGAAGCGTGGTTGCGATCAAGTCTCTAACGAATAGACGTCTTGACTCAAGTCTGATCTGACGAAGGAGATGCTTGCAAGAGTGTTGATGAAATGCGTGCTCCTCGCAATCCATGTTGATGATGTAAGCGGTGGATCTTCTGATCTCATCTCATGAGATCCAACGTCTTCTTCAAGATCAAGGTGCATCGATGACAGAGTTCTTATCTAGGTCAACATATGGAAGGACACATGTTGAGAGAGAAGAAGAGAGAGGACGTGTAGAGAATGAGAGAGAGAGAATATGTTGTGTCTCTTGTTGTTGTTGTAACTTGAAGAGCAATAGGTGCCTCTTCTTATATAATATTTTGGGAGTTCATGGATCCCAATCCACGCGCACACAAATCCAACGAATGAGATTGATTTGTTTTTCTTTCAATGGCTATGATTTTATTGTAAAAACACAAAACAATTAATTTAATTAAATTTAAGTATATATTAAACAATAATCAATATATATTAATGTTAATCAAATCAATCTCCCATGGAGAAATAGAAAGGAGGCTAGCCTCCTTCCATAAAGGGGGATTGATGGCCATGAGTCCTATAAAGGACTTGGTGGTCGTCCCCACTCCTTATTAGGAAGGGGTCCTTTTTACATATTACATGTAATCCAATATTCCATGTATTTCTCCATTATTTTGCAACAACTTTTGTTGCAAATTATTTCAAAAAATCCAATTTATTTTGTGAACATTGCAATCATACCATTGGAAATTTGTGAATCAAATTCACAATCCAAAATAAAATGTAACTTACATTTTCAATTAATTGTCCAATGTGAATCCAATTCACATCAATATATAATTTGTAAATGTTATTTACAAATATATCTCTCTTATATATTATAAATCACATTTACAATATATATATATATATATGATTAATATGGATAGTGCTATCCACATTATTCATATCCATGATAACTAAATCACATTTAATCATCTTGGATCTCTATTCTCTTGTGCCCAAATAATGTGAATCACATTCACATTATTTACATCTTTGATAATTAAATCACATTTAATTATCTTACATATCTCTCCTTATAATATTAATCAAATTCATATTATTCATGATAATTAAATCACATTTAATTATCAATTTTCTCAATGCTCGGATACATATATTAGTAGTGAAATTATCATTGACTTCTTACAAGGACTATGCACTTTCTCTGCGGTACTTGGAGATAAGGATATGGTGATTGTGTTGTTCCACGTATAGTGACTTGGATATTGAGATAACATCTCAAATCCAGATATTGCGGACCTCCCATAGATGTTTGATTAAATCAAAATCGTAAATTTAATATTTTCATTACATCTGATTCACATTTAGATCACTGTCCAACATTTGGACCAAGATCATATTGTTTCTCTATTGAGAGGAGTCACTAAAATCCAAACCCGTTTCATCACTCCCGAGGAATGGAAGCGTCATGGTTATACAATCGTTTTATGATCACATCACCCTCATGTATTCCTAATACATGTACATCCTGCATACTGGAAGACCTTGAATGAACCCGAAGTTTTAGATATATTTAGACTGCCTTCTTCAAGGTTTTATTATTAAGTTTCTCATTTGATAATTGGGAGTCAGTAGCGATCAAATACTTTCCAAAAGTATATATCATACCTAGGTGTTGATTATATACTTTCCAAAAAAGCATATACCAAACCTTACAAATTCAGTCAAACTTCCAAATCAAGATGATCGTGCACGGAATTTGATCCTTCCCAATATCTCATGAGTGAGCTCATGTATTTCGGTTTAGTAAATGAACCTGTATGATCCATTTGAGAGATTGTATTACTCATATGCCATTACATGCACACCAGCACATAGGTGTATAGACATTGATTAGGTCATCAACCTATTGGTCTACCAAATGTACGTACTGAGACATATAGTAACACATCTCTCTCCGATCAGAGGATGCGTGCCTATATCGTGACAACATACGATATAGGTCTTTGGTTATATCGATCTCGCTAAGTCATCTCTTTGACCTAACTAATCTGACACCTCCTAATCTCTATTCCTATGCAGATGACTTGCATTAAGAGGTAGGTCATATGTCAACCTTTATAGAAAGGATTTCCATCTCCTTCTTAGGATGAAGATCCTCTCTTAATAATCATTTGACGATGCTTGATGAGTCATTAATCTAACTCTTTAGATATTCATCTAAGTACCAACCTCTATGATTCAACAATTGAATAAAAAACTATATGATCATTAAGATGGCCATGATACATAACCCTATTGTACTAAAGGGACCTATTATGCAAATCAATTATTCTTCATTTCAGATCAGGGAATGATATTTGCAATAACATTTATTACATAATGGCTCCCCGTGGGCTCGCATGCCCAAAGAGAAATTAATGGGCTAATATTTAAACCTAAACTCATGTGACAATCATATGCTATTTAGAAGAATAGTTAGGTAAGCTGATCAGTCACTCTGTTCCCGAGAGATTACACCAAGTCCTTTTACGGCACTTGCATATCTCCTAGTAATAGTGCTCGCATCCAATGCGAATGTTGCATCTTATGCAACCAATACTAAGTCTTATTAGTTCTCGTGTCCTTGACACTACTACTATATAATTATTATAATCAGTATGCAATTTTCGTTATCCTTATCAGAATACCCTTATTCCTAGAGATCTCTATCTCCTAAGGTATCCGTAGTTAAGACCTTTTTAGATCACTATCTATAAAGTTTTAAGTTCTTGAAGATAATACTTTGACATCACTATCTCTAAAGTCTTGTCATCTTTGAAGATAATGTTATCCCTAAAATCAAGTGTTTTATCTCCTTAGTAGGATTAGTAATAGTTTACTACTTTCACTGCATGTTAGACACCTGGCTTTCGCACACATCTAGCATACACCCGGTTTCTTGTAATGGATGCACAAGGGCAAGCAGTTTTAGCATTCACTTCCTAAACTCCTTGAGGTGATATCCCTTCAGATAGGTTCATACCATATCTTAATGGAAGGAAGCCTTCCTTGTGTTTTTCCAAGAATGGAACATGTTCAAGGTGTATCACTTAATATGACGGTCCCAATACTCTCTTTTCTTTACTCTTGAACACCTTCAAAACTAAGATCTAAGAGATATCCTTGAGATCATATCTCAAGGTATGAAATAGCCAGATTTAACACACTTATTATCATACTTATATCATTCCAAATGATTAGGATATTATCCACATTTAGCACAATGAACATAATGGCATTCCCACTAAGCTTCACATGGTTCATCAAGATTCTATCTGAAATCATAGCATTTATAATTTCATACAACTACATGAAGCTTATTTGAGTCCATAGATGGAGTTCCTTGGCTTGCACACCTTGATTTCCTCAACCGTGAAGCCCTGGAGCTACTTCAAGTGAATATCCTCAGAGAGGTGTTCATGGAGTAATGCAATATAGACTTCCATCTTGAAGATGTAGAAGTCAAGTTGTGTAGCTATAATCATCAATATTCTGATGGATTTAAGCATGGTTGCTGAAGACCAAGTCTCATCGCAAGCAATATCTTTTATTCAATGTGTAGCTCATGGCTATGAGTTGTGCTTTGAAGGTCTCTACATTCTCATCAGGTTCCCTCTTTCTCTTGAAGATCCATTTACACCTAACAGGTCTTACCCTTATAGGTGGATCCTCGAGGGTCCATATACAACACTTGTATATGAAGTCTTCTTTGGACTTTATTGCTAACATCCATCTTTCCATGTCACGATCCTCAGATGTTTCACACATGAAGTTAGATCATTGTCATACTTAATTGACACATGGAATCTATCCTTAAATTAATTTAAAGAGGTATGAGTGTTTCATCTTCAATTGTCCTTTTAGTTTCAAATTTTAGGAGCCTCCTTATCTTCTCAAGATTCAATGAGTTCTTTCCTTCATTTTCATCTTGATTCTCAAGAGAGTCATCATCTAAGAATCATATCCTTAGAGATTAAATCACTAAGAATCTCAAGGTCATAAAGTAGGTATCCAATACCAACCTTTATTTTTCTAATGAAGCAACAATCTCTGGTGCTAGATTCCAGCTTACTTGCATGCATGAGAAAGTTATGGACCAAGCAACCCTAAATCCTCAAGTGTCCAACACTAGGGTAGATTCCAAACCATAGCTTATGAGGATGTTTGGATTTAGGTTTGCATGGAACCTTATTAAGGATATATGTTGTAATCTCTACTACATTTATGCCTGGAAACTAAGAGGTAATTATGCTAATATTCATTATTGATGAAATCATGTCTTACATGATATTGAGTTTAGGTGTACTAGGAGAATTTATATAGGAACGATATTCCTGTCTCCATAAGGTATTCCTTGAATTCATCTAATAGGTATGAGCTACGTAGGTTACATCAAATTCATTTCGTCTTCCTTCAAACTTTGGTTCTAAATCAAAATTGTGAAATCTTCGAACATTTCAAAGGTTTCTAAGATTAAGGGAAGAAATCTCATATCACAAATAATCATTAATTGATATCACATCTTATTGATGTTTATTTTGATATAGATCATCCATATACATCAATATGTATGAGATCCTGAATACCTTGACATCTTACACCATTCTCAAAGAAGGATGTATTGGACATTTTACTTTGAATACAATATTCACAAGTATGTAAGATTTGAAATTACAGACAATCTAAAGTTTCATCTCTTACTAATCTATTGATCTCATCAATAGACAAATGTCCAAGGCTTGTTGCCAGATCATTGTCAAATGATCTTCATCCTCCTATTAATCTTTAAAGGTTTAAATTCCAGTATTAGAAATTTGAACGAACCATTCATTAATTTTCTAATTTAGTAGAGTCCTCTAGATGTTAGATTACTATCTGAAATATATATCAATCATAACTCTTTATGATAGGTCTATTCCAGAATTCATGTTTATTTCAACATTTAGTAATAAACAACGAGTGTCTCTAATATCTATGCCATAGGGACATTCTCTACGAATAAGGGCTCTCCCACTGAAATTATGAAGTCTATCTATCCAATAGAGATTGTTGTAATAATTGCATCAATATCCATATGGATGACTATTAAACCTTAAGATCAATATCTCCAATATTATAAAACATATGCAAACAACTGCAAAAGTCATTAGAATAATGAGATGCAATTATTAGACTTTGATCTTATCTAATAAGTAAGTCAATTTCAATGATGTTATGTAGATGCCGATTATTCTGATGCACTATCTGAGTCCTTCTATAAGGAGCTGGGATAGTCCAGATAGTCACACTATCAGTACATCGGCTTATTGCAGTATTGGCATTTATCCAACTCTTTGGATGCCATATGGAAGTTACAGAAGTACAACCAACTCTTTGACTTCCCATCTTACTTGGGTTAGACCCATGCTTCCATTGATCTCCCTTTATCTATAAACAACCATTGCTTAAGACAAAGGATCTCTTATGTTGAAATCAAATGATTTCAGTAGGAGTATTTCAAAAATTATACAAGCTTCATTCAATTCATACAATATGAATATTATGAAGCATCATTGATGACTTGAGTATATATCATAGAATGATGACACTCATCGTATCTCCATCCATCTTAACTCTTAAAGACTTTTGTTCAGGTAGGTACTCAAACATTTTTTAGTACATCTTCTCTTATCGAGCCACCATTCTGTATAATGTAGTGAACCATGCCACTTATGATTAAATCTTGGGAGCACATATGCGTGACGATACATCTTCTTAGATATAATAAGGATTAATTGGCGACTACAGTCATCATCGACATGATACTTCCAATGCACACTCGATGAGGGATCAAGACTATAGAGACACACAAACCCTAGGTTGTTGTTTGATTTTCTATTTAATTGTCATTCCTCATTATTATGAGGAAACTTGCACATTACAACAACATACATTATGTGTCCAATTTAAAGTACAATATCTTGATCATGGATCCAATCCATGATAATTCACTGGTTATTATTGAGTATAACATTGAGTGGGTTTAATGAGGAATATTTGAAATAAGAAATTTTCATAAATATACATTTTACTTTGATTTAGGAATTTTTAATCAAAGTTGTCTTTCCTTGTCAACACTAAAAGTTAATTCCCTTAATCATTTTCAATGTAAGAGATGTACTTACCATTATATCTCAAGCAAGGTCTAGGATCTCCTTTCTTACCTTTGTTGCATCCCAATAATATGAGAAACTACAAATCAGATAAAAAGAAGAGGGAACTCATTCCGCCTTACAAGTCCAACTTGTATTCCCAATTCAGTCTTTAACACCTGAGCCAACCACCACTAAGGTGATGTTGACCTGTCGTTAATTGAACGAACCGTCAACAGGATTAGAACTCGCTATGCACAATCCAATATTGCCCTAATAATGTGAGGACCCGATATTGGGGTCACTACGCATGCGACCTTACACTTTCAATAAGCAAAGAGCCCGATCCAGATGCGCTTGTATGCGGGAGGTATCACTTCAGACATGCATCTCTTACATACAAAATCCCTAACGACGGAAATCTTCACCTTGACGGAAGACCATGAATGTCACTTATATGATCCTCTATATCATGTTTAAATTTTAATTAATCACTATGAATCATATTCATTATGATTAATTCTTCATTGGGAATTACAACTATATTCATAACAGAGTGTTTTAATTTTAATTGGATTCCAATTAATCTAATCATATTAATTTAATGATCCAATTAATATCCAACAAATATTTTTTATTGTTACTTGAAATATGGTATTGTCTCAAATACGTATTATTCAAATTTTAATAATTAGAAAAATACATCATGATCACTTCAAGTATTATCCTTTCCTTACTCGCTGTCTTGGTCAGTACCGACGGGAATGGGGCATACCGCTCATGGAGCAACCTACTACTCCAACGGTCCCTGACTAGACACCATATCTGCCTCAGGTCAGGATAATGCGACTTTGATCATTTTGTACTTGACATGATAATCACTCTTTCAACCGAAGTTATACAATATATAATATTCATCAAAAACCTTTTGATAATATTATAAGGAAATTTGGTAAACAAATTCCCAATCCTATTCAAGCAACTTTGTTTATTGGAATTGTTGTAACCAATTTGCGATCAAGATCCATTATCTTATCAAAATTGATTATGAAAATGTCATTTAAGGAAATAATCATCATCCAATATTTCACAAATATTTATCAATAATTATTTAAAGAAATTAACCGTTAATTTCACTAATCGATTAAATGTCAATCATAAAGTTCTTGATCAGGAAAGTAATTTTCAGTAGTAACCCTCATTTACTAAAATTAGCATATCTCAATCAGTTTAAATTCAAATCAAGCAAAATAAGTTTCTATAGTTTAATAATTTGATTTACAACAGAAACCCAAATGATTTGAATGCATTTCTAGACATTTAAAAACTGTAATTAACTCTTTAACTACGTACAGATTCACCATCCCAAAACAGTGAATACATGTTCACTAAAAAGATCAATTGGATTCCAAATCACGCAAACTCAAGTCCCACAATTTCTTTATTTAATGGGGAACAATACCCAAGTGATAATTTTGAGTTTAAATAATTTAAACCAGGCAGAAAAAATACACAAAATAGGGTTGTGTGAACAAAATGCGATAAACTTTCACAAACCCTAAAGCACCATTGTTGTCTTGGGTTTATCGATCGTATCCAAATCCTCTGACCAATATCTCTGATAGCACTTGAAGGATATGGGAAGATCCTTATGTGCATCATGGAAGTGTGAGAATCACATAGTATGCGATCGGGAGTGACTCGTCGTACTAGTTGCTCGAGGCAATGGAATTTAAAAAATTTGAAATGGTAAAACCACATGATCCAAGAACACTTCTCAGATAATTTCATCTAAACCACAAACAAGTATTAGGTTTACCTCATGAAGCATAGTTGTGATCGAGTCTCTAAACGAAGAGACATCTTGTCTCAAGTACGATCCGACAGAGGAGACGCTTGCGAGAGTGTTGATGAAACACATGCTCCTCGCAATCCATGATGGTGATCCAAGAGGTGAATATCGTGATCTCGTCTCACGAGATATGACATCTTCTACACGAGTGAGGTGCATCAAAGGAGATCATGATCCATGAGTACTCGAAGCGGCAACACGACGGCATGGTGATGATGGAGTTCTTCTCTAGGTCAACATATGGACGACCACATGTTGAGAGGGAAGAGAGGATGTGTAGAGAATGAGAGAGAGAGAGAGAGAATATGTTGTATCTCTTATTGTTGTTGTAACTTGAAGAGCAAGGGGTTCTTCTTATTATATTATATTTTGAGAGTCCATGGATCCCAATCCATGTGCACACAAATCCAATGGATGAGATTTATTTGTGTTTCTTTCAATGACCATGATATTGTGTTGTAAATTTAATTAAATATATATTGAAAAATAATAAATATATATTAATTTTAATGAAATCAATATCCCATGGAGAAATAGGATGGATGATAGCCTCCTTCCATAAAGGGGGGTGGATGACCATGAGTGCTATAAGGACTTGGTGGCCGTCCCCACTCCTTATTAGGAAGGAAGCCTCCTTCACATATTGCATGTAATCCAATATTCCATGTATTTCTCCATTATTTTGCATCAACTTTTGTTGCAAATTATTTCACAAAAATCAATCCAATTTATTTTGTGAATATTGCAATCATGCCATTGGAAATTTGTTAATAACATTCATAATCCAAAATAAAATGTAAATTATATTTTCAAATAATTGTCCAATGTGAATCCAATTCCCATCAACATTTAATTTGTAAATGTTATTTACAAATATTTCTCTCTTATATATTATAAATCACATTTACAATATATATATGATTAATATGGATAATGCTATCCATATTATTCATATCTATGATAATTAAATCACATTTACTCATCTTGGATCTCTATTCTCATGTGCCCAAATAATATGAATCACATTCACATTATTCACATATTTGATAACTAAATCACATTTAATTATCTTAGATTACTCTCCTTATAATATTAATCAAATTCATATTATTCATGATAATTAAATCACATTTAATTATCAACTTTCTCAATATTCAGATACATATATCAATAGGGAAATTATTCTTGAACTCTTTCAAGGATAATGCGCTTTCTCTGTGGATCCTTAGAGATAAGGACATGGTGATTATATTGTTCCATATATAGTGACTTGGATTTTGAGATCACATCTTAAATTCAAATTTCAGAGACCTCCCATAGATATTTGATTAAATCAAAATGGTAAATCTAATCTTTTCATTACACCTGAATTATATTCAGATCTCTGTCTAATATTTGGACTAAGATCAGATTACTTCTCTATTGAGAGGAGTCACTAAAATCCAACCATGTTTCACCACTCCCTAGGAATGGAAGCGTCATGATTATACAATTGTTTTCTGATCACATCACCCTCAATTATTCCTAATAAATGTACATCCTGCATGCTGGAAGACCTAGAATAAACCTGAAGTTTTAGATCTTTTTAGATTATCTTCTTCAGGGTTTTATCATTAAGTTTCTCATTTGGTCATTGGGAGTCGGTATCGGTCATATACTTTCCAAAAGCATACATCATACCAAGGTGTTGATCATATACTTTCCAAAAGCATATATCAAACCTAACAAATTCAGTAAAGCTTCCAAAGCGAGACGACCGTGCATGGAATTTGATCCTTCCCAATATCTCATGAGTGAGCTCCATTTTCTGGTTCAATAAATGAACCTGTATGATCCCTTTGAGAGTTCACATTACTCCTATGCCCTTGCATGCACTCCAGCGCATAAGTGTATAGACCTTGATTAGGTCATCAACCTATTGGTCTGCCAAATGTACATACTCATACATATAGTAAAACATCTATCTCCGGTTAGAGGATGCGTGTCCATATCGTGATAGCATACGACATAGGCCTTTGGTTATCTCAATCTCGTTAAGTCATCTCTTTGACCTAACTGTTCTGCCACCTTCAAATCTCTATTCCTATACAGAGGACCTGCATAAAGAGGTCGGTCAGATATCAACCTTTAGAGAAAGCATTGCCATCTCCTTCTCAGGTTGGAGATCCTCTCTTAATAATTATTTGACGGTGATTGATGTGTCCTCAATCTAAGTCATTAGATATTCATCCAAGCACCATCCTCTATGAATAAACAACTGTATGATCGTTAAGATGGCCATTGTACATAACCCAAACTGTACTGAAGGGACCTATTATGCAAATAAGTTATTCTTCATTTTAGATCATGGAATGATATTTGTAATAACATTTATTGTATGATGGCTCACCGTGGGCTCGCATGTCCAATACTCAGTTGGACTCTCCTTCAAACAACCAAAATAATTGTGGATTACAGTAATGGAGAGATTACCTTCCGCTCTAGCAATGAGAAAGTTCAAATAGAGACAATTCTAGAGCCAAAACTAGCAGAGGTGGTATTTGTGTTGAGGGAGCTCGTGCCACATGAATAAGAAGACTACGACTTCTTATCTGAGATTTGAGACGCAAATTTGTTCTTGGATGACAAATAAATACATGAATTCCTCCCCACTGAGGAAGGCCTAGAGAGCGCAGTCAAATTCACCGATGTCTTTGAAGATGAGATATTTGTTGATGGTTATATTGAAATAATTGAATATCCATCCTCGTCTAAGTGTGATGAATTCCTTACAGATCCATGCAATGTTTTGAATTTAGACTCTGAAAGTACAATAAAGGACAAAAACTGATGAAACATCTGACATCTGTTACAGTTGCTGAAGTTGCCACTAAGTTGACTCCAAATCCACTGAAGCTCAATCCCTTACCCTCTAACATGAAGTATGCCTTCCTTACTAGTGAATCTGACACATATCCGGTCATTATAAATCCCCATCTGATCGAAGAACAATAAACTCATTTGCTTGAGGTTCTTGAAAGAAACCACAAGGCGATATGATGGAATATAATAGATCTCCATGGGATACATCTATCACTCTGCTTGAATCACATCTACCTTGAAGAAGATAAAAAACCTTCCTAAGAATTCCAGTGCAGACTAAACCCTAACCTCCGAGAGGTTGTGATGAAAGAGATTAGCAAATGGTGTGATGCAGGATTTATGTATCCCATCTCCGACTAAATGTAGGTGAATCCTCTACATGTAGTACCAAAAAATCTGGGATCACCATTGTGACAAATGAAAAAGGAGAGGAGATTCCGACCAGAGTATAGACTTCTTGGCATGTCTGTATGGACTATAGATGCCTGAATCTTACAACCAAGAAGGATCACTTTCCACTTCCCTTGATATACCAGATAGTTGAAGGATTGGTCGTGGAAGAATATTTTTGCTTCTTAAACGATTACACTAGATAGAATCAAGTCACCATCATGCCTGATGATCAAGAGGAGACTACCTTCACCTATCCGTTTGGGACTTACACCTTCAGAAGAATGCCCTTTGAATTGTGCAATGCACACACTACATTCTAAAGATGCATGTTGATAGTTTTTTCTGGTTGGTAGTTTCCTCGAAGTATTCATGAACAACTTCTCGGTCTATGGGGACAACTTTGATCAATGCTTGGGATACTTAGATCGAGTTCTAAAGAGGTGTTGCGAAGTAAATCTTATGCTCTCATGGGAGAAGAGTCACTTTATGGTGCCTGAAAGAATTGCACCATGTCACGTCATCTCAAAGCGTGGATTGGAAGTTGACCTATCTAAGGTGGATGTGATTTCAAAACATGAGCCACCAATAGATTTGAAGTATGTCTGGTCATTTATGGGACACGTATGATTTTACAAAAGATTTATCAAAGAATTCGACAAGATTGCTTGACCACTGATTGAGCTTCTTGGAAAGGAGACTGATTTTGTCATTGATGACCAGGTTCTCCAGTCCTTCAATCTTCTGAAGGACCTCATTACACATGCTGCTATCCTACAACCACATGATTGGTCTCTTCCTTCTAAGATTGTGAGGAGCGCTTTTGATTATGAAATCGGTGCTGTTTTTGGACAAAGATGGGATGGGCTCCCATTTTCTATTCATTACGTTAGCAGAACACTTGCTAAGGCCAGAAGAATTACACTATCACAGAGAAAGAACTGCTATCCATAGTTTTTGCACTGGAAAAGTTTAGATTGCACATAATGGGATCCAAGGTCATTGTTTTCTCAGGTCACTCTACCGTCTGGTACCTGCAAAGAAAAAAGGATGCCAAACCTTGTCTGATTCGATGGATCCTTATACTCTAGGAATTTGATTTAGAAATCCAAGATAAGCCTAGAGTAAAAAATGTGGTGGTAGACCATCTTTTCAGAATAATGGAGATTAAGACTCCTGAGCAGAATTGAATTCCAATCACAAAGACCTTTCCATATGAGATGTTCATCACATCGATCCCCTGGTACGATGACATAGTAAATTACCTTGTCTCCAAGAAGACTCCACCTGATAGGCTGGAGCTCAAAGTAGATAAATTCGTAATAGACGTACATTTTACTAGTGGGAGGATCCTCATCTATTTTATGAGGGAGCAGATTGCATCCAGAGGAGATGTGTACCTCAGGAGGAGATTACCGATGGCCTAGAACATTGCCACAATCTTGAATCTGGTGGACACCACTCTAGAAAGAGAATGATGACTAAAGTGCCTCAATGTGGCCTTGGTGGCCAACACTTTTTAAGGATCCAATTGAGTACATGAAAATATACATTAACTGTCAGAGAATGGGCGACACAATTAGTTCAAAATGTACAATGGCTCTAAAATACATTCAGAAATTAGATGTCTTTAATGCATGGGGCATTGACTTTATGGTCTCATTCCCTAACAAGAAGGGTTTTGAGTACATCCTCATGGCTGTTGATTATGTGAGCCGATGGGTGGAGGTATCCCTGCTCAAGGTGCAGACTGTCAGACCGTGTGTTGATTCCTCAAGGATAATATCATTTCACGATTCAGGATACCAAAAATTCTGATATCAAATAGGTAATCTACTTCTTGAATAAAGAAGTCAAGAAATTGATGAAAGAATAAGACATCAATCATCGTGTTGTTGCACCATACCGTCCATAGTCAAATGACTTAGCATAATGGTCAAACATGAAGATAAAGACAATCCTTAAGAAACTTGTATGACATGATAGGAAGAACTGGTCATATTGCTCGACCCAGTTCTTTGGGTTACCACTCTGCATACAAATCTCCCCTTGGCATGTCTCCCTATCACCTCATTTATTGCAAGCCATGACATATGCCCATAGAACTTTCATAAATCAATATAGGCATTGAATATGTGTAACTTGGATTCTGAGAAATCTAAGAAGTACCAAAAAGTTGATCTGGACTACCTACTTGAATTTAAAGACTATGAATACAACAACAACCTCATTTACAAGGAGAATGTCAAGAAATGACATGATAAACACATTTGAAGGAAGACTTTCGAGCTTGTACAAAAGGTTTGGTTGTTTGATGCTAAGTTGAAAATATCTTTAGACAAGCTGAAGAGCAAATGGATCGGGTCATTTATAGTGAAAATGTGCATGACAATGGAAGACTATTGATATCTGAATTGTCACCTAATGCATAACCTTTTGTGGTGAACAAATAACTACTGAAACCATATCTAGAACATGATACATTCCTGACCGTGGTAGATTCAATTTAAGTGGTATTTCAAGAAAAGCTCACAAATACAGATGGATAAGATTCTTAAGATCAAAATCATATAAAAATTCATTTCTTCATTTCTTCTTTTCCTTTTATAATTTTTAAATCTTTCGAAACATACTCGTCCCTTTCATCTCTGTTATACTTAGGATGTACATTGTCCTAAGTATGGGGGAATTAGTACCTCGAGTTATTCATTCTTTAATCCCTCACTTGTCTCTCATCTTGTTGATATTCTGTCTATACTTAGGGATTTATTACCTTAAGTATAGGGAGAGACAAGATGAGCCAATGATTTCGTAAATTCCCACCATTAGCCCTCCCTGCTTTGTATATAGTCTACTACCTTAGGATTATTTGATCCTAAGTATAGGGAGGACAATTGACTTCTCATTCTTTCATTTTAGTTGTTATAGTCTAGGCTTTTCTATAATTAGTACAAGTAATGTCTTCCTTTTTCTCTCTGATCTATGAGGACATAGCTCAAGCTAAGTATATGAGGGTCGTATATATGTTGTATATACTTTATACACAACTCATACTTTTGTATTTTCAAAAATATATATAATTATACAATACAAATAATTCTCTATAAATACAAGTAATAAATTGGTTAAAAATGTTTTACAAAATGATTTGAAAAATATATAATAAAATATTTTGAAAAATGTTTGAAAAACTTTTGCAAAATGTTTCAAAACTTTGTAAAAACTTTTTGTTTGTAAAAATATTTTTATTAGTTTGAATAAAATGTTTGAAAATGAGTTTGCAAAAGATTTGGAAAATGGTTGTAAAAAGACTTTGAAAAATCTATACATACTCTTTGAAAAATATCTACAAAATGATTTCCAATTTTGTAAATGTTTGTAAAAATGTTTGCCAAACTATTTTCAAAAAAATTTCAAAATATTTGTGAAAACAATTTCAATTTTTTTTGGAACCTTGTATTAATAATATCTTCAATAAAAGTCCTTAAAAACTTGTATAAAATCCTTATATAGAATTTACAAATAATCACTAACTTTCAACTTGTAAATTCTAAGTGTGAAAATACACCCTCACTCTTGTAAATATAGAAGCACTCCTGTGTAAATATCTGCACGTACTTCTTTTACTAACCTTTATTAAAAAATCTCTAAAAAAATTCAAAATCTAAAACCCAAAAATTTCGTAAAATCTTTTCAAAAATCGGCCTAAAAATTTGCACAACTTTTCAAAAATTCCATAAAAATTCAAAATGGAAAATGGTTTCATAAAAATATTTCTTTTGCATTGTACATAGCATTTGTATTTTTCAGAATGATTAAGACAATTAAACAAGTCTGAAATAAAATCTGAATATCAGAGCTTGGTATAGACCTTAATCCACTCAATTTCAGAGGAACCCATTAAAGACTGGAATTGGGATACTTTGTCTCACCTTGACTTAATTCTTTAAGTTCCATGAGACTATTATGAGTCGATTCATTATGTCTAACTAGAACCCTTGATATCATCTGTACGACTTTTGGGACAATGGCTTGACTAGAAACCTCATACTTAACACTTAGTTAGCCTAGATGGATTGTTGAAAAATCTTGGAGTCTAAGTTAGGATGATGCTAGGCTGCTTTGTCAAGGATGGCTCAGGAACCATTCTAGGGGATTGTCGGAACCGTACTCCAACCCACTTCTTCAGGTAGCCATGATATCTAAAGACTGGAGACTTGATTGAGACAATGCTTCGGATGAGGAATGGTCAGCTGACACAACTTTCTCCAAGGCCCCAAAACATGGATGTCGACCAAAAGACTCTATATCCATCAGGTTACAAACCAGAATGTAGAGCAATGCAAAGTAAAGTAAAATCCAAAAAGAAGCCTACACCAAAATTTCGACAAAAATATGGAGCTTCCAGAAAATTCCTGCTTCTTGGTGAAGACTCGGTTACACTGATCGAGCTTCACAAGGGAATGAAGAATACATTGGTCAATCCCACTTCTTTTCCCATTCTTCTAGCTTCTCCCCCATTTCAGTTGTGAAAGTAGGAACACCTGACTTTAGAAGGAAATATCCATCTCCACGAGGACAAGCTACCGAAGGAGTAGGCTCTTTTATAGTTTAGGGGTTTGTTTGGGAAGAGCTGAAAAGTTCACACACATGTTTCTATCAATTCAAGGTATCTATAGTATGCGACTTAGAGGATGGTTTTGACCAGACTGTGGATTGAACTGGATAATAGGATTATGGGAACTAAGGGTTGTTGTGTCACATTTCTTAACCTTGATGTGGTTTTGAACAAACCAAGAACCCAAAGGTCTTAACTGAGCTCCAAACTTTGATTTTTATATGACAAGTTCAAGAGTAAAAAATTGTTCCAATTCCTTCCTTTTCTTTTCCTTATTTTCTTCTTCTTCATTTATAGGCATAATTGTTTGTTAGGGACTAGCAAAGGCAAGTATACTGTAGATATAGTATAAAATCATGGATTTAACCCCTAGCTTAATGCATGTAAATAACATTAAATTGCGCAAATAACACTCACTATTTATACTGTAGATATTGTATAAAATCATGGATTTATTCCAAGATAAAATAACAAAGGAAAGAAAAGAAAAAGAATGAAGTGTTAAGGACACTGAGCGACCCTAAACCCTGAGACCCAATCATCATGATGATGTGGTTGACAAGGATTAAAGTATGGGGAGATAAAGGCCAATAAATGCATAAAAACCCTAATCTTAATTTTTCAATAAATACCTTTTGGGACCATTTTTATTTTTCTATTTTTACACCTCAAATCAATAAACTTTGAACATGAATTGTACATAAAAATACAAGGAAAAATACAAAAGTTATTTCACTAAAAAATAAGGCACGGTGTGCCCGGGATACACATAACAAAAAACCACAAAGAGAACTTCCCATACCTGTATCTTCTTCATACAAGCTAAAAATTCACCAAACTCTCCTTTATTATTCATAAAATTAAATTATCTATTTAGTGAAGGTGGTTTCATTCAATTTGGAGTTAAGATGCAAATTTTGGCTTTTGGGTCCTTATTGTTCAATATAACTGTGTAAAATAATCAATATATTTATTCATTATATTATCCATTTTCGTATATTTTTATTAAGTTATAAATATTATTTAAAATATATGTGCAGAATAAACATAAATTAAACCATCAAAAATAAAAATATTAATATTATACTTTAATATATTGGTAAAAAGATACGTATATACTACCTATATTATACATATACCTATCCATTTAAGTAATAAATAACTTCAGAAAAATAAAATAAACAGACATACACAAGTATTTAAATAAATTGGAAATATAAAAATTATGCATATAACATATATAAAATACAAAATAAAAATAAAATACACCATATATAGATAACTATACCTATATTAGACATGTAAAAATTAACACCTAATAAATTACTTGTAAAAATAAATAA
Source organism: Ottelia alismoides (assembly GCA_037367405.1). Classification (NCBI taxonomy): domain Eukaryota; kingdom Viridiplantae; phylum Streptophyta; class Magnoliopsida; order Alismatales; family Hydrocharitaceae; genus Ottelia; species Ottelia alismoides. Next base: position 808,742 of record JAZKJV010002769.1, read on the forward strand.
AAATCACAATAAAGTAATACATAAAATAATAAGTATTTTTTATGTATTAAGTTTTATTTATTTAATTTATTTATTATTTTATTTCAAATTATTTATTTTTTATCTTCTTATTGTCTTCTAGCAGCTTGAAAAAGATACTCCGAAGGCTTCGGGATCAAGGTCTCATTAGCCGAAGAAGACCCTGGCCAATTCACGTGGCCTGCTTGACGAACGTCAGTGATGGAGACATCATAAATTGGTTTGTGGGCATTGCTATCAGTCCTCTGTCCTACTACAGGTGCTACGACAACCACCCAAGCTATTCTAGTCCTGCTTCGTAGTCGCAGGCTCTATCCTTTTTTGGGTACGACTCGCACCCTTCGTCGAACTTTGACCTTACGTCACCGAAGATGACCGGCAGTCCCGCAAGCTCATAGTTTCACTAATGATTTAGTAAAGTCACCATTGAACTTTTGACCTAGACAACGGATGTCCCCTTTCCCTATGGTCTGTACGAGTGAACTTCTTCTTTTGGGACTTCTTAAACGTAGTTCTTTTGACTCTAGCTCTCTCAATTACATCGATCCCGTCCGCTCGCTACCTCTCTACCCAATCAGGGCCCAGCCTTGGTTGACCTGCCGCTAAATTGGGCAACTACGACTGTAGCCCTATAAGACTTGTTGCCTCCCTTCTTCCTCGATTTTCCTTGCTCAAAACTTTCATTTTTTGGGGTTGATTCCATCAGGACAGATGTTCCTCGATTCATGCTCTTTCACGCCATTATCATACCTCGATCGATGGAGCCTTGGTCCTCAAGTAAGCCCTAGTTAAACCATCCCATGTATATATACCAATCCTCCTCCATTTGGAATTAATCCCTCTCTATCTTCTAAACTTCCGATCCTTCTTGTGCAAAAGGTTACTGGTGACAGCAACAGCTTTGTCGAAGGTTTTGGCATGGAGGAAGAGGACCAGAGGCGACGATCTGTGCTCGCCGGAGTAGCTTTAGCGGAACTCCACGTGGCTCACTATTCTGCAGGTTAGAGCCCTAGTTTTCTTGCTCATTCAATTCCTAACATTAGTAGCAACATAGTTTAGGTCTTTATTTCATTTAATTTCATCTGTTATTTCATGAAATCTAAATTCATAATTTTTTATCAAGAAATCGAGGATTTAGTAATTCAATTGAGCTAGTGAAGTTTCGATGTAAACCTAATCTCCCTCAAACAATTTTTTTAAATTCTCAAGCAAACAAAAAGAGAAATGTAAGTAGAGAAATACGATTGCTATTTATTTACTTGTATACCCGTACATGATCGAACACATGGAGGCTACAATAATCTCGAGGATTATTTAAATCAAAGAAAAATTCAATGAAATAAAAGAGGAGTTCTTTTTATGCAAATGCTTGGTTTTTAGTGGATTTTTGCCTCTTTATTTTTTTACGCAATATATTTTTCATTTTTATGCTTTTCTAGTTTTATATTTTTCTTAATGATTTAGATTTTCAAATATTTTCAAATTTTAATTTTTAAGACACATAAAATAAAAATAATATAAACAAAAGAAATAAAATGACTCTTTTTGTATTTTAAAAATAGGGAGAAATATGGAGATAATTCAAGTAAAAAAATTTCAGGTTTTTGATAATTTTTTACTGTTCTTGTGATTTTTAGAGAATTTTTAGTTTATTTACGATTTTTAAAACAAATAAAAACATGAAAAATAATAAACAAAAGTGCAACAGATGTTTTTTTATGATTAGAAAATATAAAATAAATCAAAAATATGTAAAATGTATAGAAAAAGGAAGATTTTTCAAAGTTTTTAGACATGTATTTTATGATTTTTTTTTAAATTTTCTACGAATTTATATGATTTTTAGTTGTTTGCTATTTTTTAGGTCTTATAAAGAATTTAAATATGAGATGAAAAGAACTAAAAAAAACAACCACAATTTTTTTCATAATTTTCAAGCAGCTTTTATAATTTTTATTTATTTAATACAACAAAAAGGAAAAAATGAGGAGTTTATTTTTAAAATTACTAAAGTAAAATAAAATTCAAAACTAAAATTAATGTTAATATAATTACTTAACATGAGCTTATTATGAATTTTAACAATTATTAATGATGATTAGATATTTATTAAATTCAATTAGAAAATAAAATAAAACACGACCTTACAAGGACCTTTATGTAATCAATTTTAATTAGAAGACTAAATTAATAACAAAAGATAAAATGCAAGGGGATAATGCAAATGTTCCTCTAAAAGCTCATGCGAGCGCACGTGAGTCATGCTGACATAGACTTTTATTTGATTATTTAAGTCTCAGGGGGCTAACAGTAACAAGAAACTATATGGTTCTTATTGCCAAAATCACTAAGTATCATGTGCGTTGCACATTTATCAATTCATGCATGACCAAACTGTAATTAAAAATAACAATAGGGAAAGATATGCAAATTTTGACGCAACAATCAATTGACACACATCCCAACATGAGCTTATTTACAAAATATAAAATAGACAGGGGCTGGAGTGTAAGTAATCACCAAAGCACGTGGGAGGCATGTACTGAATGGATGGATTGATCTGAATCTAGAGTGATGGATCTGATGGCTAAGCACTGGGGGAAGTATGATGGATGAGATGCAATATGAGCAAGGTGTTCCTAATCCAACTTCGTTGGGAGCTGTTGGAAGAACATGCTAGAAGGGTGACTCTAGCGTGGTTTGATCGAGCAGATCTCGCTCGATCTCCAACCTAATTGTCTCCTGAAAATCTGAAGAGGTTCCTGCGGTGCTTCCTTATCATTTGGATTTGACGATGAGGTACGATCACGATCGTTTGAAGATCTAGAGATCTTGAAGGTCTGAAGGTCAAAGCTCAACTCTCGATCTTGATTCCAGGTCCAGCTAATCTCCTAAGCACTGCAAAAGGATTGATGCTCGGAGGCAAGGCTCCGACAACTGTTATTTGACCAAAATAAAGAAAATAGATGAGTGGAAGGAGACCTCCGAAGGTCATGCTCGGGAAGAAGGTCGAACTCCAGATCCCATGCAATACGAAGGGGATCTGGTGTAGAGGAAGAAGAAGAAGGTGGTGATGATTTTGTGGCTTTAGATGATGGATGGGATGATCGGAGTGCCTCCAATCATGAAGATCAGAGATGGACAGATGAAGATCGGATTTACACTAGGAATAGACATAAAGGCATAATTGAAGATGCAAATGAAAGGAAATTACCTAAAATACCTACGGATGATCTAATGAAGATTGTAGCCTCGATTCACTGTGTGAGGTGAAGAAGCGTCAACGTCTCCGGCAGTCTCCGACGATGTGCATGGATTATGCATCCATGTCCAAATCAAGCAAGCTCTCGGTTGAGGAAGATCGCCATGTCACAACTCTTTCTCTCCAAGATCAACCTCAGGTGCTAATTTTGGGTGAAAACATATGAAGGGTGAGGTAGAGCTGGAGGGGGTTTTAATAAGAAATCCAAGCAAAATTTGAATAAAAAAGAACACATGAATCGAGGTAACTTATTCGAAAATGATGACCAGTCAAGTGAATTCATTATTCGGGTGATCAGATCCATGAAAAAAGTGCGTACTAAATGTGATCAGATCGGAAGCCGAAAAAGATCAGATTAGGCTCCGATGACCATTTATTCAAGCGGATCAGGTGAAAAGGAAGGTTGACCGGGTCAATAGACCTGTGTCCAACTAATCAGGATCCGAGTCCGCTACTAATGAATCTCATATTCATCATGCTAAAATTGGTCAATTAGACTCTATTCCCCATTTGCATTTAATAATCAATAGAGCATCATTATCATACATACATTTGTAAATAATATTTGCATTTCATCATGCATAATTGCATTAAAAATCCTGTGTAAATTGACCCAAAATGCATCAAACTTCCACAATTTTTAATTAATTCATGCTAAATCTAATTGAACCCAAACCACCTCTGTTGTATAGATATTACTAACAAAAATAAATAAAAAATAAAAAAATTACTAACTTAAATAAGTGTCAAATAATCCCAAAGTCTAATTTCACATATGACGGACTAAAGTGCACATATCTTCCTCATATAATGTCCGATTTTGGTCTACTTACTTTTAAAGTACTCCATTTTCGAATACCTTCAAAACAAGACCAATTTCGTAAAATTTGGAGGTCATATGTGAAAGTTGAGTTTTGGGCCTCTTTTGTGCATTTTAACTTTTTGCTATTTTTGATTAGCGTTGTTATGTACATAATTAACCATTTTAATTTTATTTCTTCTTCATTTGTGTTTTTTGATGAAAGTTGTATTTAGCATTATAAAAATAGAAATCTAGATCAAGACTAAAATCAAAGAAACTAACTAAGTCCAAGTGTCCATTGTGAGTCTGTGCAAAATTCTCATGTTTCGTACATCTATTTTATTTCCTTATTTTCTTTTTTATTTAAAATCCAAAAAAATAGATTAGTGTGTAATTAATTTTCTTGTATTTTATCATATTTTTCTATAATTTTCATCCTCTTTAAAAACCACCAAAAATACCACTTCGCACAAGTGACCTCTTTTGCTTAGGATCCTTCATGAAAGTTGTAGATCTTGTCGAGACGAACAACTTTCGTGAAGGAAATTTTTCGATCCAACGTCTCCTTATATTTCTTTTTCATTTTCCTTCATCTTTTAAATTTGAATTTTTGGGGGTGACACATGGCAACCACTGGGTGTGTCACGTAGAACCTCCATTTAGACAATCTCCCTCCAGGTCACGTGCAGAGCACGTGACCCGTCACCTTCCACCCCGTTCACGTGCTCTTCACGTGATCTCCTCTCCCACCCCTTCTGCCTATAACGTACACGACCTCCGCCCTCATCCACAACGGCCGCCACCCGCCACCTCCTCACCGGCCGTTACGACCGCCTGTGTAACACCCCTCCACCTTTACCTGGCGGCCGTTATGTCCTCCTCCCTATAAAACATTGCCAGCCCCTCCTTATCTCACCATCCGCCATCATTTTGAGCTCATCGCAAGGTCTAGTGACAGTAGCCCTCCGTGCCATCTTCGAGCCACCAATGTGATCCAGGGGGCTTAGTCCCTGTTGTAGAATGCCATCGTTGTTCTGCAGAGCTCAGATTTCCTTCGCCAAGGGTCCTTGAGCAAAGACTCCCAGGAGCTACCCCGCTCCTCCCCTTCAGGCGAGTCGACACTCCCACTGCCTCCTTCTCTCGATCCTTTGCCCTCTCCCATCTCCGTCAAACCCTGTCACCCAAATCCACCTCGACTCTTGCAAAGAGTCGAGCTCTAGATCCTCCATCTCCCCTGCTCGCATAGGATCTCCACCTCAGTCAATCCGCTTTTCGTCGTTGGGCTTAAGCTAAAAATCGCCTCGTCGTTTGTTTCTCCACTAACATTGTAGGTCCATTGCTACCGCATCACTTCTCTGCCTCCGCTCTTCGGCCTCGCACAGCCTCCGGCCCTTCGAGCTGCTCTGCCCCAACGAACGGGCTGTGCCACCCCACTGTTGGCAGCAACACCGTCCGTGCCTCGTCGCCTGGTGGTCGAGACGACCACCGTGCCCTCTGCCTGACTCCACAGCCGTTGGATCAAGGGATCGTCCTTGATCGTACGGACCAACACGTGCCACGCGTTACGCCCCGAGCCTCGGCCCCAACCTTGAGGCTTAGGCCTCCTGGACCGCCCTCTTCCCGCCACGTCAAGGCTTGGACCATCCTAGCCTTAGCTTCGGTCTGGACCTCCGCCTTAGAGAATCCAAGCGTCTGACGAGCCACTTCACCACCACCATGCAGGTTCGGACCACCGAGCCTCCGTCGAGCATGTCGTCCGCCGCCCGAACCTCACACGCACGTGCAATGCACGTGCGCGAGGGGTAAATTGCATAAACATCCTTTAAAGATCCAGGATTTGCAGAATAGCCCCTACCATCCAGGTCACGTGCTGTACACGTGGCACCTTGGGAAACTTTCAGGGAAGCCCCTCCAAATTTCGTGAATTGCAGATAAGCCCCCAAGGACCCTTTTGAAAGTAAAATAATTACTTCTATTACATTTTAGTCCCCGGATATTCATTTTAGCATACCTTCTCCATCCGAACTCCGATTTTAGCATATAATATGTCATTTTGAATCTCCTTTCATGCTCTTCCATATTATATATTTTTTAGACAGGTCTAAAGACATTCATCAACGATTATTATTGAATGATTAATTCCATCTTTGTAGATCAAATTGACTTATTTGTGCATTGATATCGTGAGAAGTTTGATCTATTGCAGGGTCTTGTTCAAGGAAAAATGATTGATTTAGTTTCTTATTAATTGTATCATTATTGGAGGAATGAATCTTGGGAATTGAGAGATCAACTTTCCTGAGAATTCTCTTTATTTCTCTATTTGTAGGATAATTAATTAAGTGACAATCCTTCTAGCTTGTATCCTATATAATTGCTTATTAAATCATATCCTTTGATCTGTGATTAAATTTTGAGGATATCGATCAATTTGCATCAACATATTTTCTTTTTATTTTTCAACACATTAATTGAGCAAACAATTATTTGATTATTTAATTTAATTTAAAAACTCGTAACTAAAAATCAGTGTTCCCTATGTTCGACCTTGGTACACTTACCAAATTAAAAATACTCCACAACATTTAAAGATTGTGGTTTTTGCTGAACTGAATTTGCTTCCTATACAACAATTTAACATAATTAAAGAGGCGATTTTCATGATCATCAAATGGCACCATTGTCGGGGAATGGAGTAGTTTTAGGGTTTTCAATTATTTTTTATAATTATTTTTTGTGAAATTAATTTCTATGTCATTTTTTCTTTTGCATTTTATTTTGCATTTCTCTACTTCTTCTGATACTAACCGCAATTTCTCTCTTTGTAGACTACTAGGAGCTAAATTTTGGAATATAAATCAAGGATCTGCGAAGAAGATTAAAATTTAAATTTTTATGAGAGAGAACATAGTCTAGATTTAATTTCCTACATTATTCTCAGGGTTCCTCTCTTTGAACCCTTGTAATAATTCGGACTGAACTTCCTTGTGGTGTGTCAGGTATGTTTCAACACCTTCTGTGTGGTTGGGACCCAACTTGAGTGGCGTAGGAATTAAGCACATATACGCTTATTTATTTATTTTTGATTGTGCTTGTAATTTTCAGGTCACACTTCTTCACTAACTATACAGTCTAGTAGATCGTTCAATTTAGTCAAATCTTTAAAATCAATTCTTTCCCGCTAATAGAACTATCTGCTTAGGACGATTTCATATGTGCATATCATATAAATTTAAATTCCTCGTATTGCATCTCGCATGAAGAGCGTGAGGAATCACTGTAAGACTTACCGTAGCAGAGTGGGTGGTATAGAAGACCTTGAGTAAGGATCCATCCTCAAGTAACACGGGTAGCCTTTTAAACGGTCCATACTTACACCTATACTCGCTGAAAGTAGGTGCAACTAGTTGTACGAATTTGGGACAGTCTTTGCGAAATACTTCGGCACCTAGCAGCTCCGCTTAATTTTTAAAGACTATTTTGTCATAAAATTAAAATTAAAGAGATAAGTGGTCGAGCCCTAACGTGCCTTCACCAGTATTGAGTGGGTAAATTGACGAGTTTTGAATTGCCTTTGTTTTGAGTGAGTCTTCTATACGTTTGTACGCTCCTTGGAAATTCCTTTGTACTCCAAACTACTCCTTTCATTCACGATGGATTCTTTTGGAGTTCTTCATTCGGACTCTGTAAACAAATCCCTGAGCTCCTCAAGTAATTCATCTCCTGGGTTTCGAGATGACTCTCTTCTTGAATCACCATGGTATGGAGACAACGCTTTTCGCCAAACCATGGTTCCCCCCAAGTTTATAGGGATTAGTCAACCACAGGTTAACCCTCTCTCATACTCCCTTCCTTCCAAATAAACCTTCATCTTTGGCAGAACTCCTAAACCTTCCAAGTACGAGACTAACTCAGCTCTATTTGCATCTGAAGGTGAAGAAGAAGACAAGATGCATCCAAAAAAGGATGAGAACGACAATGACCCTATTCACGCTCTTCTGGATAGGGTAACTGCTGCTGAACAACACAATGAACTCCTTAGAGCACAAATGGAGGTACTGCAATGTAGGGAGGCTACTATGGAAGATACATACCTGCCTGAATTAGATGAAGACTATAATTGGTTGAGGTCGGTACCCCTCAAGGATGCGTTCGAACACAAACCGTATTTCCTTGCTTTGTTGCCTAAGTTCGGAGGGAATAATAATGAAGAACCATACATCTTCCTCCATGACTTTGAGCTAGTCTGGGCTAACCTATGCCACCCTAGGGTTAGCCAGGACTACATAAGGCGAAGAGTTGTCCCCTTCGCCTTGATTGATAAGATGACTTACTGGTTGAAGAATTTAGGGGATGTGGTCACGACATGGAACACCTTCAAGACATTATTCTTAAAGAAATTCTACCCTGTGAATGGAATTAATCAGATGAGGTTGAAGCTCACAAGCTTCACCCAACACCTGAGCGAGCCATTCCATGAAACCTAGGAAAGGTTCACATACCTAATCCAGAAATGCCCAGGACACGGGATAAGCAAAATGATGCTGGTCCAAAGTCTTATTAGTGGACTGAACCCTGAAACCCAAGGGTTAGTGAGTGCATCATGTGGTGGAAGCTGCATGGGATGCCTCGAGGAAACCGTCTACAAGGTTTTCGAGAGACGTGCTGAATCCAGCCGTGCACAGATCACCACTAGGCTTACAGAGCCGGCACTAAATAGATGGTGTATAATTTGACGACCGATCAGAGTTATGATATGGGAATAATAGCTGACAAACTGACTATGGTCGATCAGATTTACAAGAAGGTGGATGAACTCCATAAATCATCTAATATGGAGAAATTGGCGAAATTGCCTAAACAAACAGAGGAACTAGCCAACAAGGTATCCAAGATGTAGATACCTGCCCTAACTTCATCCCTTTCCCCCATACACCAAAGTAACTATATTTAAGGGCAAGGGGCAGGGCAGCAGAGCCACTGGGGGGGGAAATCAAGTCTTTTCCCATCAAACTAAAGAAACCTCCATTCAAACTATTTATGAGGAACCTCCACAAGTTATGGAGATAAATGGAGTTTGGTATAACCCGGAACCTGTCAACCGTTCAAATGGAAACTCTACTTTGAACCCTCGTTTACCACAAGCCTGACCCACCTACTAGACTCAACAACAACAATGTCAGCAGTACCGTACATGTTATCAGAACCTGCAACCGCAACATCAACAGAATCAACGCCAAGGCCAGTAGGGCCAATTCAGACAATATCAACAACCTCAGGCCAAGCAAGGTCAGGGTTCCTCCTCTTCTTCCATCTCTCCAGAACTCCAATGAGTGCTGGACGAACTTCATGATATGAGAGTCGACAAAAATTGACTCTCTCGATGGAGAGACGAGGTAACTACACCCCAAACCGTGACTCCAGCTCAAGTCGAGGCTAATCAAATTGCCTCAGATAAAATCAGGTATTAATCTCTTAACATTCCTTACATGAATATGGGATCTTGTCATGTTATGACGCTTATCATATTTCTTTTAGGGGTGGAAGGATTGTAACCATGCCTGATCGAGTGAAAGAACATGGTGGCATAGCCCCAGTGTCCACAAATTCACACATTCCTGGGGGAATTGAAGAGGATAGGCATGAGGAGGAGAAAGAAGAAGACCACCCAGACCACCCATCATACATTACACCTCTGAAGGCCATGGACAGTCAGAATCTGAGTCCGATAAAGAAGCGCCACCAAGATATCCGCACCAATCTCCACCAATTTTCCTGTTTTTAGATTAGTCAGTCCAAGTCTTGTAGATATGTTTCATTCCTCATTCAATAAAAGTGATGTTTTTTATCACAATGAGTCCATTCCTTTCCCCCATGCTATTACGACAAGAAAGAAGAAAAACATAAAAATAAAAAAATGATGACGAGATGGCCTGCATTTATAGAGAAAATATTAAGGTCACTCTGTCCCTAGACGAGATGATAGAAAGAGACCCGGCTTTTTAAAAATACCTTAAGGTGAGATGCACACCGACAAGGGCCAGCAAAAAGAATCCTAGCCGAACAAAGAACCCTTTATAGTTTTTAAGTTTGCTTTTTAGTCCAATATGGACAAACTTAATTGCTACAACACATGTATGTTGGAATAATTACGTTATTTATCCTACAGTTTTCTTTTATTATTTAGCATTTGAAATAAAGTTATTTGCATTAGGCCCTGTCCAACACATCTCATGTCCGCTGGCACGAGACTTTTATCGTGATTTTGCATTTTATACCATATGTTTGTTTATTGTGTTACTGATTCAGTATCTAGACATATATTAATTATAGAAAAGGTCCCTCTGTTGTTGATTACTTATTTGTCTATTAATTGTGTTTAATAATTTGCTAATTAACTCTAAAATTCAAAAAAAAATACAATAAATTCCTTCTAAACTGTTTTTATCACTTCTAATTTTATTTTCAAAATTAATTAGTTTTGTTCTTTTTAAGAATTCAAAAATAATAAAAAATGGTTTGTTTGCATTAGAAAATTCATAAAAATTCATTTTTTTTTAAAAAAATTCCACAATTATTGATTGTGTGTTTTGACTTATTTTATTTTCTGTAAAAAATGGTTTGAAACTTTTTCTAAAAACTTAAAATTTTAAAATACATAAAACACTAAAAAACTTATTAAAAAATAACAAAAATACATAAAATAGCTTGTTTTAAAGCTTGAAAATTTTGCTTCCTGTCTGTGTTACTTTTCTATTACTTTTACTTTATTTTATATTTTAAAAATACAAAACATTGGCTTGATTTTCTGTTACATTATACTTGTAGTTTTAGTTCACTATAAAAATCCTAAAAAATCTAAAATATGTATAAAAATAGTAAAAAAAATGTCTAAAACAAAAAAATAATTTTAATTTATTTTTTGGTTATTTTTATCATTTTTGAAAAATCCAAAAAGACCTCTTTTATTCTTTATTTTATATTTTCTTGTATTTTGTTTCTTTTAAAAATTAAAAAGATAAAAATATACAAAATTAATAATCACTACAAAATAACAAATAGAAAATATTAAAAAAATGAAAATTACAAAATTCCATAAAAATACAAAAAGCATAAAAAAGACATAAAAAGCATAATAGAGAAAAAGAAAAAGAAAAAGAACCTTCTTTGATTTTTCATAAATTAATAACCCTTAGGTATTGTAGCCTCCCTGAGTTTGATCTTGCAGGCTATATATGTAAAATAATAGCAATCTACATTTTCCTCTTTTTGATATATTTCTGCTAGTTGAATAAAATTTTTTTTTGTGACTATTGGATTACGACAACCACATTCATAGTGTGCATATTTCTCCTCATTTTTCAAAAATAAATTAAATCCTGAAAAGTCAACAAATGGTTTCATTGTTGGGGAGGCACGACAAGGGTAGCAAGGCTTCGCTTCCTCTACTCTTGGTGTTTGTTTCATTTTCTTTTTCTTATACTTGTCTCTTTTATTTTCATTTCATTTTCTCTATATTTTTTCATAAGTAATATTTGGCATATCTCTTGTTTCATCTTTTCTGCGAGGGCCTGACAGACGAGTGTTGTATTCTTAGGAGCGTCGACACACCCAAGCGAAGCTGAGGCCAAGTGTTTCTTCATCGACCGGCAGGAGAGCGTAGCTGAAGAGGAACAGGAGGAGTGGAAGAAATTTTTAGCATTTCATATTTCTATTCTCTAGTCATTTTATTTCCATTTAATTTTGTAAATAATTATTAATAACTTTTGTTGGCATTTTTCATTTTTCTATTTTTTAAAAGGCCACTGTAACCTTGTGATTGCCAGGTCTGTTTCACTAAGTGCCGATGCACTTGGGGGACCCAACCGTATTTTATTTTCTCCACATTTACTTTTATTTATTTCACGTGTTTTGAGTTTTTTGACTTATTTTCTTGATCCCTTAGCATTAGGTTTTATTATCTTGGTGACAATGGGTAAGCAATCGGTCCAAATCCATTAATAATCTTCTTGTTCCTATAGTTATCTTTGTAGATTGGACTTAGTCAAATAAAAAGGCTCTTCCTGATAATAGAAGTTTCTGCTAGGATGGTTCTCACTTTCATTCATTTAGTTTAGATTTTATTTTCATGCACGGATCTTTTTGCATTTAGACTGCTGGAGACGGGTACACATTTCTAACTTTGCATGCATCATTGATACGTCATGCATCAGCTTTTCTGACTTTCTTTCCCATTTTCTCTCACTAAGGATTAAAAAAAGGAAATTGGAAAATTCTTTAGGTGTTTTATTTGAAAACTACTAAAAAATGATAATCAAAATAAAATTGGTGCTGCTAAAATAACTCGACCCTAAAAAATAACGTAAAAAGTCATCATTATTTCGTGGAGAGCAACCCCCTCATTGGACACAGGTACTTACCTCCAGATAGAGTGGGTGGGGACATACCCTTAAGGATAGAGCCCAAATCCCTGGACCTGTGCCCTAAGCACTTGTGTATCACTCTTCGGTATACGGTCGCAGCTGCAAGCACTTGCCTCTGACCTTAGAAAATCGTGTTAGTGTGCTCTTCCTCTTATCTCCCTTTGGGCATGATATATCTCGGCAACTGAGGAAAATGGTTCCACTGTTTGGGGAGGTTTGAAGACGTACACTAGGCGATAGGGAGACATCGCCTTGTATGTAGGTTAATAAGTAACTATTTGATTCACATAACTAAAATTGAAAAGATAAAATACTGAACTCTTACGATCCTCGCATTTAGTTCGGTTGGTGAATCGAGGGTTTGGTTTGTGTTTGTTTGCTTAGAATAAAGATCCCTTCGCACACTTCTTACCTTTTTCACTTTCTCTTTTTGTGTTGACTTTCATGTTCTCGCATCTTTCTCATTGTTTTGAAGATGTCAGATTTGAGTCATTTGTGCTTGAAATTTGTGGACATATCACTTTCCTCTCCAATTCTTCGTCTTTATCTTCTTTTGCTCGGGGTGACTCTCTTCCCTAGCTTTCTTCTTTCTCATATATACAGGATTTGTCACCGATAAATCCATTGTTCGAGATTGACCCTCTTCTTGAACATTCATTTAAGACTCCATCATTTCTACAGACTGATCAAGGACCTTCGAATTTCTGGATATCGAGCCATTTATTGAGGACTTGATGCCACTGAAGGGCATGGGATCTATGGCATACCATAGTGAGATAAAAAGTATGATGTTGACTTCTATCCAAGCCATTCAGGCACAGTTGACTGAGCATGCCAACATCCAAGCCAGACTGAGAGATATGATCTTAGATCTATGGAACAACATAGGAGATATGAGAGAGGTGGATGAGAAGATGAGAGGAGGCAGGAATGGGAGGGGGAGATGAGCAGCAGTGAGCATATCCTATAGTTGAGCTAAAGATAGCGGTGCCTAAGCTCACACTTAGACATGGCTATAACCCAGGTATATGACACTCAGTCACATGGATTCAGATACCTGCGGTTCATGGGTATTTCGAGCTGAAGCCCCAACTATTTCCATTACTCCCCATATTCCACGGTAACATCAATAAATAACCACATATACACCTCCAGCAGTTTGACCGCATATGTTGTACGATGCACTACCCCAACATCCAGTTAGAGGTAGTGAAGATGACAACCTTCCCTTTTAGCCTTATGAATAAGGAATTATACTGGATCAATAGTTTAAGAAGAGTTGTCACGTCCTGGGAGGAGTTGAGGTCAACATTCTTTAGCAAACTCTACCCTCTAGGACGACTGAATCAGATGTGGTCCCTTATTGCCAACTTCTCCCTGATGTCCCATGAGCCAACGAGGCATGGGAATGATTCAAGGATTTGACGAAAGAAGTGCCCCATCACAATATACTGAAGACCAACCTTGTGCAAAACTTCTTTGGGGGTTTTGAGTTTTAAGAACCGGAGATGGTTGATGCCACTTGTGGGGGTTCCCACTTCTACGAAGATGAGGATGTCCTATGGTAGATATTTGAGTAAATAGAGGAGAGCTATGTAGCTTTATCTTCTTCCTGTGTATTTTAGAAACATCCTCTACCTTATTCTATACCCCACAAGGCCATCAACATGATGACACCTCATGATGTGGATATCATGGACAGTTCTGATCTGACCATCATTGGCAATCACCTATCCAAAGTAGATATAATAGAAAAGCGATCACAAGACTTTGAGAAATTACATGTGATCAAACAAAGGACAAAGCAGCTGGACAAGCTGGATGAGATTACGAAGCAACTTGATCTTCTTTTTAATACTATCACTTCATGTTAGAGTACGAGTGCAACAACTGATACTTTTGCATATGAGAAGACTACTTCCACTTATGCAACACAATAGAGTACCAGAGCACCCCCTGCAGTTCAGCACATGTACTACGTGCAGACTCCGGATCAGGTCCCATAACAGTCACCTCCATCATATTACCAGAAAACTCCTTACTTTTCTAAGCAATGTTGTCCACCTCCACCTCACATTTTTGGAGGTGAACAATATTTGGAGTGTCCCCAAGCGTATCCAAACTCGTCTACCAGGGTAGGTACGGTTGGGTTCCCAGGCCGGTCAGAGGCCAGTTCAGTGGTTTTAGTGTGGTAGGCGACAACAGTTCTAACACCAGCAACTACATCATCATTATCCTCTCCACCACACTTCCAGACATGGAGACATGGACATCAACAGATGCAACCTGCTTATCCTTATTAGCCATATTATCATCAGTAGCCTACACAATATTTGCGTCCTCCTCCTCATTATTCACAGTATTTTGGGTACCAACAACCTCCACACTACCAGTCTTAGCGACCTCCAATTGTTGAGCACCCAGAGTCACCTTTGGTGAACCCAACACTTGATCAGCTTGTTTAATTAGTGAAGAACGTGAATGATCTGAACTAGAGTCTTGACGACCTAATCATCTCAAAGACACTTATTCCGTCCTAGGTCGAAGCCAATCCCAACAACTTCAGACTCAACAAGGAGCAGGTAGCCCATGATCCATCCACCCTCGAGATATGCATGGCTTGTGATTTTACATGTTTATCTGACTCCATTACTCTTAAGAGAGGTAGGAGACTGCAGTCATTGGCACAATTGGGATTGGGGAATGAAGGTGTTGATCAAGCTTCATCGTTTTCTTCACCTTATACATCATATGAGTAGAGGACTAGTGTTGTAGCACATGGAGAATCACCACTATCTCCACCACTATCCACCAGAAAATACCAAAAAGAGAATAACGAGAGATGCAGAGCCGAATCAACTTTGGAGAAGAACATATACGCTAAAAACTCAACTGCATGTAGTCTACAAAAGGCGAGAGCTACACCATCGCTGAAGCGACTGCTAATGAAAGTCATGAAATTAACAATTAACACACAAATAGATCAAGCAAAGCAAAAATGTGAAGTTAACTTATTATAACTCAACAAAAGATGTGAGAAGGCAAGTATTTTAGAGGTCAAACACAGGGAGCACACAAGATAGATTGGGAAAATTAATTCCAAAATTGTCCTCTTAGTCTCTTTTTTTATTGTACTTTTGTGTAGGTTTTTATTATATTTTTTATGGATTTTTATTTATATATTTTTTATGTGTTTTTAAATTTTAAATTATTATTTTTTTTATATTTCTCGATTTTAATATCTGTTTTCTTTTTAATAAAATCAAATGAATATATATGCAATAGTATTGATAATATAAATGCTATATATAATAAATATATAAAATAGACACAAAAATAGAAATATGCTAAGGTACAATCTTTTTATTTTTTAAAGTATTAATATATTTTTGGTGTTTTTAATAATAATAATATTATTGCTAATAATATAAGTAAATATAGCTATATGTGTATGATATAGACTTTTAGATTTATATATATAACTATAAATACTAAAAATGGTTAAATAACATATTTTTGTCTTTTTGGTATTTTTTCAAAATTTCACTATTTTTTGTATTTTTAATTGAATAAAATTGTCAAAACAATGACTTATATTAATCAGCCAAATTATTTTAAGATTAAAAAAATGGGTAAATGTTCCAAAAAGTCCCAAAACAATTTTAATATATATTATATATAATAAATAAAATACATAAATATAAATAAATAATTTTGGACTTTGTAGAATTTTTTATGCTTTTTATAAGGATTTTGGAGATTTTTAATTTTTAATGATTTCTTTTGTTACTGTTGGTGGTTTTTTGTCGTAGTTATAAGATAGGGAAATAAACAAAATCTATTTTTTTTAATTTTTCAAAATGGTTTTATAATTTTCATGTATTTTTAAATGTAAAAAAAGCTAAATGCAAGGTTTTTGTATTAAAATATAGGAAAACTAATTTAAATAGACCATGAAAGAAAATATGTGATTTATGATTTCCTATAATTTTTAGATGCAATTTTATATTTTTAATAATGCAAGTAAGAGAAATAAAATTAAATTCACTAATAGGGACATATTTGTAATTTATCAAAAGTATACTTTGTTTCCAGAACCCCTCAAAGAAACCTAGGGCTAAACATGTAAAGAGCCCAGAATAAATAATTCAATCCATGTTGGTAGTGGTATTTTTGCAATATTTAAAAAGCAGCGAGTCCTTTTTGCAATTTATCCAAAAGAAAATAAAAATGGAATTTAAATTTTCTAGAATAAAGAGAAATACAAGAATATTTTTAGAAATTTATTCTGAGTGTCTAAGGCACATTGTGCATTATTTTTGCATGAAATAAATTTTGTATTTTTCTATGTATTTTTATCTACAACTTTTATGTATAAGGTTTATTGATTTGGCGTATAATAATAAAGAATAAAATAGGACCAAAAATAGACTTATTGATGAATTGAAAGTTAGGGTTTATTGTATTTATTGGTCCTTATCCCCCCCTACTTTATTCCTTATCGACCCAGTCATCATGATGCTTGGGTCTTGATGTTTAAAGTCATTTCTATACCTACGGTATTTCATTCTTTTTTTTCTTTATTATTTATCTTGTCTTTAAATACGTTAATTTATACAATATGCAGAATAACTAATGAATGCTAGTTTATGCAAAATAAAGCTATATACATTCATTTAGCTAGGGTTTAAAGGCTAAAATGAAAGAATAAAGATGATGAAATGGAGATTCATCAATGGTATTTGTAGGGTTTTATTTTTTAATATATACATATATATTCAAAATATAGAAATAAAAATGTTTTGGGGTTTTTAATTTTTTCTCAGTTTTTGGTAATTTTTAGGGAATTTTTTCTAACTTTTATGTATTTTTAAAGTATTAAAATATGTAAAACAGGAACAAACTAATATAGTAGATTTGTTTTGGGTTCTAAATTAGATAATGGTCTCAAAAATTCTTAAAACTATTTTTAATAAGGAAAAATATATGATAGGAAACAACATTTTTTCATTTTTAATAATTTTAATTGTTTTTATAGTGCTTTTAGGGTTTTATGATTTTTAAGGTTTTATTTGTAATTTTTATTGATTTTTGGTTATAAGATAGAATATATAGTAATATAGATGCGCTAATATTTTTGAAAATTTTAAAGGTGGTTCAATATTTTTATGAGGTTTAATGACTAAACAGGGAATAAACGCATTTTTTGGATTTTTAAAAATAGGAAATTACATTAAATGCTAAATAAAAATATGGGCATGAATAATCAAGGTGTCAAGCACAAAGCATAATTTTCCTGAGATTTTTGAACAATAAACTATTTAATAAGATAAAAAATGCAAGAAATAAAATACAACAACTGAAAAGGATCTATTTTCATTTTAAGTAAACATTTAATGCATTTCATAATAGGTCCAATAAGTACAAGGGTATGCTAGATTTTTTTACAACACCTCGTGTGTAGCAACACTTGAGGCGGAAACACCTAATAGTAAATAGCAAAAAGTTCTGGGGTCTTGAGCAATTTATATACAAACTTAACACTATCTAAAATATTTACATGATGGTTTAACAAATAAAAAAAATGACGAGGTTGCTTGATAATATTTACATGATGGCTTAACACTACCAACTAGCGGGCATGATCAAGTAGTCCTGGAGGCGACATGTGGCTCCACTAAAGGAGATCAATAGCCAAGAGAGGGACTTCATTTTTTTCACTTGAAGGGCCTAGATTAGATCTGGGCCACACCATGCATTCGATAGCTCTTAGGGGCCTAGGAAGATCATGCAAGCCCCTTGGGCTTGCTTTGATCAACATTTCCTCATGCGTATGGCATCTTTCTTCAGTTCCATTTAGCCCAGCACAACGGTGGAGCACGTCCACACTCATAGGAGTCCTCGAAGGAGTCCATGTCCTAGCGATGGGGATCTGGAGCATCTTCCTTTCTCATCATCCTGGGACCCTGTGTTTTATTCAATTCAAGCTCCATGGGGAGCCTCCAAGTCTGAGTTCCTACAAAAAAGGTTCTACAGCTTGAGGGGAACCCCTTCGACCCATAATAGAAGCTTGTAGCAAGGGAATGGATGGGATAATGAGTCACCGGCATACTGACAGGGTTGCGACTCGAAATCCATGATCTATGTAAGATCAAGGTTGAGGGATGAGGAGGATTGTGTAGAAATGGATGAGTAATGGAATGGAAGTGGAGTGATTGGTCGGAATAGTGGAGATCACAGTGAAACCATGGTCGGAGTTGGGAGCCGATGAACAAAAATAACATATTTACCGTAACCTACTAATTAACTGAATGAAATAAATGTTACACTAATTATAGGAAGGAAAATGTAATTAAGAAAACCTAAACCTATCAGCTCAGACCTGTAAGAATGGAGCAGAAGGCCCTCGTTGGAGAAAGCTTCAACGTAAGTGGTGGATCACCTCTTCCTCCTTTTTATCCATGCTGACAGGTCGGGGAGGCTCAGTTGTCACCCAAGATTCACACCCAAGAATTCCCTTGGGTTACAAAGGTGAAAGAAAGATAAAAAACAAAAAAAATGGGATTTTGGGGTTATTTATAGAATAAGCGCTTGGCTAGAATGTTTACGGGATTCCTCAAGATGGAGCGTTCAAATGATGAAGGCCAAGGCATGGCGAGATGGAGTATGGTATGGGGAAGAGGATTAATAAATAAATCAGGGTGTTTCGAGACCTAGATCATGTGCAAAAATTTGGCGAAGGTCAGAGGGTAGGTGGATTCTGATGCACTGGCAGAGAAAGGGTGTTGGAGACCATGTAGTTGACTCTAGGTCAATGCATGGACACATGTGATTGGTCTATCTAGTACTGCTAGCAGATAAAATAACAAGAAAAAAAGAAAAAGGAGTAAAAATAAAATAGATTCACATTTTATTAAAAAAGTTATAATATAAAAAACGTTTATTTATTTACCTAGTATTTAATTAAGAATATTATTTAGTTTGACACTATTATTTATTGTGTATAATTATTTATATACTATTTTAAAAATGTTTATGTATGCATATTTTGTGTATTCTTATTTATTTATAGTTTTTTTATATATAATAATATAATTATTCTATTTATTTATAATAAATTTAAATACATATTTACATATTTTTATTGTATTTTTATATATTTGTTTGTGTATTTAAATAAATGCATGTATGTATAAAATATGTCTATTATACCTATATTTTAGTATCTTTTATTTATCTAATAGTATTTTAATGACTTTATTTATGTTTCTTATTTTAATTTTGATGTGTATAATATATACAAATATTTTAAAATAAAAGAAGAGTTTAAAAGTAAAAATAAATTTATGGGATTTTACCCCCATGAACCTTAGAAACCTGCTAAATTACCTTTACAACCTTTGGTACAACACAATTACCCCCATCAACCCTGTAAACTACCCTCAAGAACCCCAACGAGCATCAAACAGATTAACCGTAGGGTTCACGGGGCAAGAGTTCGCAAGTTTAGGGGGTCAAGGGGGAATTAGGTTGTTTCAAAGGTCGAGAAGATAATTTACAAAGTTTATAGGGTTTGTGGGGAAAAAATCCATAATTTATTTAAATTTTATATACATGTTCACAGTACAATAGGGACCAAAAAGCTAACTTTTGCATGTTAACTCTATTTTTATTGAAACTGCCTTCATTAGATGAATAATTTAATTTTATGAACACTAAAAGTGAGTTTGGTGATTTTTGAGTTAATATGGAGGAGATATTGATCATTGAAGTTCGGTTTTTGGCTTTTTTTTCATTTGTGTGTCTCAGTTGTACTGAGCATTATTATTCTGAGCAATTAATTTTGTAATTTTCTATACATTAATATGTATAAGTTTCATGTTGAAAGTTCATTTATTTGGAGTGTGTAAAATGAATAATAAAATAGTGAAAAATGGTTATTTTTAATGAGTTAAATTAGGGTTTGAGTGTATTTTATGTACACTTAATGGCCCCTATCTCCCCCTACGTTGTTCCTGGTCGACCAAGTCAATATTGACTTGGTCTCAGGGTTTAGGGCCATTTATTATTTACAATACTTCATTCTTTTTCTTTTCTTTTCTTTTATTCTTATAGTTTAGAATTAAATATATAATGAATGCTATTTTGTACAAAGTAATGCTATTTACATGCATTTAACTAGGGATTTAAGGCCAAAATGAAAGAATAAAGGTGATGAAATGGAGATTCATCAATATAGATTCATCAATATAAATGATGAATCTCTGATTCTCTCTCTTTATTCTTTTATTTTAGTTATTTATCATGGAAAGCAACATGTAAATGCTTGTAAAAACATTGACTTAGCAAATTGCATGACTATGTTAAAAGTGTATATTTAGCATGCATTTTTGGCAAAAATAAAAAAATAAAGGAAAAGAAAAAGGAAGGAGGTATTTAGAATAAATACAGAGTGACCCAAACCCAAGAGAAGGTCAAGCCTTGACCTGATTGCAAAATAAAATAAGTAGAGAGAGATAGGGCTCACTTTGTATTATACATAGTGTCTATATTTGTGTATAGTAATTATACATTTATTTTGAAAAAATAAACATAAATTATTATTCTTACTCCCTTGTATATCTCTAAAAATAACATAAAAATAAACAAAATTAAATAAAAATAAAAATAAAATCCTCCACTCACTATACAAAACACATGTGGACATATTACTTGTACTATTTATCAAATACCTTTAAATAATTTATAAAAATAAAATAAAAATTATTTTATGCTCCTTAGATAAGGGTGATTTTGTAGAAATAAAATAATAAAAATACTCGTAGATAATAGATAGGTATATTATACCTGTATCTAATACTGTATATTGTATATAAACTTATTATTTTTCATAAAAATAATTAAAAATCACAGAAAAATAATATGAAAAATAATAAACATTTTTCATTTTCTACAATTTTTAATTTAAATTCATTTATTATTTTTAATTTAATTATCTTTACTTTCTTCTCTATTTTGTCCTTTAGCCTATCTTGTCCTTTTCCCCCGCCGCTTGTGATTGGTCCAAGTCAGATATGTTGACCCTGGTCAAATGGTCCTCGCATGCTCCTTTTCTCCCAAATTGGGTTTTCGCTGATCTTTATCGATTTCTTCTGACCTGATCTGATCACCATTCCCTCTAATTTCAAGCCCTGATTAAGGGCCGCAGATCCCTAATGCATGCCCGATCCTTTCCCAGTCGATGCGTGCCTCGGTTTGCGGGCTACTCCCTTGCCTTTTTTGGACCTGGAACCCTATATAAACTACGCACACTCTCCCCTTTTCGACCACCTTCGACTGCTCCACCACCTCTTTTACACCTTCCTTATCCTTTACAGAGTGCCAACACAAGAGGGAGAGGAAGAGGTTAGCGTTTGGAGCCTTGCAAACACTAGGTCCGACGAGATTCGTCTCCGCTCCACCATAAGGAGCCACAACCTCTGGAAGCGCCAGCCATCGAGACTATCATCCTCGTGGATGTCGTCCACGACCCTCAAGCGACTACGTTCACTTTAAGTACTCATTCTACCTTCTTTTCACAGTTCGATTCAATCATTCTCCCGCATAATATCGCAACTCCAACGACCACATCTTTCCTTTGTCGTCGCCTCGCTCCAACATCCACACGCCCTTACCCGACCTTCCTCTGCTTCTACGCAAGCTCCGCAATCTTCCCCTTGACTCCAACCACTGGGCCGGAGTCAAGCAGCAAGTCGACTCCCCCATTCCGCTGAAGACCTGTCCCGCTCACCTCCCCCTCAGTTTTCGATACCATTTGTTCTCTAGCCCCTCGCTGGAGCATCCTCTCCGAACGTACCATTTCTCCTGCAGGGAGGAGCACAGGAAGGCCTAATCTGGAGGCCAAGTAGGCACGACATAGGAGCTCCATGCTTCCACTCTGCTCCAAGACCTTCTTCTTGGTCCCAGACCCTCCTGAGCCCACAAGCAGCTGCGGACCATCATCGCCGATCTTTCACCCATCAGAGAAGCTTAGGAGGATGTTCCTCTAGCCCGTATTGGCCGATCAAAACTAGCCAGAGGAACAATTGCTTCAGTGTTCTTCCAGGCATCTTCCCAGCCATCCGATACGGGCTCCCCCCAGTTCTAATCTCAGCCATCAGCCAACAGGGGAATCTTGATCGTCAGATCCATCTGAGGATTGTGTCCGAGCCTTACATCGTCGAAGGGGTGCTCGCAGATCTTCATCGTCCATCCATTAGTGGATCTTCCTTGTCCGTTGGATCGTGCTTAATAAAGGGTAAATAGCACTTAGGCCCTTCTTTGTTTTGCTTTTGTTTCCAGGTACTATAAATATTTGTCGTTGTTATTTTGTTTTGGACATTTTGCAGTGTAGACCTCGTATTTTCAAGTATTTGCAATTTAGTCCAGTTTATTAGAACTTACGTGCAGTCCTACGTGCCTCTCTCAGATATTTGCGTTATCTGCCTTGTACTTTATGGATGTTATGATTTGAATGGAATATTTTTGAGTTTTGCATTTATAACCCTGTGAGGGTGGTTCACATGACGTGCGTATGGTAACTTCTTGGGCTTTTTGCAACTTAGGCCCTACATTTCTCCATTGTGTTCCTGTTTGGCCTGAAACTTTGTTTTAATTGCAAGTAGGCCCCTATAACCTGCATATCTTCTACTTAATTCAATAAATACCAAATTAATCTAAAAATTACTGTTGGCTCCTGTAGATACATAGTATTTTAATGATTTTTATGGATTAATTTAATTTTATTAAACATTATCTAAAAATAAAAAACCCCTAAAAAGTGTTCTGTCTATTTTGAAAAATATCTAAAAATTCAAAAAGTTGCCTTAAAAATTCTATAAAAATGTCTACTTGTGTATTTTTCTTGCTTTGTCTTCAGTACCAATTTTGTTTTAAAACTCATCATAAAAGCCCTAAAAATCATAAAATGCCTAAAAACTTATAAAAAATCATATAAAATTCAAGAAAAAAATCAGAAAAATATCATTTCAGTTCCTATTTATAGGTTTTTTCTTAAATTTTCTCATAAAATTCATAACCAGGACTTTAGGGCATTTTAGTTATTTTTAACCTGTAATATAGTCCTGCCTATGCATTGTTCACATTTTTAGCCTTTGTTTGATTTTTATAAAATCACAAAAATGTCAGAAAACCCCAAGAAAATTACCAAAAAACCTTAAATTATTAAAAATCAAAAATATTTTTATCTCAAATTTTAAGCATTTTTAGTCTTAAATAAAAATTCAAAAAGTTTGTTGTGTGCCTTGTTTTCTAATTTGCCAAATTTTGTTTCTTTATTCAAAAATTAAAAAATTGTAAAATTAAAAACCACCAAAAAATATGTTTTCCCTTTCTGAATTTTGACTACTTCATAGGTTTACTCGTGCTCCTTGTGTTTGACCCTGGTTGCTATATCAGGTAAAAATAAATAGCAAAGACCGCTTACGTTTTGCTTGCTTGTTTGATCTTCTTCAGTGGTTTTTCTTCTTGCCCTTGATTATTTAATTTCCTAACCCAAATTGCAAGGCGTGTCATCAAAATGGTGTCGTTGCTGGAGAGCACGACTTAGTAGCTATTTTTTTTATTTTTGCTTATTCTTGGATCTATTTGTTATAACTATTTTCTAACACACTTTATGTTTCACTTTTTGTGCGAGGAACCACCCAAGGATGCTTCGGCTTTCCATTGGAGTACCCGCGCTCGAGGAGGAGCATGAGAGGAGCAGGAATTAGTTATAACAGATAGAGTAGATAGTTTACTTTTCAATAGATTGTTGTTATTGTAATAATTTAGACTATGTGACACTCTTGGACTTAGACAATTCAAGGTCTGTTTCGCCGAGTACCTGTGTGCTCGGGGGACCTCATCGCGATTTTCATCGAGTTTTTATTTTATCGCTTTTACTTTCTTTTTGATTCCCACATATTTGGCCCCTAGACTTAGGATTTTTGGTGATTGTGACGTAAAATTCCTAAGGCCCAACACCTAATTGCTTGACTGTTCTTATAGATCGTAATTGAACCTAGCTAAAAATAATTAATAAAAAAATATAACTTGATCTATTGAGAGGTCACGTGCTGCTAGAGGTCGTATACAACATGTGCAGGATCGGTTGTGGCGGACACCGATCGACATCCAAAACCAAACTTAGACCTCTCTCTTTGATCAATTAGTTATTGGTCTTCACGATCATTAGAAATTGCTCGTCTAAGGCCGATTTCTGTGTGCATCATATAGTTAGTTCATTTTCTATCTTTAAATTTATGTGTGGATCACCCTGCATATAGATTGCTGGAGACAGATACACATTTCTATCTCTACATGCATCATAATGTTTGATCGCGCATCAGCTTTTTTGACTTCCTCCCCCTATTTTTGGACCTAAAAAATCCAGGAGATCAAAAAATTCGTTAGGCATTGCTTTTATTTGAAAAATACAAAGGTGAAAATCATAAAATTGGGACTTCTAATGCAAACTCGACCCTAAAATATACTTCACTCAAAATATTTGTTTTGGGGAGAGTCATCCCTCATTGGTTGGTTTGTTTGTAGCGAGAGAGTGACCATTGCACTAGGCTAGAGACATACCTGAACTCCTTTCAGACTACCGATTTTGCGGTAGGTTGTTCTCCAGTGAGAATTTCATCGGGTAGCCGGTAATCGGTCTGGGACTTCCTTAGCAGAGTGGATAGATCGGGTAGCCGGTAAATGGTCCGCAATACATACTGGCCAGGAAAAACTAACCGTGGGATTGGGCCAGTTGCCTAGGAGCATCGAGTTCCCAATAGCTCACTTAATCGCTCTGATAAATAAAATTTATAAGATTAACGATCGAGCTTTCACGGTCATCAACCCAGTGTTGTGTAAGTGAATTGGGAGTTTGACTTCTGATCTTGTTTGCATTCCAGATCTTATCCGCATTCATTCCTATATCACGATGATGGGAAGGAGGTCCCATAGGCTACCTTTGAAAGGACCGCTCTCGAGCACTCCTTTCCACTCATTTAGGACAGCTTTGGAGAGCCCAGACCTACTCTCTGAGCTTGAGTTTGCTACCACCCTGTTCCCCCTTGACCACCCTTCTCACACCAGTCCTGAGGTGCCAGAGCATAGACCAACCCAACTATTTGTCCATTTGACGACACCTGAGTTGGGGTCTTTTACCTTTGGAGAGACCCAAGAGATGGCCAGCAGTGAGGGACACACCGATGAGCAGTCCCAGGGTTCCACGCACATTCTTGATCATTGCACCATCAACAACACACTTCTATCATCCATGGAGACCATGCAGAGACTGATTCGTGACCATGGAGCATTTATGGCAGAGGTACGATGAGAGCTTGCGGAGATGAGGGCCGACATAGGAGTGCCACAGAGACCAGCCGGTGGAGAGATACCCGTAGCTATAGGAGGAGCTGGAGGAGGAGACGGACGACCAGACGATCAACCAGAGCAGAGACCACCACGCACGATGAGGCAGTTGCACAACCCTGGTGCAACTCTCACACATCGATGGATTCAACTGCCGGAGATCCTGGGTGATTTTGAGCTTCGCCCCCAGACCCTTTAGCTTCTGCCCAAGTTCCACGAGTTTGCCACCGAGGAGCTGTACCTTCATCTCCCGGAGTTCGAGATGATCTGCAGTACTATCCACGACAGATACGTGGATGAGGACACGATCAAGATGATCACCTGCCCTTTCACTTTGGTTGACAGAGCAGCCTATTGGCTGAAACTTTTGGGGAGGTGCGTCACTACTTGGGAGCAGCTCCGGACCGAGTACTTGAACAAGTACTATCCACTCACCCAGACCAATGCAGCTAGAGCAATGATCAACAATTTCACCATGATCCCAAACGAGCAGTTTCACGAGGCTTGGGATCGCTTTAGAGAGCTCATCGACCGGTGTCCACACCATGAGATATCAAAGCCCAATCTAGTCCAGAGTTTCTTTTGTGGGATAACATAGGAGCTGCAGGGGATTGTGAATGCCTCATGTGGGGGGTCCTATTTTGCCAAGGATGAGGACCAAGTCTGGGCCATCTACAAGGAGATGAAAGGAAATTACACTGTTATGTCCTAGACTTGAGCCTACATACAGAGGAAGACCCTCCCACAGGCCATGTCCTATCAGAGGGATAGCACGGGTCGATGCAGGTCCTTTTACTTTGCCAGCAGCCACAACACAGGCAGGGTCATCTACAACTAACATGGGGATTATCAGTGAGAAGCTAGACAACATCGAGATCATAGAGAATAAGCAGTGATAGGGCCTCACACAGATAGATCAGTTGGCAAAGACGCTTAGTGACCTAAAGAACCAGACCTGTGTCTCCAGGAGGCACAGATGTCTCCTCAGCCCCGTCTTAGGTCACAGGCTGATCACAACAACAACAGCTCTTCCCAGCCATTTACCCAGTACCATCAGGTGCATCACATTCAGGAAGAGCCGGTCCAGCTACAAAAACACTAATCTCAGCCACCACCACCTCAAGACACTCAGATGGTGGTGTATCAGCCAGATCAGCCCATGGCAGTTCTTCCCCCTTCCTAGTATGAGCAGGAGCCATTGATGCAAGTCAACAGGATTTGGTATTACTGGAAGAAGCCCGGGATCTGACGTGATCATCCTGGATTCAGATGGTCTACCAGAGGCACATCGTCCCAGCAGCAGCCTCCAGCTTAGGGTGGACAGAGCAGCCAACAACAACAATAGCCCCAGCACTCCTAGCCATCATAGCACTTCCGGCAGGGTCCTCATCCCTACCATCATGGGTAGCAGTGGAGGCATCAACAATAACCTCAACGGTATTCTCAAGCCCCCTCCCTCACCATTACCAGCAGAGTCAACCTCATTTCCAGCGAGGAAACCCTTCCGATTCTCATGGACCAGTCTTTGAGAACCCATCCCTTGATGATCTCGCCTGCCTACTCTCAGACCAGCAAGCATCCTTCCAGCAAGAGATGGAAGAGTTTCGATAGGATATGAGGGATATCATCAAGGGCAAGGCCACCATACCTGTTCAGATTGAGCCGAACTAGAACAATCTGAAGAGAAAGTCTGAGCAGGTACAGTTCGCAGGGACTACCACTCTTAATGATTCATTGGGTGATATGTCTTCCTACATATTTGATGATGATTTTGTGACACTTAGGAGTGGTAGGATGCCAGCAGCTGTGCCTCGTCTGAGCGACGACCACATGGAGATCTAAGAGAGCCAGACGATGAGGATAGCGGTGCTGATGCCTCTCATGATGTTGTTGATGGTGGTGGTGATGCCACCAAGGATGATGATCCAGTTGACGGTACTGAGGCCGTCATATCTCCAGATGCAGTCTGTGGCACTGATGCCACCATTTCACTTGATGCTGAGCCAGAGCGTAGTGCTGATGCCGTGAAGACTGATGTCTTGGGTGGTGCTGATGCCACCAGCTTTCATTCAGTCGTGTTTCCTTCTGTTGTTGTATCTCATGATATTTTTGAGAAAACCCAAAAAAATATAAAAATGGAAAAGACCAAAAATATGAAAAAAGGAAATGTTTCTTTATTCTCTTCGAGTCCTATATGTTACATGTTGATCTTGGTATGGACTCCATTCCCCCACAGCCACAGGAACCTCTTCCTAGCCCTCTATCTGAAGAGGGCCCACTCATCCCCTTCCCTCAAGCACTCTGCTCGACGAAGGGGAATAAAAAAGAAAATCCAAAAAAGACACACCAGCTAGAGTTCAACCAGTAGATGATTGACAGATTTCAGATTCAGCTGACTGTACAGGAGGCACTTGAGCACATTCCTCTCTTCCAGAAGAACTTGAGAGAGAAGACCACAATCCACAGGAAGAGAAGGAACCACAATGCCGAGATCCATGTCCTCACTCGTGCCACATGCTTTTCCATCCAGAACCGATTGCTAGCCAAGAGGCCAGATGCAGGTGCTCCTTATGTCAGATGCCATATTCATGAGTAGTGGTTCGATCAGACTCTACTAGATAACGACTCTTCCATCAACCTTCTTTCGACAACCTTACTCGTCCAATTCGAGTTTGGCCCTCTTCGACAGAGCAGGACAGTCCTTTATATTTTGCTGATATATCTGTCAAGAGGCCAAAGGGTTTATTGAAGGGTGTGGTCATCACAATTCAGGGCCTAAAATTCCTTGTGGACTTTGTTGTATTGGACATAGAGATCCTTGAATCTGTAACAGATACCCCCATCATACTGGGATGCCCATTCTTGGCCATAGCAGGGGAAGTGAACAATCATGATAGCGGGAAGGTATACTTTCGCGTCGAAGGCAAAAGTGTACAAATGAAGACAATCGACGAGATCATAGCGTGAGATCCAGCCTGTTCCGAGCAATCAAGCGATGCAGAGAAGATGACAGATGCAGAGTGAGATGTCCACCAAGAGTGCAATTTTGTGATTACAAATGATGAAACCATTTGGTCCGATCCAGTATAATGGGCTCTTGTCACACCTTCAGATGCTGCAGATTTACAGATCCCAGCAGATGGGAGTTCGGATAGCACACTCTTGACAGAGGACACATTTGAGTCTGACGATCGCGGGAAGGATAGAGAGGCAGAGTTTATTTCTTGCTCTTCTGATTCAGATCCCTTGAATTCAGACATTGATTGAGATGATTTTGATGATTATTTTCCATGTCTGATTCCCACAGAGCCGACAGCTAGAGTGGAGACTGAGCCAGCACCGGTCACAGACACACCAGCAGGGCCATCTTCACCAGAGTTTCATGCACAGCAAGAGTTCTCCCATGTTGATTTGGTTTCTTTCACGTAGACATTCCAGAAGCTAGATTTGCCAGCTCCCAGTTGCCCAGAGTTGAATCCCTTGTCACAGTCACTGAAGTACAAATTCCTTGCGGGTAAACATGAGAAGTAACCAGTCATTATCTCAGCAGATTTGAATGGAGAGCAAGAATCTCATTTGATGGAGGCTCTTGAAAGAAACTGCAAGGTGATTGGATGGAGCGTATCTGATCTCCAGGAGATAAGTCCGGCCCTATGCTCCCACCATATTTATCTTGAAGAGGATGCTAAGCCCTCGCGTAATTTCCAGCGTAGGTTGAATTCGAATCTTCGAGATGTGGTCATGAAAGAGATATCAAAATGGTGGAGCATTGATTTTATCTACCCCATCTCCGACTCCAAGTGGGTTAGTCTATTACATGTGGTGCCCATAAAGACGGGAATCACTACAGTTGTGAGTGAGTCTGGAGAGGAGATAACTACCAAGTACGCACTTCTTGGAGGGTCTGTGTGGACTACATACGATTGAATCAAGCCACCAAGAATGATCATTTCCCGCTGCTATATATTGATCAGATTATCGAGAGGCTAGCTGGGAAGAGTCATTAATGCTTTCTTGATGGGTACTCAAGCTCAGGATGCCATAGTGCATGAAGACCAGGACAAAACGACATTCACCTGTCCGTTTGGGACGTATGCTTTTAGACGGATGCCCTTTGGTCTATGTAACGCCCCGGAGACATTCCAAAGGTGCATGATGCATATCTTCTTAAACATGGTCAATGATTGCTTAGAGGTCTTCACGGATGACTTGTTGATCTACGACGAGGGGTTCGATGCTTGTCTTGACTGCCTAGACCACGTACTTCAGCGTTGTATCGAGGTCCATCTTGTCTTATTTTTGGGAGAAGACTCACTTCATGGTGACTCAGGAGATAGTGCATGGTCATATCATCTCCAACAGGAGCATGGAGGTCGACATCCCTAAGGTGGATATCATCAGGAAACTCAATCCACCGTCCAACTTGCAGTAGTTGCGGTCTTTTCTGGGGCATGTCGATTTCTACCGACGATTCATTCAGGATTTCAGCAGGATTGCCCGACAGCTTACT
This sequence comes from Ottelia alismoides, assembly GCA_037367405.1. Classification (NCBI taxonomy): domain Eukaryota; kingdom Viridiplantae; phylum Streptophyta; class Magnoliopsida; order Alismatales; family Hydrocharitaceae; genus Ottelia; species Ottelia alismoides. The sequence goes on from JAZKJV010002769.1 coordinate 839,167, forward strand.
GATCTCCTGACGAAAGACACCGAGATCATTGTAGATGATAAGTGTCTAGTGTCCTTTGAGACTCTCAAGGGATTAGTTGTCGAGGCTCCTGTCCTTCAACCACCTGATTGGTCTCTCCCATTTGAGATCATGCTGGATGCTTCTGATTTTGCCGTAGGGTCTGTGCTAGGACAGAGGAGGGATGGATTACCATATGCCATTCACTGTGCTAGCCACATTTTGGATGCTGCCCAGCGGAATTATACTGTCACATAGAAGGATATGCTAGCTTTAGTCTTTGCGTTGGATAAATTCAGATCTTATATTCTTGGATCCAGAGTGACAATTTTCACTTATCATACCATCATCAGGTACCTCATGGCAAAGAAGGATGCCAAAGCGAGATTGACCAGATGGATCCTTCTACTCCACGAGTTTGATTTAAGATTAAGGATAAGCATGGAGTCAAGAATGTGGTGGCGGATCATCTCTACCGATTAGAGAACCTTGAGGAATCAGAGCATATGTCATCTATTATAGAGACCTTCCTAGACGAGGCAATCCTTGTTATCGCCTTGCTTCCATGGTACGCTGACATTGTGAACTATCTTGTCGCCAAGAAAGTCCCACAAGGTTGGCCTAGACAGTGACTTAAGACCTTCATTACGAAGGCCAAGTCATACCATTGGGAGGATTCCATCCTTTATCATGAAGGAGGGGATAGCATCTGGCATTGGTGCATTCCTCAAGAGGAGCACCATAGCGTCCTCACATACTACCACAAGCTTGAGGTAGGAGGACATCATTCTGGGAGGAGGACAACACAGAAAGTGCTCCAATCCGGCCTATGGTGGCCTACCCTCTTCAAGTATTCTGATGAATTCATGAAGAGGTGTACTGACTGTCAGAGGATGGGCACCTGTGGACAACGTGATATGATGCCGATGCAGCCCATTCACTTCTGTGAGGTTTTTGACACATGGGGCATCGATTTCATGGGTCCATTCCCTAAGAGTCAGGGATTTGAGTACAATCTGTTAGCTGTGGATTATGTGAGTCGTTGGGTTGAGGCCATCCCCTCTTGAACCGCAGATGGTAAGACTGTTTGCCAATTTTTGAGAAAGAATATCATTTCACGGTTTGGGGTTCCTAGAGCGTTGATATCAGATGGGTGGACTCACTTTATCAACGACAAGGTAAAGACCCTTGTTAACAAGTTCAACATCAACCATCGAGTTGTCATTCCCCATCATCCTCGGACTAATGGTCTTCTTGAAGTATCCAACAGGGAGATCAAGAAGATATTGTAGAAGATCGTCCGCCCAGAACGAAAGGATTGATCACAGCTTTTGGGCTCGGTCTTGTGGGCATATCGGACTTCCTTCAAGACACCATTGGGTACATCTCCCTTTCGTCTCGTTTATGGCAAGCCATGCCATTTACCTGTCGAGATAAAGCACAAGTCACTATGTGCAGTCACTGAGATAATATTGGATCCAGTGAGTACAGGAGATCAGAGGAAAGCAGAATTGGCAGCCCTGTAGGAGCTTAGAGATACAACCTTTTCGAGTAGCCTACAGTATAAGGATAGAGTGAAGATATGGCATGAATCGCATATCAGCCATAAGCAGTTTGAGCCAAACCAATGAGTATGGCTATTTGATAGCAGGTTGAGATTATTTTCAGGGAAGTTGCAGAGCAAGTGGAAGGGACCATACCTGGTCTGAAAGGTGCACGATAATGACAACATTGACATATCTGAGATATCATCGGATTCCACCTTTTGAGTTAACGGTCAGTGCCTAAAGCCTTATCTAGATCATGATCCACTGATCGTTGACATTGCCACTATTCATTTTGCATGAGAAGTGGTCTTTAACTCATATCATTTGCATCTCAGGCCTGATTATCACTTCTCTTCCGCAGCTAGATCCAGTATTCCATATCACAAATTCTTTGGTCTATCACCCAATCTTCATTTTCTGATTATGCTATACTTAGGGTGCACTTTACCCTAAGTATATGGGGGCGTCAGACTTGTGATTATCTGTTTGTTTCTTTTTACCTCTGTTTTATTGCCTATACTTAGGTATATTTTACCCTAGGTATAGGGGAGGTAGACCCTTTACATTCTAACCCTCGGTTTTCCCCTTGTGTACAGACTTCTATACTTAGGATTATTTGATCCTATGTATAGGGGGATCACTCACCTCTATTTATTATATTCTTTTATTCATCGTTGTAGTATATCCTTTCTTTTCACTTCCCAATACTTAGCATTAGTTATGTCTTCTTCATCGCTCTTTGTTCACTCTGAGGACATCGTTTGAGCTAAGTATAGGGGGGTGTCATATATATTGTATATATACTTTAGTCATAACTCGTACTTTGAATGAGTGTGCCAATAAATAAAATGGCTAAAAACCTATACCTAGAAATCACAAAAATTTTAAAATTTTCTTGCATTCCTCCTTCTACATGTTTGTAAATAGATATTTATAAAAACTATTTTTGTACAAATATTTGTAAAAAAATGTTTTGTGTGTAAAACTTGTGTAAATATTTTTGTATCAAAATTATGTACATAGTACATAATTTTTGAAAAATGTTTAAAAAATAAAAGTTTGCAAAAATTTGTTTGTAAATGTTTGTAAATATTTTGTAAAAACTTTCCTTTCTTTCTTGCATTCAAAAATTTTCAAAAAAATTGCATATTTTGAAAATTGCATTAAAAAGAGTTTTATACATATTTTTGTATATTCTTCTGAATCATAGTTGACATTTAAACTAGTCTGGAATTAAATTGGAAAATGGAGATTGGTTAAGACCTTAATCCACTTAACTCTCAGAGGAACCTTATAGGATTTGGGGTTAAGACTTTTTAGGTCCATTAGTGAGTTGATTCTTTGAGTCCACTAGGCAATGCTCACATGTCATCTTGATGAGCCTAAGTAGAACACTTAACAACATACGCATAACTCTCAGAGACAATGGCTTTACTTGGACCAGCACCTTACACATAGTTCCACACGGATGAGGAGGTGAGGAGGCAGTTTAATTTGGCTTGGAGTAGCATACGAGGGTAGTGAAGGATATGGTTAGATCCTTAAGCGCATCACGGAAGCGTGAGCGTCGTATCGAATACGACGAGGAGCGACTAGTCGGACTAGTTGCTCGATGCAGCGGAATTTAAAAAATTTTCTCACGACGAAACCACATGATCCAAGAACACTTCTCGGATCGTTTCGTCTAAACCACAAACAAGTAATAGGATTACCTCTTGAAGCGTGGTTGCGATCGAGTCTCTAAACGAAGAGACCTCCTGTCTCAAGTCCGATCCGACGGAGGAGACGCTTGCGAGCACGGGGATGAACCGCGTGCTTCTCGCAATCCATGTTGATGATCCAAGCGACGGATCTCCTGATCTCGACACACGAGATCCGTCGTCTTCTTCATGAGCGAGGCGCACCAAAGGAGACGGAGATCCACGAGTAGACGATCGGGCAGCATAACGACGATGCTGCGGCGATGGAGAACCTCTCCATGGTATCCATGGTGGATGGCCATGAGAGGGATAGAGAGGGCTGACCTCTAGAGAGAAAGAGAGAGAGAGAGAGAGATGCTTCTCAAGCATTGTGTGTAAAATAGAGAGCATGGTATGCCTCTCTATTTATAGGGTTTTGGGATCCATGGATCTCAATCCATGTGACATATAAAATCAATGGATGAGATTGATTTATGTCAATCCAATGGTCAAGATTATTGTTGGTAAAAAAACAACAACTTGTGATTTAATTTTGATAAAATATATTTGATAAATCAAATAAATATTAATACCAAATTAAATCAATCAAATAAGGAGAGAAAATATAAAGGAGATCAACCTTCCCCTTTAGAGGGCAATCTCATGGATTCCCACGAGATTGGACATCTCCTTGATTTTCTCTCTACTTATTTTCCAACAACTATTTGTTGGGATTTTTATTCACCAAAATAATTCTCAATTAAATTTGAGAATATTGCAATCTTGACATTGGAATATTGTGAATCATATTCACAACCCAAAACAACATGTAATTTACATTTTCAATTAATTAGACAATGTGTATCCAATACACATTAATAATTAATCTACTAATATAAATTATATTTAACTCTCTCTAATACATTATAAATCACATTTATAATATATTATGAATAATTGGATATTACTATCCACATTATTCTTATCCATAATAATAATTAAATCACATTTAATTATATTGGATAACTTATTCTCTTGTGCTCAAATAATATGAATCACATTCACATTATTTACATCTTTGATAATCAAATCACATTTAATTATCTAAGATAACTCTCCTTATAATACGAATCAAATTCATATTATTCATGATAATTAAATCATATTCAATTATCCATTTTCTCATTGCTCGGATACATATATCAACAATAGAATTATCCATGAACTCTTTCAAGGACAATGCGCTTTCTCCGCGAATACTTGGAGATAAGGACAGGGCGATTGTATTGTTCCACGTATAGTGACATGGATATTGAGATCATATCTCAAATCCAAATCTCGGGCCTCCCATAGATGCTTGATTAAATCAAGACCGCAAATCTAATCTTCTCATTGCATCTGAATCACATTCAGATCAATGTCCAACATTTAGACTAAGATCAGATTACTTCTCTACTAAGAGGAGTCACTAAAATCCAGACCCGTTTCATCACTCCCTAGGAATGGAAGCGTCATGGTTATACAATCGTTTATGATCACATCACCCTCAGGTATTCCTAATACATGTACATCCTGCATACTGGAAGACTCGGATTAAACCCGAAGTATTGGATCAACTTTATACTGTCTACTTCATGGTTTTATCAGTAAGTTTCTCATTCGATCATTGGGAGTCGGTATTGATCATATACTTTCCAAAAGCATATATCATACCTAGGTCTTGATCATATACTTTCCAAAAGTATATATCAAACCAACAAATTCAGTCAAGCTTCCAAAGCGAGACGACCGTGCGTACGGAATTTGATTCTTCCCAATATCTCATGAGTGAGCTCATGTCTTCCGGTTCAGTAGTGAACCTGTATGATCCCTTTGAGAGATCGTATTATTCATATGCCCTTGTATGCACACCAGCGCGCCAGTTTATAGACCTTGATTAGGTCATCAACCTATTGGTCTGCCAAATGTACATACTCAGACATATAGTAACACATCTGTCTCCGGTCAGAGGATGTGTGCCTATATCATGCCAGCATATGATATAGGACTTTGGTTATCTCGATCTCGTTAAGTCAACTCTTTGACCTGACTAATCTGACACCTCCGAATCTTTATTCCTATGCAGAGGACCTGCATCAAGAAGTCGATCAGATATCAGCCTAACTGAGAAAGGATTGCCATCTCCTACTCAGGCTGGAGATCATCTCTTAATAATCATTTGACGGTGCTTGATGAGTCCTCAATCTAACTCATTAGATATTCATCTAAGCACCATCCTCTATGATTCAATAATTGAATCAACAGCTGTATGATCATTAAGATGGCCATGGTACATAACCCTAATTGCACTAAGGGACCTATTATGCAAACTATGTACTCTTTATTTCAGATTAAGGAGTGAATCGCAATAACATTTATTGCATAATGGCTCGCCGTGGGCTCGTATATCCAACAATCTCCCACTAGCCCAAAGAGCCATTGATGGGCTAATCATTTAAACCTACACTCATGTGACAATCATAGGCTATTTAGAAAATAGCTAGGTAAGCTGATCAGTCACTCCGTTCCCAAGAGACTACGCCAAGTCCTTTTACGGCACTTGCATATCTCCTAGTAACAGTGCTCGCATCTAATGCGAATGTTGCATCTCATGCAACCGATACTCAATTTCGTTGGTTATAGTGTCCTTGACACTACATCTTATTATCATAACCAGTATTCCCATAATCCTTATTAGAATACCTTCATTGCTGGATATGTCTATCTCCTAAGGTATCTACAGTTAAGACCCTTATAGATCACTATCTACAAGGTCTTAAACCTTTGAAGACAAGACTTTGAGATCACTATCTCTAAGTTTCATCATCTTTGAAGATATTGTTATTACTGCAACCAAGTGCTTTATCTCCATAGTAGGATTAGTAACAGTTTACTACTCCCACTGCATGGTCGACATCTGGTTCTTTATACATCTAGCATACATTCAGCTTCTCATAATTGTTGCACAAGTGCAAGCAGTTCTAGCATTCACTTCCTCAACTCTTTGAGGTGCTATCCCTTTAGACAGGTCACTACCACATCTTAAGGGAAGGAAGCCTTTCTTGGAATTTTTTCAGAAAATGGAATAAGTCCAAGGTGTACTACTAATGTGACAGTCCCAATACCCTCTTCTCTTTGCTTCTGAACGACTTCAGAATTAAGATCTAAGAGGTATCCTTGAGATCGTATCTCAAGGTATGGAACAACCAAATTATAAAACACTTATTATTTATTCTTATATCATTCCAAATGATTAGGATAATATCTACATTTAGCACGATGAATACAATGGTACTCCCACTAAGCTTCACATGGTTCACCAAGATTTTATCTGAAATCACAACATTTATAATTTCATCAAATCTTATGTTCCAACTACAAGAAACTTATTGGAGTCCAAAGATGGAGTTCTTCAGCTAGCACACCTTGCTTTCCTCAACCATGAAGCCCTGGGGCTACTTCATATGAATATCCTCAGAAAGCTATTCATAGAGGAATGCAATCTTGACTCACACCATGAAGATGTCATAGACAAGTTGTGTAGCTATAGTTAGCAATATTCTGATGGGTTAAAGCAAGGTCACTGGAGAGCAAGTCTTATCGCAAGCGATGCCTTCTCTTCGGTGTGTAGCTCATAGCTACGAACCGTGCTTTGAAGGTTTCTACCTTCTCATCAGGTTCCCTCTTTCTCTTGAAGATCCATTTACACCTTAACGGGTCTGACCCATATAGATGGATCCTCGAGGGTCCATATACAACACTTGTATATGAAGTCTACATTAGACTTTTATTGCTAACTTCCATCTTTCCATGTCATGATCCTCAGGAGCTTCATCACATGAAATCCGATCATCGTTAGATTTAACTGACACATGGAATCCATCCTCAAACTTATTAGAAGAGGTATTAATGTTTCATCTTTAATTATCTATTTTAGTTTCCGATTTCAGGAGCTTCATTATCTTTTCAAGATTAAATGAGTTCCTTTACTTCATTTTCATCTTGATTCTCAAGAGAGTCATCCTATAAGAATCATATTCTCAAAGATGAGACCTTTTAAGAATCTCAAGGTCATAAAGTAGGTATCTAATACCATCCTTTATTTTCCTAATGAAGTAGCACTCTCTGGTGCTAGATTCCAGCTTACCAGCTTGGGACCTTATTAAGGGTATAATGTAGTCTCTACCACATATACCAGGAAACTAAGAGATAATTATGCTAAGATTAATCATTGATCAAATCATGTCACACATGATCAATTGCATCTCCCTACAACTCTACTGAGTTAAGGCTCATTAGGAGGGGTGAGATAGAAATGATATTCACATCTCCATAAGGTATTCCTTGAATTCATCTAATAGGTACAAGCTACCTTGATTAGATCAAATTCATTTCATCTTCCTTCAAACTTTGATTCTAAACCAAAATGTGAAATCTTTGAACATTTCAAAGTTTTCTAAGTAAAGAGAAGAAATCTCATATCACAAATAATCACTAATAGATATCACATATCCATAATGTTTATTCTGATATAGATGATTAACATACATCAATATGTAAGAGATCTTGAATACCTTAACATCTTACACCTTTCCCAAAGAAGGGTGTATTGGACATTTTTACTCTTGAATACAATATTCATAAGTATGTAAGATTTGAACATTTAGACAATCTAAAGGTTCATCTCTTATCAGTCTATTGATCACATCAACAAACAAATGTCCAAAACATGATGCCAGATCATTGTCAAATGATCTTTATGCTCCTATTGATCTTTAAAGGTTTAAATTTTCAGTATTAGAAATCTTAATGAACCATTCATTAATTTCTAATTTTGTGGAGTCCGCTAGATGTAAGATTACTATCTGAAATATCTCCATCATAACTCTTTATGATAGGTCTATTCCAGATTTCATGTTTATTCCCAACATTTAGAAATAAACAATGAGTGTATTCTAATATCTAGGTCATAGAGACATTCTCTAAGACTAAGGGCTCCCACTGAAAATATGAAGTCTATTGATCTCATGGAAATTGTTGCAACACTTGCATCTATTTCAACATGGATGACCAATAAACCCTAAGATCAAATTTCTAATATTCTAACACATATGCAACCAATTGCAAGTGTCATTAGAAGATTGAGATACAACTATTAGACTTTATCTTATCAAATAAGTAAGTCAATTTCAATGATTATATGTAGATTATTCTGATGTACTATCTGATTCCTTCTCTAAAGATTCTAGATAGATTTGATAGTCATACTATCAACACATCAATTTATTGCAGTATTGGCATTCATCCAACTCTTTGGATGTCATATGGAAGTCACAGAAGTACAGTCAACCTTTGACTATACCTCTTACTTGGGTCCAACCCATGCTTCCACTGCGCTCCCTTTGTCTATAAGCAACCTTTGCTCAAGACCAAGGATCTCTTATGTTAAAATCAAAAATTTCAATATAAGAGTATTTCAACATTTATACAAGCTTCATTTAAGTTCATATAATATGAATATTATGAAGCTTCATGAATGACTAGAGTATAGACAGTAGAATGATGACACACATCATCTACATCCATCTAAACTCTTTGAAGCATCGGTTCAGGTAGGTATTCAAACAATTTGAATACATTATCTCTAATAGAGCTACCATTCTACATGATGTAGAGAACCATGCCATTCATGATTAAATGTCAAGAGCACATATGTATGCCAGAATATCTTTATTGATTTTATAAGGATTAATTTTATAATTACGATCATCATCGACATGTCACTTCAAAAGTACATTCGATAAGATCGACTTATAGAGACATACAAACCCTAGGGTTTTAGTCCTATTGTCTTATTTTATTATCACTTCTCATTATTATGAGGAAACTTGCACATTGCAACCACATACATTATGTGTCCAATCGCAAGTACAATATCTGGATCAAGGGTCCAATCCATGATATTCTACTGGTTATTAAGGAGTATAACATTGAGTGGGTTTAATGAAGGATTATCTGAAATAAGTAATTTGCATAAGGGTATATATTTATATATATACACATATTATACTTTGATTTAGGAGTTTTTATATCAAAGTCGTCTTGCCATGTCAACAATGAAAGTTCATTCCCTTAATCACTTTCAATGTAAGAGATATACTTACCATTATATCTCAGGCAAGATCTGGGATCTCCTTCCTTATCTTTGTTGCATCCCAATAATATGAGAACCTACAACTCGGATAAAAAGAAGCGGGAACACATTCCGCCTTGCAAGTCCAACTTGCATCTCCCAATTCGGTCTTTAATACCCGGGCCCACCACCCCTAAGGTGATGTTGACCCGTCATTAATTGAACCAACCGTCAACAGGAATACAACTCGCTATGCGCAATCCAATATCGCCCCGATAATATGAGGACCTGATATTGGGGTCACTACGCATACGTCCTTACTCTTTCGAGAAGCGACGAGCCCGATCCAAATGGATCATATGCAGGAGCTGTCACTTCGGACAGGTGTCTCCTACATATGATATTTGGCGACGAAACTCTTCGCCTTGACGGGAGACCATGGATGTCACTTATGTGATCCTCCATATCATATTCAAATTGTAATTAATCATTATGAATCACATTCATTACGATTAATTCTTCCAAGGGAATTATTAACTCTAATCATATTAGAGTATTCTCAATTGGATATAATTAACTTAATCATATTAAATTAATTATCAATCCAATTCAATCAATCAAACTTAATTTTATGCTTGAATATATATATATGGTATTATTCTCAAAGTACGTATTAATTCGTATTTTAATAATTAGAAAAATACATCATAATCCCTCGGACATTATCCCGGCCCTACCCGCTGTCATGGCCAGTACCGGCGGGAGTGGGACGGACCGCCTACGTTGCAACCCGCTACCCCAGCGATCCCCGACTAGACACCATATCCGCCTCGGGAAAGGATAATGTCAAATTGATTAATTTGTACTTGAGATGATCATCGGTTCTTCAACCGAAATTATACCATATAGTAATCAAAACAATTTTGATTATAAGGAAATTTGCTAGACAAATTCCCAATCCTATTCAAGCAAGAAGTTTGATGATTGTGTTTCCAATTATGATCTAGATCAAATCTAATCAATTAATTGGTTGAGGTCAAGTCAATTAAGGAAATAATGATATTCCAATATTTCTCAAATATTGTCCATAATTATTTCATGAAATTAACAATTAATTTCACTAATTGACAATCACATGGTTCTTGATTAGGAAAGTAATTTCAGCAGTGACCCCTACTTACTAAAATTTGCATATCTCAATCAATTTAAATCCAAATTAAGCAAAGTAAGTTTCCATAGTTTGCTAACTTGATTTACAACAGAACCTATGTGATTTGCACGCATTTCGAGGCGTCTCTAAACAGTAATTAACTCCTTAATTACGTTAAGATTCGCAGTTCCCGTAACAGTGGATACATGTTCATTAAAACTACCATATCTAGAGCATACAAAATCCGATTTACGCAAACTCAGATCCTATAGTGTCCTTATTTAATGGGAACAAAATCCAAGTATTAAATTCATGTTTAAACAATTTATACAGTGCCGAATTTATTTACTAAACAGATCTGCGAAATCAAATGCGAAGAAAACTTTCACGACCTTAACGAACCCAAGTCGTCCTCGGTTAGTGAATCACTATTCGAAACCATCGACCTAAGGCTCTGATACCACTAGAAGGATATGGTTAGATCCTCAAGCGCATCACGGAAGCGTGAGCGTCGTATCGAATACAACGAGGAGCGACTAGTCGGACTAGTTGCTCGATGCAGCGGAATTTAAAAAATTTTCTCACGACGAAACCACATGATCCAAGAACACTTCTCAGATCGTTTCGTCTAAACCACAAACAAGTAATAGGATTACCTCTTGAAGCGTGGTTGAGATCGAGTCTCTAAACGAAGAGACCTCCTGTCTCAAGTCCGATCCGACGGAGGAGACGCTTGCGAGCGCGGGGATGAACCGCGTGCTTCTCGCAATCCATGTTGATGATCCAAGCGGCGGATCTCCTGATCTCGACACACGAGATCCGTCGTCTTCTTCATGAGCGAGGCGCACCAAAGGAGACGGAGATCCACGAGCAGACGATCGGGCAGCATAACGACGATGCTGCGGCGATGGAGAACCTCTCCATGGTATCCATGGTGGATGGCCTTGAGAGGGATAGAGAGGGCTGACCTCTAGAGAGAAAGAGAGAGAGAGAGATGCTTCTCAAGCATTGTGTGTAAAATAGAGAGCATGGTATACCTCTCTATTTATAGGGTTTTGGGATCCATGGATCTCAATCCATGTGACATATAAAATCAATGGATGAGATTGATTTATGTCAATCCAATGGTCAAGATTATTGTTGGTAAAAAACCAACAACTTGTGATTTAATTTTGATAAAATATATTTGATAAATCAAATAAATAATAATACCAAATTAAATCAATCAAATAAGGAGAGAAAATATAAAGGAGATCAACCTTCCCCTTTAGAGGGCAATCTCATGGATTCCCATGAGATTGGACATCTCCTTGATTTTCTCTCTACTTATTTTCCAACAATTATTTGTTGGGATTTTTATTCACCAAAATAATTCTCAATTAAATTTGAGAATATTGCAATCTTGACATTGGAATATCGTGAATCATATTCACAACCCAAAACAACATGTAATTTACATTTTCAATTAATTAGACAATGTGTATCCAATACACATTAATAATTAATCTACTAATATAAATTATATTTAACTCTCTCTAATACATTATAAATCACATTTATAATATATTATGAATAATTGGATATTACTATCCACATTATTCTTATCCATAATAATAATTAAATCACATTTAATTATATTGGATAACTTATTCTCTTGTGCTCAAATAATATGAATCACATTCACATTATTTACATCTTTGATAATCAAATCACATTTAATTATCTAAGATAACTCTCCTTATAATATGAATCAAATTCATATTATTCATGATAATTAAATCATATTCAATTATCCATTTTCTCATTGCTCGGATACATATATCAACAATAGAGTTATCCATGAACTCTTTCAAGGACAATGCGCTTTCTCCGCGAATACTTGGAGATAAGGACAGGGCGATTGTATTGTTCCACGTATAGTGACATGGATATTGAGATCATATCTCAAATCCAAATCTCGGGCCTCCCATAGATGCTTGATTAAATCAAGACCGCAAATCTAATCTTCTCATTGCATCTGAATCACATTCAGATCAATGTCCAACATTTAGACTAAGATCAGATTACTTCTCTACTGAGAGGAGTCACTAAAATCCAGACCCGTTTCATCACTCCCTAGGAATGGAAGCGTCATGGTTATACAATCGTTTATGATCACATCACCCTCAGGTATTCCTAATACATGTACATCCTGCATACTGGAAGACTCAGATTAAACCCGAAGTATTGGATCAACTTTATACTGTCTACTTCATGGTTTTATCAGTAAGTTTCTCATTCGATCATTGCGAGTCGGTATTGATCATATACTTTCCAAAAGCATATATCATACCTAGGTCTTGATCATATACTTTCCAAAAGTATATATCAAACCAACAAATTCAGTCAAGCTTCCAAAGCGAGACGACCGTGCGCACGGAATTTGATTCTTCCCAATATCTCATGAGTGAGCTCATGTCTTCCGGTTCAGTAGTGAACCTGTATGATCCCTTTGAGAGATCGTATTATTCATATGCCCTTGTATGCACACCAGTGTGTCGGTGTATAGACCTTGATTAGGTCATCAACCTATTGGTCTGCCAAATGTACATACTCAGACATATAGTAACACATCTGTCTCCGGTCAGAGGATGTGTGCCTATATCATGACAGCATATGATATAGGACTTTGGTTATCTCGATCTCGTTAAGTCAACTCTTTGACCTAACTAATCTGACACCTCCGAATCTTTATTCCTATGCAGAGGACCTGCATCAAGAAGTCGGTCAGATATCAGCCTAACTGAGAAAGGATTGCCATCTCCTACTCAGGCTGGAGATCATCTCTTAATAATCATTTGACGGTGCTTGATGAGTCCTCAATCTAACTCATTAGATATTCATCTAAGCACCAGCCTCTATGATTCAATAATTGAATCAACAGCTGTATGATCATTAAGATGGCCATGGTACATAACCCTAATTGCACTAAGGGACCTATTATGCAAACTATGTACTCTTTATTTCAGATTAAGGAGTGAATCGCAATAACATTTATTGCATAATGGCTCGCCGTGGGCTCCCATATCCAACAGGTAGTACTTCTAGGCATAACCTCTTGTTTTCTTTTAGGGAGGGATGTGCATCTCAACTTGATCTAGTACATTAAGGTTTAAAGATAGGAGTTGTGGGTTGCAATAATGCTTCAAAAAAGGGATAGTTTACTAGCTCAAGAATAAAAAGCCCTTATGTATTTATGTTGCACCATGTAGATTTGTTCTACATATTGACATCATAAAAAAATGCAAAATCAAAAAAAACTCCAAAAAGTGGACATGCCTGATTGAAAATAAAATGCAAGTCAGAATGTATATAGTGAATAAAGCAAAGCTTATGTATCCCACAATCTCATCTCATTATGCTTTTAGTGGGAGACTTAGCTACACTGGTTGGGATACCAGGGACACGTGGCTACACTGGCCATGGTCCATTCTCTTCTTTCCCCCTCTTCTTGAGCCGGTTGCACTTGAACTTAGAAGGGAATACCCCGCTCGTCAAGGAAAGAGCTGCTAGACTGAGGAATTAGAGTTACCTTGTTGATTGAGGTTGTTTCTTTGTCATTTTTGAGGTGGGGAGCTACCTATCACTTACACAGTACAAGGAAAGATGCATAGTCGTTAGAGTTTGCGTATGTAGACTTGTTCTGACCTGGTTTATTTAGGAGTCGAGACCATAGAATGTTGGAACTTAGAGGTTGTTGAGTCTTAAACCTATTTCCCAAGACAAACTAATAATCCAAAGGTCTGATTGAGCTCCATACTTCAAATTAATGAAGATAAGTTTAATAATCAACCTTGATTCTCTTCCTTTTTCTTTTTCTTTTCTTTTCCTTTCACTTCTTTTTTCAAATAAGTGTTTGCTAAGGGACTAGCAAAGGTAAAGTATAGGGGGTCATGAATCCCTGATTCTCACTCTTTATTTTTTATTTTAGCTACTTATCTTGGCAAAGTAGCATGTAAATACTTGTAAAAACAATGAATTAGAAAATTGCATGCCTATGTTGAAAGTGCATATTTAGCATGCATTTTTGGCAAAAATAAAAGAATAAAGGAAAATAAAAAGTAAGGAGGTATTTAGAATAAATACATAGTGACCCAAACCCCAAGAGAAGGTCAAGCCATGACCTGATCGCAATTAGTAGAGAGAGATAGGGCTCACTTTGTATTGCGCATAGTGTCTATATTTGTGTATAGTATTTATACATTTATTTTTGACAAAATAAACTTAATTTATTATTCTTACTCCCTTGTAGATATAACTAAAAATAATTTAAAAATCAGAAAATTAAATAAAATTAAAAATAAAATCCTCCACTCATTGTACAAAACATGTGTACATATTACTTGTACTATTTATTAAATACCTGTAAATAATTTACAAAAACAAAATAAAAATTATTTTATGCTCCTAAAAATTACCTTACAAATAAATAAAATATAAGATATGGGTATTTGTGTAGAAATTAAATAATAAAAATACTTGTACATAATACATATGTTTATTACACTTGTATATAATACTGTATATTGTATATACACTATTTTTTCCTAAAAATAATTAAAAATCATAGAAAAATAATATAAAAAGTAATAAATATTTTACATTTATACACTTTTTAATTTAAATTCATTTATTATTTTAAATTTAATTATTTTTATTTTCTTCTCTATTTTGTCCTTTAGCCTATCTTGTCCTTTTCCCCCACCGCTCGTGATTAGTCCAGGTCAGATATTATGACCTCGGTCAACTAGTCCCCGCCTGCCCCTTTTCTCCCAAATTAGGTTTCCGCTGATCTTTGCTGATTTCTTCTGACCCGATCCGATCACCATTCCCTCCGATTTCAAGCCCTGATTAAGGGGCGTGTATCCCTAATCCACGCCCGATCCTTTCCCAGTCGATCCGCAACTCGGTTCGCAGGCTACTCCCCTATCTTTTCGTACCTGGAACCCTATATAACTTGTACACCCTCTCCCCTTTTCGACCACCTTCAGCTGCTCCACCACCTCCGTTACACCCACCTTATCCTTTTTAGAGTGACATCACGAGAGGGAGAGTAGAGGTTAGCGTTTGGAGCCTTGCAAATGCCAGGTCTCGCGAGATTCATCTCTGCTCCTCCGTGAGGATCCATAGCCTCTAGAAGTGTCGTCCACGACCCCCATGCGACTACGTTCATCTTTAGGTACTCATTCTACCTTCTATTCATAGTTCAATTCGATCATTCTTCCTCATAATATCACAACTCTGATGACCACATCTTTCCCCTACAACCACCTCGCTCCGACATCCACACGTCCTCACCTGACCTTCCTCCGCTTCTACGCACGCTCTGCAATCTTCCCCTTGAGAGCAACCACTGAGTTGGAGTTAAGCAACAGGTCGACTCCCCCATTCCTACTGATGGACCCAAAATTCATCCTCTTAATAGGTCGTTTATAGTCAGCTGAATTGAATCCATCAAAAATTGCTTGAAAATTTATCGACAAAATCAAAGCGGTTGATTTTATTTTACTTAGGCAAGCCCAAGGTCGAACTCAGGGACACGAGCCTCTTAAGTGATTATCTAGATTCCTAATTTCCCTATTAAGTGTTGGATTACAAAATTAATATGTCAAAATGCACAAAGACATGCAATGCAGAAAATGCAGACATACAATTTTTATTTGATTTTTTTACATGCACTATGAAGTAGATGAGGACAAATGCAAGTATGCCCTAATTTAAATAGAATCAAAGAGAAATTAACAAATGATCAATTGCAGGAATTATTTAGGAAGCTATTTTCATTAACTAGAGAAGTAATGGCATAAAGAACATTAAATATATGACACTAATTAATTAAATTTAATCATCCAGAGTCTAAGTTTCAAAATAGAGATCAAGCCATGCCATTAGAAATATAATAAAACAAGCTTCGCAAGCAACTGAAATCGACTCAAACAGAGCTCGAATGCTTAAGATATTAAAAAAATGTCCAAGGGTATAAACGCAAGAAAACATGCAAATAACCAAGGAAAATGCTACAAATAGGTACCTGGAAGGACTAAAATGCAAATAAAATTAACCTCGAGGCCTTCTTTGTAAATTTCCCACATGTACGGGGGCTAAATTGCAATTATTGAAACCCAGAGGGGGATGGTTGCAATTAGTCCCAGGTACGCGTGGTCATCACCTACAGAATGGACCTATTTGTCATTTGAAGAAACTGGCAGGGCCCTTCTACAAATTACCCAGACCCTCACGTGCCTGAACACGTGAGATCAGGATCAGCAATCGTGCAGGCTCGGAGGAGGCTCAGAGGTGGATCGGGCATTGGATCAGACTAGGAGCGAGGCTCGGGAGGCTCGGATGTGGCTCAGGTGCCCTGAGCTTGGAGGTTTGGTGTGAACGCTCGGTGCAGACACGTGGCTAACTATGGACCACCCGATCATAAAGATCAGATGGTGGCTAAACGAGAGCAGGGAGGCAGCATGGCTCACTGTGCGTTGTTGGATGAGCACTGAGGTTGCCATCCAACAATATTTGTGCATCTTGGTCCTCCTTCCTATGTTGTGGGGGTGGCAGCGATATTTGTCCTCCGACGACACTGCTGGACCTCCTCTACTCCTCTCCGGGCTTGGAGAAGGTACATGAAGCGTCTTTGGATCATGTCGACGTAGCATGAAGCACAGATGAGGTGCATGAGCTCCTGAGAGAGTGTTGTTGATGCTCGTATACCGGAGAGTGAGATGGGATGGGTTGCAAGCCATATGGGGTGAAGAAGATGATGGCCTGAGGTTCTTCTCCGACGAGCTTGGAGAAAAGGGAGGTGGAGCGGTTTGGGGTTGCGGAAGAGCGAGAAGGTGAATGGAGAGTAACACGTGGATGATGGAAGTGCGGGACAGCTTGAGAGATATTCAATGGACAGCGAAGGTGCGGGGATTTGCTTAATTAATTACGAGAAGTTTAGCAAAAATTCGAAGGAGGATTGGTATACTTACCTGGAGGGATGGCAGAGCGAGGGCCTGGGCGCGAGCTTCTAAGAAAAGCCCTGGTCGTCGCTAGACTCCCGCAGCAACTGGGAGCATCTCATCGTCGTCGGAGAGCCTAGGTCATGGCCTACAATGGCCATAGGTCTTATCGGAGGCGCCACCGTCGTTGCGCCTCCAATCCGTCCTCCTTTGTCATGGTGAGGCGGAGAGGGGCTGGGCAGATCCCCACGTACAAGTGGACGTAGGTTACAGTGGTCGATGAGGGTGTATTTGAAGATGGGAAGTTGGCGATTGCGATGGTAGGCGACGTGACTTGAGTGGGAGATGTGAAGAGAGAGGATGGAAGACCTGTCAACCTAAGAGGTTCGTAAAGGTGAAGGATGATAGGGCTTTGACTAGACGTGATCATGGACATGAGGGAGAGACTGGAGAGGTGGCGAAAATGGGATGGAAGTGAGGTATGTGGAGTGGAGATCGTGTGAGAGAAGGGGGCAGAGGAAGGAGATGATCTCTTGGCCATTGGATCTCGCGATCCAACAACTGAGAGGTGGGCGCGCAAATGCAGCCCTAATATAATCGATCAAGGCGCATCCTATGGCTGAAAGCAAGACACATGCCATAAAGAGATGCAGACGGGGGTGAATGGAAAAATGCGATCTGGGTTTTGATCGGATGGTGAAGGATGGAGCGAAATCAAGCGATGGGAATGGATGCTCCAGGAGATGATCAGGCAGCTATGCAGAGAGACACGTGGCGAAAAGAGGAGTGGACGGTAACGGACGACCGTGATGCGGTTTATGGGCCGATCGAAGGGCTAGGAATGAAGTGTAGATGAACGACTGTGATCAGGGTGCCTAGAAGGAATCGGACAGTCCAGTAGTGAGGGCGCCTGGCACACAAAGAAGCGGGCCACGTGGCTCAGCCAGAAAGATACACGTGGCCCGATCAGGTTATTCAGACAAAGAATATGAAAAAGGAGGAAGAAAGAGTCGAATTTGGAAAAACTCAAAACATAAAAGTTGTATATCTGGTTGAGTTCTACAAGTTTGATGTTGACCAAAAAAGGAAAAGAGGTCAAATGTAGGGGGAAATATTTTTGTGAGTGTTTTTAAGGGTGTAAAAAGACTATGATTTTTGTTTTTGTTATTTTTTTGTATTTTTATTTTATTTAAAGACTCATATATATATACAATGATTTATCTGGTTTTTATTGACACTAGTCTAAGCTATGGGGTTAATATGAGAAAACTAATATGATGAAATCGAGTTTCATCACCCGTTCACCTCCCACCTCGGTTTTCGATACCATTTGTGCTCTAAACCCTCGCCGGAGTAGCCTCTTCGAGTGTACCATTTCTCCTACGGGGAGGAGCACAGGAAGGCCTCATCTGGAGGCCAAGTAGGCACGACATAGGAGCTCCAGGCATACACTATGCCCCATGACCTTCTTCTTGGTCTCGAACCCTCCTGAGCCCGCCAATCTTTCACCCATCAGAGAAGCTCAGGAGGATGTTCCTGTAGCCCGTATTGGCCGATCAAACTTGTCGGAGGCGAGTTCTTCAACGTTCTTCCAAGCATCTTCCCAGTCGTCTGATCAAGGATCCCCCTAGTTCTAATCTTAGCCATCAGCCATCAGGGGATTCTTGACCATTATATCCATCTAAGGATCATGTCCGAGCTATCCATCGTCGAAGGGGTGCCCGCGGATCTTCACCGTCCATCCATTAGTGGATCTTCCTCATCCCTTGGATCGCGCTTAATAAAGGGTAATTTCCACAAAGGCCCCTCCCACTTTTTCTTTTATTTCCAGGTTTTGTAAATATTTGTCGTAGTTATTTTATTTTGGACATTTTGCTGTATAGTCCTCGTATTTTCAAGTATTTGTAGTTTAGTCTAGTTTATCGGAACTCACGTGCAGTCCCATGTGCCTCTCTGGGATATTTGCATTATCTGCCTTGTTCTTTATGGATGTTATGATTTGAATGGAATGTTTTTGAGTTATGCATTTATAACATGTGAGGCTGGTTCACGTGGCGTATGCATGGTTACTTCAGCTTTTTGCTACTTAGGCCCTACATTTCTCCATTGTGTTCCTGTTTGGCATGAAACATTTTTTTAATTTCAAGTAGATCCCTGTAAGCTGTTGTCTTCTTCTTAATTAAATAAATAGCAAATCGATCCCAAAATTTCTCTAAAAAATACTGTTAGCTCCTGTAGATACATAGATTTTTAATGATTTTTATGGATTAATTTAGTTATATTTAACATTTTCTAAAAATCAAAAACACCTAAAAAGTGTTCTGTCTATTTTGAAAATTGTCTAAAGATTTGAAAAATTGCATTAAAAATTTTATAACAATTTCTACATGTATGTTTTTATGTGCTTTGTCTTCAGTACCAGATTTATTTTAAAACTCATCATAAAAACCCTAAAAATCACAAAATCCCTAAAAAAAATATAAAATCATTTAAATTTAATAAAAAATTCGAAAAATATCAATTCCATTCCTGTTTATAGGTTTTTGCTTATATTTTCTCATAAAATTCATAACCAATACTTTAGGGTATTTTAATTTATTTTAACCTGCAATATAGGCCTGGTTGTGCACTGTTTACATTTTTAGCCTTTGTTTGATTTATATAAAATCACAAAAATATTAGAAAACCCCCAGAAAATTACCAAAAATACCTTAAAATATTAAAAATCAAAAAATATTTTTATCTCATTTTTGAACATTTTTTCTTAAATAAAAATTCAAAAAGTTTGTTGTTTGCCTTGTTTTCTTATTTTCCAAATTTTGTTTCTTTAGTCAAAAATGAAAAATTTGCAAAATAAAAAACCACCGAAAAATATGTTTTCCCATTTCTGAATTGTGACTACTTTGTATGTTTACTTATACTCCTTGTGTTCGACGCTGTTTGCTATACCGGGTAAAAATAAATAGCGAAGATCGCTTACATTTTGCTTGCTTGTTTGATCTTCTTTAGTGGTTTTTCTTCTTCTTGTTGATTATGCCTTGTGATCTGGATCGCAACGACCGTTGATTATTTACTTTCCTAACCCGTGTTGCAAGGCGGGTCATCTATAGATCCCCTCAGATGAGGTCGTGGGGATAGAATTCTTTAGCTTGAGAAGCACACGTATAGAAACACATGTATAGAAGGGAAACACGCTCCAACGCGATCTTGTGGCCTGGACGTCTAAGGACATGATGCTATGGATTACAATAAAGCATCAAAAGAGGGATAGTCTATTGAAAAAAGGTCAATGAAAAATAGTTCCTATCGGAATTATGTATCAATAAGCAAGGCATTATGCTCCAAAGTCAAAGTTTCAGGATACCTGCATTTGGAGTCTTGGCTATACTGGTCAAGCTCCAAATGTAATGTGGCTACACTGGTCACAATCCATTCTTTTTCTCTACCTCCTCTTCTTTGAGTCGGTTGCACTTGAACTTAGAAGTAAATAACCTGCTCCTTGAGGAAAGAGTAATGAGATTGGGGAATTAGGGTTACCTTGCTGAGGAAGACTATTTCTTGCCACTACAATTCACATACATTGTACAAGTGAGACTAATAGTCGTAAGGGTTTGCATATGAAAAGACTTATTTTTGACCTGGCTATTCTGGCGATCTGAACATAGGATTGTGGAACTTGATGGCAGTTAAGTTTTAGATCATATTCCCAATAAGGTTCAGACAAACTAACAATCCAAAGGTCTTATTGAGCTCCAAACTTTGATTTTATGAAGATAATTTTATGAATCATAATCATTCTAAGTTCTTTATTTCCTTTTCTTTATTTTTACTTTTACATCATTATTCTCCCAATAAGTGTTTGCTAGGGACTAGCAAAGGTAAGTATAGGGAGTGATAAATAGGCATTCATTCACCTTTATTCTTCCATTTTGGCTTTAAATCCTTAATAAAATACCTGTAAATACAACTAAGTTGCACAAGTTAACAAATAACATTAATTGGTAATTAGTATGTAAGTACTTGTATTTAAACCTAAAATAAAAGAATAAAGGTAAGAAAAGAAAAATAAAGGAAGTATATGATGAACCTCCATTTCATCACCTTTATTCTTTCATTTTGGTCATTAATTCTTAGCTCAAAGCATGCATATTTCATTAATTTACCAAAATAAACCCTTGATAAAGTGTATAAAATACTGTATATAATATTGTACTTTTATTGTATTTAATCCAAAAATAAAAGAATAAAGGAAGAAAAGAGAAAGAAATGAAACACCATAGGTGTTGAGTGACCCTAAACCTCGAGACCTAGTCATCATGATGACTTGGTCGACAAGGAATAAAGTGCAGGGAGATAGGGCAGAGAAATTATATAGAAAATACATAGAAAACCATGTACAAAATCCTAATTTAATTACTCAAATATTACTTTTTGAGACTTATTTTATTTAATTATTTTTACATCTCAAATAACAAAACCTTTTATATAAATATTGTATATAAAAATACAAAGAAAAATACAAAATTGATTTCACAGAAAAATAATGCATAGTGTGCCCAGATACACAAAATAAAAAGTCAAAATAAAAACTTCATAGACCCGTATCTTCTCTATATTGTAGTAAAATGGACCAAAATTATTTAATTTTAAATAAAAGTTAGGTTTTGGGCCCATATTGTGCAATATACCTGAATATTGCAAAGCAATATATTTATTCTTGTATTTTTCAAAATATTTTATTTCTATAAAATTGTAAATAATATTTGAAACAAACCTACATAATTAAAATGAATTAAAACCACTAAAATAAAATCAAAATAAATAAGTCTATTTCTATATATAGATGAATATCCTATACATATACTTATATAATATATATTTAAGTACACAAATAACTCCAAAAAATAAGAAAATATATTTGTGTATCTTTAAATAAGTCATAAATATGATAATTATGTATATAAAATAATAAAATTAAAAATACAAATAAAAATAAAATATGCAATGTATAGGTAAATATATTTATGATTGTACATGTAAATAATAGTTTTAATAAATTACCACAAAATAAATAAAAATGAGAATTAAATACTACATAAAATTAGAAATATTTTTTACTTTTAATCAAAATTTAATAAATTAATTTAATAATTATTACTGAATTAACAAATATTTTTTATTTCCTCTTTCCTTGTTGGTACATGTGGACCAACCAAGAGCTTTCGTTAGTTGACCCAGGTCAAGTGTACCTACACCTCTTCTAACTCATGTTAGTGTAGCTCCGCTGCTCTCTTCTCCATTTTCTTGGGCTTGATTCACAGCTCAAAAACTTTTTTTCCAAGGAACCATGCTCGACACAATTATCCGTCACACTGGGGCCTTAGACCCATTGCACGAGCACTCCATTTCCAACAATCTCGTGACAACTTCATCATTGTTCTTCACCTATAAATCCATCTTTCCTCACCATTTTTTGGATTTTGATCCCTCTTTGTTGATATTTGGCCCCTCATATCTCACATACACTGACGACACGGTGATAGCAAGAGGATCAGGAGGTTTGCAGTAAGGAAAAGACCAAGGACGAGGAGATCCAAGCCATCTCCGGCCATCTGCCATGAGGTCCTGCCTCCTACATTTTCAAATGTGGTTGATGCCATTCCCAAGCATATTTAGTTTAATTTTTGCCTGTATTTTCATTTCCTGCTCTTAATTTCATTTCACTCCCATTTTGAACCCCTTGACTTGCTTCGCATTAGCCCTTACAAATCATTTGAGATCTCATACAGATCTAGACTATCGAGCTCCTTCCATCACAGCCACCTGGAGCTGCATCGCCCCTTCATTTCCTTGATAATCCAGCTTCAACCATATGGTCGAGGATCATCGCCTCGATCCAGGGGAAGTTTTTTTGTAGGTCTGGTGCTTCGAGAGGCACCTAGATTCGAGAATCGAGAACCTGGAGGTGCTCTAGTCGACTAAATTGTCGATAGTTCCAGGTCCTGTGCATAGGGACCTGGACATCAGCTGAAGCCCCTTGTAGACGTGGAGGACCTCTTGGAAGACGATGGACCCTTTGGCATGGAGAAAGGTCAGATGATGGAGATTGACTCGATCGAAGTCAGGAGGACACATAGTTCTTCGTATTATTCATGATAGCCCATCAATTGACAGATTGAATCCTCGACCCAGATCTAATCTAGGTCGTCGAATCAAGCCCAAGCTTTGCCCGCCCTTAGACGTTTGATCCTCCACATGGCACGCCTCTAGACGTACGATGAGGAGCCGTTAAGGGGTAAATTTCAACCACCCCGCTGCCTTTTTATTATTTGTAATAAGAATTGCTATTATGTCATTATGTTTAAAAGTTTGTGGATAAGATACATGTATGCCCTCATATCATTTTAATATTACAGTTTAGTACCCCACCACGTCAACTCACATGGAAGCCCACTTGCATGGGTATTTTTTTTATATAAACTCTTCCAGGTTTTGTATTTATGTTCTAGCCTTTTAAAATCTAGTTCATGTTTAATGTTTTTGGTGTTTTTGCATGTAACACCTGCTCTTTATTTTTATTAGCAAAAATGGCCCTACTAGCTTGAATATTTTTTTATCATGTTTGTCTAAATGTTATAAATAGCATCCATGCTCCAAAAAGTACGAAAAATAGAATAAGGTGCATGCTTGCATGCTCTTTCACGCTATATAATTAGTTTTGCATTTTATTCATATTTCCTATTTATTAAAATCAATAAATGCACGATTATTCTTTGTTAGCCTGAAGAAAATCATAAAAATTATAAATTCATATTTAAAAATCCACAAAATAGTAGTTGATTATTAGTATATTTGTACCTCCAAACCAAAAATCCCTAAAAATAGAAAAAGAAAATCACTAAATTTTAAAAGCTCCAATAGCCTTATAAAATTATAAAAAAATTCAAAAATATAAAAAATAATAGTTTTTATTATGAATTATTATATATAATATTATCTGCTTATTATAGTTTTGAATAAATTTGACTTTATTTCATATTTTTAAACCTAAAAAACAATTCAACGTGTTTTAAAAGTCCATGATTTTGTATATTTTGGACTTCACAAATATCTAAAAATTAGCAAAAATTCCTGACAATCACAAAAAATGAGAATAATATAAAAAACTCAAAAATATTTTATTCTATAGTTTTTTTTTTATTTCAGATATATTTATAATTGAAATAGCCTACATTGTATTATACATCTATAATATAACAATATATAATTAATACTATTATTATATATCTATTATATAACATTATATATTTAATACTATTATTAATCCTAATAAATACTTTATAAATTTTTTTAAACCTTTAAAAAAATAGAAAGGATTGTTCTTTAGGTATTTTTCATAATTTTGTATATTTATTATATATTTTATATTATATATCACTTACATTATACACATTACATATATATATAGGTATATATATCTATCTATATTATATATTAAAAAGAAAAAGGAAATAAAATCTAAAAATTATAAAAAGAAAATAATATTATAAAACTAAATTTAAAAACTTTAAAAATCTTTATAATATACATAATTATTAAAAATAAAACCCACAAAATATTAGTTGATTAATTAAGCAAATATTATAGAAATACACATTATTATTTATTCATTATTAATTTATAGATAATAGTCATTTCTACCACTTATTGTTCCCTGTGTTCGACACCTAGATTGCTTGTTCACTATACACATTTATTTCTAGGTTATAATACATTTTGGTTCACATAATTTGCTCTTGTTGCTTTAAATTTTTATTGTGGATTAATTGTTGAGATTATTGAGTGATATTTGAGAGAGGTCACTTCGATGACTGTGTGTCCACCTTATGTGAGATGCACGACCCTCCCCTTGAGATTATTTTGACTATTTCAAATGGCGCCATTGCCAGGGAACAACGGAGTGTAGCATTTTGTTGTAGATATTTGTATAATATTTTACCTCTTTATTCCTCTTTTATTTTTGATAATTATTTGACTATTTTGACCCATTTCTTCGTTTCTTTTTTGCGAGGGGACACGTGGCGATGGTGATTTCCTAGAAATTTGACGTACTTGAGCCGTGAGGAGACCGACCCATTCTCTTGTTGGGCTAGTTGGAGAGAGCAAGAGAGAGATAGAGAGAGGAGGAGAACAATGGCTTAGCATTTTTATTTTTGTTTTATGAGAGAGAGATTTATTTTTACATAATTAATTTGTAACTGATTTGGACATTGCCACACTAAGCGAGATCCAGTGCCTGAGTGTCTGTTTACCTATGGACCTCATCGAGGTTTTTCATGTTTTATCACCTTTCTTTTATTTTATTCCATGCATTTTGAGCTTTCCACCTTTTTTATTTGTTTTGTGTGATAAAGGCCTTAGACATTAGGTTTTGCTTGACTCGGTAAATTTGGTCCAAACACCTAATAGAAGAATGTGCCTATTGTCTTATACCTTTGGATTTAGTCAAAATTAATTATTGATTATTTAGATTTGAGACCATGTGTCGTGAGAGACTCCACACAGTGCTTGCAGAACTCGTTGTGGTGGTCATCAAGGAGTCTTTAAGACCGGACCCCTAGGTTTCATTTCTAGGTATTCGACATCTAGTTCCTCATAATAAAATAGTAATTCCTGTTTAGGGTGCTTTCACCATTTTACATGTAGTCATATAGTGTAAATATTTCAATTCTGCCTTGCATCCCACATGGAGAGAGTTGGGAAGCACTATAAGTACTTCTTACTTTGCATGCATCATCAGTCACTAAAGTGAGATTTCCATTTTAGTGACAACTTGCATTGCTTTTCCACCTTCTCCCTATGTTTTTGCACATATTAGGATTCAAAGAAAATACAAAAAAATCGTTATGTGGATTGCTCTCAAAAATACTCAAAAAATAGAAAATCCAAAAATTAAAACAAGGGGACTGCTAATATTACTTTGACCTTAATAAAAATTGTAAAGGATATCATTGTTTTAGGTTCATAATATCCTCATTATTTTTGGGTACCTTCCAGACCGAGTGAGGTGTGACCCCCTAAGGATTAAAGCCCAATATCACCTGGGCTGATGAAGTATTAATGCTTCTATCGTACATGAACGAGTAGGGCTCTATTAACGATACTGCTCCCACCTTGTGTGGAGCATTCAACTTGGTCTGAAGTATTGAGCTTAGGCCACACCCTCACAGGTGTGTCTATCTCATCATTTTGCATCCGAGTTCTTCACTTGTGGGAGAAGTATTGGTTTCTCCTATTGGATTCCTCCTCTATTTCTTTGGCTGAGTAGATGTCCAGGTACGAGATCAAGGACCTCAAAGTGCGTAGATCACAGGTTACAAAGGAGGTGGAATACGTACATGGAACTTTCCTGCCAGTACATACACTCCTATATGGACAACGCTTATAAGGACTTGTTATAAGATCTTTCCTGTACAACAATAACAAACTTGAAAATATAAAAATAGCTGAACTCTTACGTCTTCACCTGTGTTGAGTTGGTGAACCCACAACTGTTTGGTGTTGTATTTCAGTAAAGTTCAAAGATCAGTCCCGTACATTTTGTGCCTTTTTCCTCCGTTCTGTTCATCATTTAACCCCCGCTCGCTTTGAGCCTTCTAATGTTTTACACTCAATTTATTCCTTGTTTGATATCGTATCTTTCATGCATTCATCTTTCATGCATTATCGATCTCCCTCTTCATCTTCTAGATGGAAACTCATGGATGGTCTGGTCGGGACTCTACTGACGACAACATTGATTTCATGCGCTCTCCTTCTCCAATAATTCAGGGCCATTCCCGAGAACCTGATTCAGATTTCGCGAAACGATCTCTAGACTCCCCGGCTTCTTCAATAATCAGGTATCACTCTTTTCTTGAACTCTACCCATTTTGGATGGCAATGGATTTTACTCC
Source organism: Ottelia alismoides (assembly GCA_037367405.1). Lineage (NCBI taxonomy): Eukaryota > Viridiplantae > Streptophyta > Magnoliopsida > Alismatales > Hydrocharitaceae > Ottelia > Ottelia alismoides. The sequence goes on from JAZKJV010002769.1 coordinate 866,654, forward strand.
TTACACATCGCCATCCTTAATGAAATTCAATGTTGACCTTAAAATAGAATGTTTCTCTACATCCGGTGCTTCTATTCAGACTGATCGGGGCATTATTCAATGTCTAGATCACGAGCTCGATCTGGAGACACAAGTTCTCTCAAATTAAGATTCAGAGAAAGACATAGAGATGGCTCCAACAAGAAAAGGGAAGGGATACTAGCATCCCCTACAGTCAGAGCAGGGCCAGCCATACCAGAATGTCATTGATGATTGCGAAGTCCAGCTTGAGTTAAGTTGATTAATTAATGTGTCATTGTCACCTAAATTAACCGAGTCAAAAATTGTGAAATTTATTTAACCACTAAAGAAATTGAACAAATAAGACAAGTGATGTAGCTACTTTTATTAACTTGGTATAGCGACCAAGGTCGAACATAAGGAGCACTCTGATAAACTAGGTAGGTGACTCAAAGAATCAAAGGATTTTTATTCTCTTTTTAATGGTTTCTATTTTTACAAATTTTTGATTTTGAAATTAAGGAAATAAAGACAAAGAAGAAAATACAAACATACACCTCTTTTTGTATTTTTCAAATAGGCTAAAAATACACAGAAAAATCAAGTAAAAATATTTTTGGGTTTTATAGGTCTTATACTATTTTTGTGAATTTTTGGAGAATTTTTGGATGTTATGGAATTTTATAAAAATAAAAACTAGAAAAATATGCAAGCAGTGAACAACTTGGAATCTTTGCAAATATAAAATATCAAATCAACTCAAAACTTATGGATGTTAATTTTATTTAAAACTAAAGGAAAATATCTACAAATATGAATTGAAATCATAATTTTTGGATTTTTAATGGATTTGATATGATTTTTATGATATTTTTAATGTTTTACAAACTTTTAGGGTTTTACAAACTATTTTCAAGCCAAAATTATAAAGTAGCTAATATAGGAGAAAATATATTGACAATATTTTTTTGGATTTTTTAAAGTAATTTTTAGAATTTTTAAAATTTGTCAAAGGCAAATAGGGAGTTTTTAGTAGATGTTTGAATTTTTAGTAATAGCAAATGAAAGAAAAATGGCAAACTAAAATTACCACACAAACAACATGCTAACATGAGATGCAAGGTATTTTTGTAGAATTTTTAAGGCCACTTTAATATTTATTGCAATAAATAAAAGATAAAGAAATTAAAACAATGAAATAAGGACCTAGTTACAATTCTTTTAAGTTTTTGGGCCCAATAATAACAGGCAATACAAATGCAAGGAACCTAATGTAAATAATCCAGACCAGAAGGTGCGCTGCATGTGACAGACACTCACATCGGCATAAGTTCAATTCTCATAAAAGTTCTCTGATTAAAATAACATGTAAAAAACACAGGTAAAGTTCAGCAACTTTCCCACAAAACATGTGAAGATGCACGTGACTCAAACTTGGCTGGACTGGAATGCAAATAAAGAAACTATAGGGTCATGAATGCAAATGTTCACAACTAATTATTACATTTATTAAACTAAAAAAAAATATGGAGGTAAAAAGGAAATGTACCCCTAGAGGTGTGCGTGGCACGTGATGTCTCTAGCAGCTCTGATGCGCCTTTGAGAAAGATCCAATGGTGTAGAATGTGGTGCAGGCGTTCGATGCATATGAAATTTAGTGACAGATCTCACGGTTCAGATGTTAGGCAAACATACGTGTCAGATCTGCCAGGAAATCATATCTGGCTTCTCAAAAAAGGGCATAGATGGACAATCTAGATCGATTTTAGAAGAAGGGGTACCAATCGAAAGATAGACGATAACGCTGGAAGAACCAGAAGAATGTGAGACTAGGTGAGCTTAGATCCTGAATATTGGGTGATCCACTACTCTGATCGTCTCGTCAAAAGGTCCAACACTACGCTGAAGATGGAGATGGTCTGCGTCAAATTAAGTGCTCTAATGGAGTAAGGAACGACCGAATGGGTGTTATGGAGATGCAGCACCTAGAGGTGCTCTGTCATGCATGTTGGGGTTTTGAATCGCCTCCTCGTACACGCCTAAACCTGCAGGAGTATCGTGGCTCGAAGATGAAGCCTTGTCCATGGGTTATTTGCCGTTGAAAATGAAAGAAGCGGTGCGGGATGGTACTTCGATCATCGGCGAAGATGATGGAGGGAGATCTGTCCTAATCTCACTCCAATTAGCAAGACATAGGGGGTTAGATCGCATGGGAAGGAAAGTGAACGGGGATGATGATGAATGAATCGAGAAAGAAATGCGAAATGGAAAGGAAAGGACAGTACTTGAAGCTACTAAGATGATCGATGAAGCAAAATGAGGTGATCGGTTGGTTCTTTGCCTTGATTCTACTGCGAAAGACAGAAGAGGCTTCTCGCAGCGGAGCTCCAGCCACGAAGTGAGCTGCACCCTATGAAGCGCCAATCCAAGCACCAATACAGTTTACCAGAGGAGATGAATGTGGAGAGAAATGGCTTTGAGAAAGGAGCTGCTAAGTGATGGAGGCGGAAGAGAATACTTATAAGCGTCTCAGGGGTTCTAGAAAGATCGGAAGAATGTGCGAACCCAAGGAAGATCTGGTGCTACCTAGGAATCCGCAAGGATCACTGATTCTATGTGAAGAACTAAGCGTGCAAACCTAGGGCAGAAGTGGTCGGAGTCGTGCATGAAAAAGGTGAGAAATCAGCTCCGATGAAGGGAAGTCGGGTCGGATCCGGTTGGAGGAAGGGTCGACCTAGGTCAACAGACTAGGTTGACCAATCAGAATTCAGGGATTTACAAAATAAATATAAAATAAAAAATGATTTTAAAATAATAATAAAACAAGATAAAAAATTTTGTTATTTTTCAAACTATTTTATGTGATTTTTAATTATTTTTAATACTACATATATATGGTATATACAGTATAAGGTATTATGTACAGGTATAATATACCTATATTTATACATTTTTTTCCAAAAAAATATATTTTATCTTATATTTTTTATTTTACAGAATAATTTAAGGGATGTAAAAGTATTTTATTTGATTTTTCCAAATTAAATATAGGTATTAAAATAAAAAGGTATATTGTACAATATATACATGCTTGGCAATTTGTTCAATGAAGAGAGGATTTATTTTTAATTGAATTTGTGTTTTATGAATTTTATTTCAATTTCATATAATTGTTTCAAATATATACAAGTGTCAAAAATATAAAATATTACAAATTATTTATAAAAGAAATAAATAAATAGATATATACAATGATATGTATTATATGTTTGTACACATTCTATATTTTTTATTATTTTTATATTTTTTATTTACACTCTTATTTACCAATTTTATTTAGGAAATTGAATTATTTTGAGATTATTATTTAGAAATAAAATAGGTGATATATATACACACACATGAAAAATAGTGATGAATATGTACAAGATAAGGACCCTATCTCTCCCTACTTTATTCCTTGTCGATCAGGAAAATATTTGGCCTTCTCTTGCGGTTCGAGTCAGTCTGCATTTATTGCATAAATACATCCTTATTTTATTCTAATTCTTTTCTTTTTTCTTTTCATCTTTATTCTTTCAATTTGGTAAAAAAAGAATGTTATTACACAATATTAACAAATGCATGCACAGTGCTAATTTATTGTTTTTGATATATATACTAATATTTTGCATAGGGAATTTGGCTAATATAAAAGAATAAAGTATGTCAATCATGGATTCATCACCCTATACTTTACCTTTGCTAGCCCCCCAACAAACACTTATTTGAAAAGAAGTAGAAAGGGAGTAAAGAAAAGAAATAAAGAAAAGAAGAAGCAAATAATTTAGAATAATATTGATTACTAAACTTATCTTCATAAAATTGGAGTATGGAGGTTGGTTAGACCTTTAAATTATTAGTTTGGTGGAACCTTAAATGACTCTAAGTTCTACAAGACTCCTATTCAGGTCGCCTTAACATCCAGGTCAGAACAATTCTGCATACACAAACTCCTACGACTATGAATCTTTACTTGTACTGTGTAGGCGATATATAGCTCCCCACCTCAGAAATGACAAAGAAACAGCTTCCCTTAACAAGGTAACTATAGTCCCCTAGTCTAGCAACTCTTTCCTCGAGGAGCAGGGTATTCTCTTCTAAATTCAAGTTCAACCGCTCAAGAAGAGGGGAAAGAAGAGAATGGACCATGGCCAGTGTAGCCATATATCCTTTGGAGATGGACCAGTGTAGCCAAGTCTCTAGCTGCAAGGTTCCCTGAGATGAGACCGTGTATCAAATAAGCTTTGCTTATTCAACTATATACAATCTAGCATGCATTTTATTTTCAACCATTCTTGTCCCATTTTTGGAGTTTTTGCATTTTTATGACATATATATACAACATATCTACAAGGTCCATCATATACATATAAGGAGCTTTTCTTCTTAAGCCAGTTGACTATCCCTCTTTTGAAGCATTATCGCAACCCCACGTCATCATGTCGTTAGACCTCAATGCCACTAGACCATGTTGAGATACACTTCCCTCCCTAGAGGAAGATGGATGCTCCCATTAGTTCTTACACACCCGTATGCTACCTTAAGCCAAAGGATTCTGCCCCCTCACCAACTCATCACTGAAGAGCTACGTGTAGAGTGCTTATCCAAGTTAAGGCCACTATTTAGAAGAATCATTTGTGTGTCACTAAGTGTTCCACTTAGACCAATCTAGATAACATGTGAACATAGTCTTGTGGACTCAAAGAATTTAGTCGCTAGGACATGAAAAGTCTCAACTCAAGTTTCTATACGGTTCCTCTAAAATTAGGTGGATTAAGGTCTTAACCAAGCTCCATTTTTTAATTTTATTCCAGACTAGTTTAAATATCAATACTATTCCGAAAATGCATATGAACATGCAAGAAAGATTTACAAAATATTTGAAAAGAAAAGATAAAAATCTTTTTGAAAAGTTTTTCAGAGATTTTTTACGAATTTTTATGGATTTTATTTTTTTTCCAATTTTTATGGTATTTTTAATAAAAAAGAAAAGAATATGTACACAGTTACAAGGATTTTATTTACAAATTTTATATACAATTTTTACAAATGGATTTTATCTACAAGAATTTTATAAAGAGATTTTGTACAAGAATAAGTATAGGTTTTATTTACAAAGAATTTACAATACTTACATACAACTATTTGATATACCCAGAATTTATTACCCCTGTGACAAAATATTTTTATAAAAATTTTCACAAACCACTTTACAAAATGTTTCAAAATATTTTCAAAACCTTTTTTAAAACTAGTTTTACAAATCTACAAATAGATTTTAAAAAAAGGTTTTTGAAAATATTTTTCTTTCACATTTTACAGACATTTATACCATATACATATATTTGATATACGAAATTATTTACAACCATTTTACAAACAAAACATTTTTACAAACATTTTACAATCATTTGTACAAAATAATTTTATCGAAGCTTTTACAAATTTTTTAAAATAAGTTTTGCAAAACTTTTTACAAAAACAATTACATAAATTTTGTAAATATTTTTTTAAATCATTTTACACAAATATTATAAATAATAGCCATGTTATTAACACAAAAGTACGAGTTCTGGCTAAAGTATATATACAATATATACGACACCCCATATAGTTAGCTCGAACGATACCCTTAGAGTGACCAAAGAGTGACAAAGGATGATATAACTCGTGTTAATAATAGCGAATTAAAAAGAGTCCTATATTACAATAACTTAAAGAATGAAGGAATTAAATAGAAGTCAGTGATCCCCCCTATACCTAGGATCAAGTAATCCTAGGTATATAAGACTATACAAAAAGGGAAAACTGAGGAAGAGAATGTACATGAATCAACGATTCGACTTGTCCCACCTATACTGAGGGTGAAAGATCCCTAGGTATAGAAAAGAATATCAACAATTGAGGGACAAGTGAGTGGGCAATCAAAGAAAGGAAAACAGATATTACCTCCCCTATACCTAGGGTCGGATGTCCTTGAGTATAGGCAGCAAAACAGAGGTAATAGGGTGAACAGATATCTGAACAAAATCGATTCAACACCCCCCATACTTAGGACAAAGTGCATCCTAAGTATAGCAAAAATCACATGATGAGGCATGGAGTGTTAAAAAAATGAATGAATGATATAGACAACATGGATATACAGAGTAGCGGAAAGAAGTGTAACTCAGGTATGAGATGCATAAGATGAGTGTCAAAGAATACAACAACATCAACGATCAGCAGAACATGATCAAGAAAGGGCTTCAGGTGCTGATTGTTGACTCGAAAGGTGGACTCAGAAGACAACTTAGATATGTCAATACTGTCGTTGTCATGCACCTCTCTAACCAAGTATGGTCCCTTCCATTTGCTCTGTAATTTCCTTGGAAATAATCTCAGTCTAGCATTAAAAAGCCATACTCTCTGATCAGGCTCAAACTGCTTATGGCTGATATGTAAATCATGTCATATCTTCACTCTATCCATATACTGTAGGCTACTTGAAAAGGTTGTATCTCTAAGCTCCTCTAGGGCTGCCAACTTTGCTCTCCTCTGATCTCCTATACTCGTAGGATCCAACAATATCTATGTGACTGCCCAAAGTGACTTGTGCTTAATATCAACAGATAAGTGGCATGGCTTGGCATAAACGAGTTGAAATGTAGATGTACCCAAAGGTATCTTGAAGGATGTCCTATAGGCCCACAAGATCGAGTCCAAAAGCTGTGATAAATCCTTTTGGTTTAGATGGACAACCTTATGCAATATAGTAATGATCTCCCGGTTTGAAATCTCAGCAAGACCATTTGTTTGTAGATGATATGGAGTGGCAACTCTATGGTCTACGTTGAACTCGTTAGCAAGGGCCCTTACCTTATCGTTGATAAAATGAGTCACCTCGTCAGAAATCAAAACTCTAAGAACCCTGAACCATGACATGATATTCTTCCTCAAAAATTTGCAAACGGTCCTCGCATCAACGGCTCGAGCGGGGATGGCCTCAACCCACTGGATCACGTAATCCACAACCAACAAAATGTACTCGAATCACTGCCTCAATCTTGTGGCAATAGGTGAGGATGCTATGGTGCTCCTACTGAGGAATACATCGACGCCTGACACTATCCCCCACTTCATGGTAAAGAGTGGGATCCTCCCAATGGTATGACTTTGCCTTTGCTAGGAAAGTCTCAAGTCACGGCCTGGTCCATCCTTGTGGAACTTTCTTAGCAACAAGAGTGTTCACAATGTCAACATACCACGTGAGAGAGGTGATAGCAAGAATAGCCTCATTTGGAAATGTCTCAGTGATAGGTTTGGTAGTCTCAAATTCCTCATGATGCTCTAATCGGGAGAGGTGATCTGCCACCACATTCTTGACTCCAGGTTTATCCTTAATCTCAATATAAAACTCCTTGAGTAGAAGGATCCATATAGTCAAACATGCCTTGGCATCCTTCTTATCCATTAAGTACCGGATGGCAGTGTGATATGTATAAATAGTCACTCTATATATGAGAATATAAGATCAAAACTTATCCAAAGCAAAGACTATAGCTAGCATCTCCTTCTCCTCAACTGTATAATTCCACTGGTAGCATCAAAGTCCTGCTAGCGCAGTGTATGGCAAATGACAATACATCCCTCCTCTGTCCTAGCACAACTACTATGGCAAAATAAGAAGCGTTCAGCATGATCTCGAATGGGAGAGACCAATCAGGCGGCTGATGGATAGGAGCCTGCACAACCAAATCCTTGAGAGTTTCAAATGATGGAAGATACTTATCATCTACAATGAACTTGGTGTCTTTCGTGAGAAGATCAGTAAGCGGTCGAGCAATACAATTGAAGTCCTGAATGAACCATTGGTAGAAACCGACATACCCCAGAAAAGACTACAACTGCTACAAATTAGACGATGGATTGAGTTTCCTGATGATATCGACCTTGCCTGGATCGACCTCCATGCCCCTATTGGAGATGACATGACCAAGGAGTGTCCCTTGAGTCATCATAAAATGACTCTTCTCCCAAGATAGAACAAGGTTGACCTCGATGCACCGCTGAAGCACACTTTATAGGCAAGCAAGAAAAGCATCAAACCCATCGCCATAGACCAAAAAATCATCCATGAAGACCTCTAAATAGTCACCCACCATGTCCGAAAAGATGGAAAGCATACACCTTTGAAATGTAGCTTGGACATTACATAATCCAAAGGTATCCATCTAATTGTATACATCCTAAACGGACAGGTGAATGTTGTCTTATCCTAGTCTTTAGGTGCAATGGTCACCTGATTATACCTCGAGTACCCATCAAGAAAGTAGTAACAACTCTTCTCAGCTAATCTCTCAATAATCTTTTTAATGAATGGTAGCGGGAAATGATCCTTCTTGGTGTCCTAATTCAATCATCTGTAGTCCACACAGACCCTCCAAGAAGTTGGTACACGGGTAGAAATCTCCTCTCGAAACTCACTCACAACTGTAGTGATAGCCATCTTCTTGGGTACCACATGTAATGAAGTAACCCACTTGGAGTCGAAGATGGGGTAGATAAAAACAATGCTCCATCACTTTGATATGTCCTTCATGACCACATCTCAAAGATTCAGGTTCAACCTACACTGGAACTTACGTGAAGGCTTAGTGTCATCCTCGAGATAGATGTGGTGGGAGTACAGGGCTGGACTTATCCCTCTGAGACAAACTACAGACCAACCGATTACCTTGTGGTTTCTCTAAAGAACCTCCATCAACTGAGATTCTTGGTCATTAGTTAAATTCACTGAGATAATGATTAGAAACATCTCAGGACCGCCCTCGAGGAATCTATACTTTATGTTGTGCGGTAAGGTCTTCAATTTTGGGCATGTGGGAGGTAGCAAATTTGTTCTCTGAAAAGTTTGAGTGAAGGCTACCAGATCTGAATGAAAGAACTCGCATTGCTCAACCGAACTCGACGAAGATGGCCCTTCTGGTGTCTCTATCAACTTTACTAGCTCTAACTCCATCTTGGTTGTAGGATTTGTAGACATCAAACATGACAAATCCTCATAGAAATCCTGCCAATCAAAATCTGTGTCTGAGTCGGAGCGATCTGAATCTAAATGATGATAAATAAAGTATGCTTCATTAACTAGATTAGAATCATCAGCCTCTAAAGTATCATGTGCCACAAGTGTCCTCTCCGAACTCTCCCAAACTAGCATATGTGAATCTGTGGATTCTGAAGGTGTGACAAGAGCTTGTTAAATCAGATCTGCCCAAATTGCTTCTTCATTTGTAATCACAAAATCACACTAATGATGGACCTTAGGATCTGAGTCTCTCGTCTGCTCTGATTCCTGATGAGAGCAAGCTGAATCTTTAGCTCTCAACTCCTCAATCGTCTCTATTTGTATATTTTCACCCTCAATGTGAAAGTGTACATTCCCACTATCAAGATCAGACACGGCCTTTGTTGTCGCCAAGAAAGGTCAGTTAATATGATGGGGGTATTAGTCACACATTCAGGGATCTCCATGTCCAACACAACGAAGTCCACGGGAAATTTTAGTCCCTGAATGGTGATGACCACGTCCTTTACCCCTTCAGCCTCTTAACAAATCTATCTGCAAACTGAAGTATTGTGCTTCTCTGTCGCAGAGGTCCAAACTTGAAACGATCAAGTAAGGCTGCCAGAAGAAGGTTAATCAAAGACCCGCTATCTAATAGAGTATGATCGAACCACTGCTCATGAATATGGCATATGACATATGGAGCCCCAGCATCTGGTCTCTTAGCTGGTAATTGATTCCGAATAGCAAAGCACGTGGCATGGGTTAGCACATGGATTTCTGCATTGTGGTTACGCCTCTTCTTCCTATGGACTGTGGTCTTCTCTCTAAGGTTCTTCTAGAAGAGAGGGATGTGCTCTACTGCCTCCTGAAGAGTCAGCTGGATGTGAAATCTGTCCATTATCTGCTCGTTGAACTCTAACTACTATCTCATTTTGGGGTTTTTTGTTTTCTGACCTTTCCCTGAATAGTGTGCTTGAGGGAAGGGAATAGAGGGACCCTCCTTAGGAACTAGAGGGTCAGGAGTAGGGAAACGTCTCCGAGCATGCAAATGACTAGAATCCATATAATCATCATCAACCACAATAGATGGACCATGAGAAGATACAAAAACTTTTCCTTTATTCATATTTTTATTTTTTTAAAATTTTTCCATTTTTTAGATTTTTATTAGAAAAACATCCTCAGGTACATGAGTAGCAATCAAAAACTGGGGGATCTGTATATAGACTCTTAGTGGCATCAGCACTACCGACAACATCTGAAGTTGCAGCATCAGTACTATGCTCCCGCCTATCATATGGAATAGTGGTGGCATCAGCACCACCATCTACAGCATCGGGAGGAGGGACGACATCATCACTGTCAATTGGATCATCCTCAAAATGGGTGGCATCAGTATTACCATCATCATCAACATCAGTGGCATCAACACCACTCTCTCACTCATCTGGTGCTTTGGAGTCTGCATCTGGATGTCGCCTAGATGAGTCACCACCGCTGGCTTGCTACCGCTCCTAAATGTCACAAAATCAGCATCAAATAGATAATGCATGTCATCAAGTATCTCACTAGGAGTGTCAAACTCTATAGACTATACCTGCTCAGAATTTCTCTTTAGATTGTTCGGGTTGGGCTCTATCTGTGCAGGTATGGTGGCTTGCCCTTGATGATCTCTCTCATCTCTTGCCTGAACTCATACATCTCTCTCCGAAACGTGGTCTGCTACTCTGTAAGCATACGGAAGAGGTCCTCTAAAGTTGGGTTCTTATACGAGGGTGCACGAGAACCGAATGGGTTGCCTCTTTAGAAATGCTGAGGCTGGCTATGCTGTTGTTGTTGTTGATAAGAGTGAGGGGGGCTGGTTAAACTGAGAATGAGGTTGCTGCTGCCTCCACTGTTGACCCTCGTACTAGGGTCAACGAATAATGTGCTAGGAGTACTAGGGCTGCTGTTGGGTATCCTGCCCTGATTGTGCCAGAGGTTGCTACTGGGACTGAACATCTCCAGTAGACCATCTGAAACCTGGGTGATCCCGATGGATACTGGGTTGCTGCTGGTACTGGTCGTACCAAATACCATTGACTTCAATCAATGCTCCATCTGATAGTGCACTAGTGGGGGAAGGGACGCCAATGGTGGATCACTCTTATATACCACCATCTGTGTGTCTCGTGTAGGTGGTGGTGGAAACTGGAACCGGGAGGCCGGCTGAATGTGCTCTGCCTCATTATGGTGAACATGTATGTATGAGGCAGATGGTTGTGACGATCGGCTCCTCTGATCAGCATGTGACCAAGACTGTGGTGTAGAAGTCGTCTATGCCTCTTGGAGGCACATGATCTGTGTCTTGAGGTAACTCAAATTCTGTTGAGCTTGTATAGGCCATGTCACTCTTCTTCTCGATGATTTCCATGAGATCCAACTTTTGGCTAATGATGCCTATGTCCTCCATTGATGACATTTCTAATGCTACAACTATAGAAGATGAAGATGGACCTGCCTCAATAAATGAAACTCTGTGGTGAGACAATCCTTGGGGGGGAGGCTTACCATGAGTGTAGACACTAGCTTGGGTCATCATAGTGTAGTTTTCAGCCATCTCCTCATAGATGGCCCAGACCTAGTCCTCGTCCTTGGGAAAATAGGACCCTCCACAAGAGGCATTGACCAGCCCCTACGGCTCAGGTGTCAACCAACAAAGAAACTCTGGACTAATTTGAGCTTGCTGATGTCATGATGTGGACACATGTTAATGACCTCTCTAAATGTATCCCAAGCCTCATGTAACTATTCATTTGGGGTCATGGTGAAATTGTTTATCATAGCTCGTGATGCGTTCGTCCAACCAAGTGGATAGTACTTGTTGAGGTACTCGATCCTTAACTGCTCCCAGGTGGTGACAACCCTCCCCAAGTGCTTCAGCCAGTAGGTTGCTCTGTCAACTAAGGAAAATGGGAAGGATACCCGCTTGATCATGTCCTCGTCCACAAATATGTTGTGGACTGTGTTGTAAATCATCTTAAACTCCTAAAGATGTAGACGAGGCTCCTTGGTGGCGTGCCCATGGATCTTGGCAACAACTGAATCATCTGGGAGGTCGCAGCTCAAAATCACCTAGAATGGCTGCAGTTGAATCCACATGTGGGTGAGATTTGCACCAGGTTGTGAAATGCTCTCATGGTGTGCATGAGTCTCTATGGATCACGTGACTCCTCATGGTGTCTGTCATCCGCTCGGTCCTCATGTCTAGGAATTTTCCACCACCGGGTTTATCATCTCTCGCATATGCCCCCCAATCACGCATCTGAGTCAACTCCCGCCTCACCTCTGTCATTAGCAGCCCCTGGTCCCGGATCTGTCACTGCATCGCATTGGGGATGACATGAGGGTGCTATTGATCATCTCCTGATCAAACATGTCGTAAATATATGGCTGCTCATCATCTCTCCGCTCTTGGGCCATCTCATAAAACTCTAAAAAGGAAAAGAGAGGACCTCAGGTGTAATCAAGTCTACAAATATCTTCTCTAACTGCTCTGGCTGTTGTACCTTAGATGATGGGTGGGGAAGGTCAAAACAGATGGAGGTGGAATACTCAGGTTCTGAGAGCGGGTCTAGGCTCTCAAGAATCTCCCTAGATGGATAGGTAGGTGTGCTGTGAAGTGGTGCCACCAACTGTAGCCTAAGAGACCTCCTACCCATCATCGTGATGTGGGGATTTATGAAGATTAGATCTAAAATGAAAACAAAGATGAGAGATCAAACCCCCAATTCACCAACTCAACACAATAATGATCGTGGAAGCTCGGTTGTTAATCTTTTCTCTTTTAGAGTTTGGTGATAATGCAATCTAAGAAAAGAGTTAGCGAGCAGTTAGGTGCCCGTATTTCCCAAAAGATTGTCCTGAATTCTTACAACTAGTTGCGCCTACATTCAGCCAGTATGGATGTAAGTACGGACTGTAAAACGACTTCCCGTTACTTGAGGATGGATCCTTACACAATGTCCTTTAAACCACTGTTGAACGGGATTTTGCGGAGGTCTGGAGATCTCACAAGGCGATAAATCCAATCATCGAGTTAACCTCGCACGAAACCCCAATTCAAACTATAATTAACCCACAATTCGAAATCAAGCAATGAAAGTAAATGCGGAGTTAAAATTTATTATAACTCTACAATGGATGTGTATAGTGTGCAAGGATGTAGAGGTCGAACATAGGAAGCAAACAGGTAGATCGGTGAAAATCAATGCACAAAAGTGAATGTGATGTATTTGTCTATGTGTGCTATTTTTTGTGGGTTTTTAATTTTGTATTTTTTTATTAAATTTTAATTTTTATTATTTTGTATTTTGATTTTTAATTGTATGATTTTATATTTTCTTTTTTTATTTTATATTTTTTTATTTTCTTTTCTGTAAGATATATATAAATATATAATAAGGGAAAGAGATATAACGCATTTATAAAAATAGGTAAAATAAGCAAAATTCCTGAACTAAAATATTTTTTATGATTTTTATAATTTTCTGATGTTTTTGTGATTTTTTTCTATATTTTTGCTAATTTTTTGGTATTTTTAAAGTTCAAAATACTCAAAACAGGGAATAAAATAATTGCACGAAATTAAAATGGAGATGAAAAATATTAAACAGTAATAAAAATGCTCCAAATTAATTTTAAAATAAAGATAATAAAATATGGAAAATTTGGGAACATAAGCTATATTTTTGTTATTTTTTTATTTTATATATTTTTATAGAGATTTTTAGTGTTTTTCAATTTTTTATTTTTCTTTAATAATTATTAGTGATTTTTTGTCTGAAGGTTAAATATACAAAAACAACTAAATATATTTTTTAGGAATTTTTTCAAAGAGTTTTTATAATTTTTATGGATTTTATAATGCAAACATGGATGAAAAATGCATGTTTTTGAATTTCTTTAAATGTTAAAATGCTATAAAAATGAAAAATAAAAATATAGCATTAAAGTGCAATGCAATAGGAACTTATGCCTATTTTTGGGGATTTTTTCGAATTTTATAGAGGCCTGAATAAATGCAAACAACAAAGAGAAAATATACACTAGTAGGGTTATTTTTGTAAATATGGAAAAGTTTGAGGGCCAACATGCAATTTTCCCAGAAAAATTATAATGCAACAAAAAACTTTCTGAACAAATTAGAAATTACCAAAAACCTAGGGTTATCACTGCAAAATTACCAGTCACGTGCGCGGGGCACGTGACCTGGCAGGGACCTTTCTGCAATAACCAAAAACTGGGCGGCCTAAACACAAAATGACCAAAAAGTATTGTACCATATTTAAAAGTTTTAGGACTAAAGTTAAATAACCAAAATCCAAGGGAGTCCTTTGCAAAATAGCCACTCACCTCACGTGCGCGAGTCATGTGAGGTGACGTGGCCACGGACCTCTTTGCAATAATACAAAGTTTAAGGGATTTAACGTAAATTATACAGAAATTATAAAACAACTGATGAAAGATTATATATTAATTATTAAGTACAGAAAATAGCATGGGCTAAAGCACAAAATACCCACTCTATAACGGATCGGGCGACCTACAACTCTTGACTTGACACGGGCAGCACGAGAGGCGCCCATAACGGTTCGCAGATCCAACGGCCGCAATTAGATGATGGCAAAGATATCGAATGGTGATGGACGGCCAAGATTGGATGGTAGCTGCTCGCCTGGGACGCCAGCCTTCATCCAATGATGGAAGAGGCAGGAGGAGGGTCCGGGAAGAAGGTCCACCACAGCGGACTTCCACCAGCCAAATCGCGCCTCTCCGATGGGCTTTTGTGCTCAAAACCGGTGCCTGATAGTCCTGTGGTGGTCCTCTGGCGTCTGGAGGCATCAAAATCAGCCAGCGACCTCAGGAGCGCACCTACAGCAGCGAAGTCAAGAAGGAACTCAAGAAGCCTCCGGCGTGGTGCAAAATCGCCTCCAAGCGATCTTCTTCTTTCAGGAACTGCAGGAAGAGTTACGAAGGTCGCGGGAAAAATGTCGCGACCCTCTAGTGGATAAAAAGGGATGGAATGGGCTGCAGAGTCGGAGCTCACAGGAGCAAGCTCCAGCGAGATGGCAATGAAGGTTGTCGGATGGTTTTAGTTGAAATGGAAGGCACCGATAGGTTCCTAAAGCTACGACGAATAAAAAAACGCAAGAAAAATAAAGAAAAATGACCTCAAAGGCTGGTATGCCTGAGATGAGTACCTTGACGACCACCTTGGCCGGAGATGGTGGAGACCAACTTGCGACATGCCTAACCCAGCTCCAAGGAGCTGGAGGAGCTCCTGTCACGAGCTCCAGCCTGAGCTCGCCAAAAAGAGGGAAAAAACGATCAAAAGAGGGTTCAAAGAGAAATAGGAACGTCGTGGCTATTTTGAATAGGATGGTTCTGGTGTGACATTCGATGCAAGATTACGGGCGATTGAGGAAGATCTTGGAAGATCCAAGTACCTGGCGTGAATCATGGATATACAGGGAGAAAAATCCAAGAAGACATCGACACCCAAGGATGAAGGGTGCGAGCCCCAAAATTTGGAGAAACGAGGGAAAAAATGCAGTTCTGACAACCGCAGGAAGTGGGTCAGAGAGTTAACCACGGGTCAACTCTACGACCCTCCTGGTTGGTCCACATGGACCAACCAGGAAAAAGCCTGGAAAAAACATTTCTAAACTCATTTTAAAATAATAACGATTTTATTATTTTTAGGTTATTAAATAAAAAATATTTATGATTTTATAAGGTATTTTATAATGATTTTTACTTATTTTTTAGAGGTATAAAATTACAAGTTCCATTTTAAGGGCTATATAGGTATATTTATCTATATATTTTAATATTTTATTTTTATTTTGTATATTTATATTTATTATTTTTGTTTATTTTTTTATATATTTAAAACTTAATTTTATACACTTAAATATATTTTTATTTTATTTTTCTGAATTATTTTATACAATTAAATAAATAGATATATTATCTTTATAGGTATAAGTATAGGTATTTTACCTATGTCTTTTATACAATTATTTTATTTTTACATTTTCTTTATGTTTTTATTCATATTTTAATATATACATATATTATAAATAATATTTACAAAATTATAAAAATAAAAAATTATAAAAATAATGAATAATAAATAAAATGAATATTTTAATCACGTAAAGCATACAATAGTGGTCCAAAACCTAACTTTCAAACCGTAACTCAGAAAAATATGAAACCACCTTCATTAAATATCTTATTAAAAATTATATACAAATAAAGGTGATTTTGATAGATTTCGAGTTTTTATTTGAGAGATACAGGTCTCGAAGTAGGGATTTTGGAAATTTATTCAGATCATAACTGTGTACCTATTAATTATTTTTTTATGAAATCAATTTTGTATTTTTCTATATTTGATTATCTACAACTTTCATGTACAAAGTTTCTTTATTGAAAGTATAAAAAAGTGGAACTAAAAATATATCCCAAAATAAATAAAGAATGAATTAAAATAAAAGGGATTTTTATTGTATTTTGGCCCTTATCTCCCCCTACTTTATTCCTTGGCGACATAGTCATCAGATGCCTAGGCCTTGGGGTTTCGGGTCATAAAATATTTGCAATAGTTTATTCTTTTTCTTTTGTTTTATTTATTCTATAATTTTAGCTTTAAAAATGGTATACACAATAATGCATGGATGATAAAATGCATGAATTAAGCCTATTTACATGCATTTACTAGGGTTCTTAAGGCCAAAATGAAAGAATAAAGATGACGAAACGGAGATTCATCATCCACCCACTCTGCTAAGGAAATAAGGACAGTTGACCGGCTACCCGTATTCCCTCACTGAAAAGTAGCTAATCGTTTTTATAGAATCAGTAGTCTAAAAGAGAGTCTAGGCTTGGCTCTATCCTAGTGTTCGTTGCTTACTCACTTTGCAAGTAAATTCAAGCAATGAGGGGGTTACTCTCCCTAAAACAATGAATGCGATATTTTTGTTGGTTTTAGGGTCGAGTTTGTTTAGCAATCTCGACTTTATCGAGTTATCACCTTTTTGTGGCATTTTTAAATAAAAATATGTCTAACAAATTTTTCGATTTCCTATTATTCTTGAGTCCATTAAAACAGGGGGAGGAAGACAGAAAAGCTGATGCACGACGAAATCAATGATGCTTGCACGAGATAGAAGGCATACCTTACTCCATGAGTCTACATGCAATATGATTCGTGCATAATTTTGAAGATATAAAATAACTATCTATATGATGCATGAAGGAATTGCCTAAATACTACCTTCTGTTAAGGGAAGAACGAGGTATAAACTACATATAAGTGAGACCAAGGTCCGGTCTTTGATGCCACTCGATGCTTGCCACAACAGGTCCTGCCAACACTGTATGTGACCTCTCTTGACGTGCAGTCTCAAATCCAAATAATCAATAATTTATTTCTTTGATTAATTCCAATCGATTTTATAGGAGCATATATTCTTTTAGGTGTTTGGACCTAATCACTACCTAGCTCAACCAAATAAAAGCCAAAAATTTGGGCTCACACACGGAAAACAAAATAAAATAAAAGTGGTGAAAATAGTGAAGAAAAATCCAGTGAGGTCCTCTGTGTGCACCGTCACTTGACGATACAACCCAAATAAAAGTGTCCAATGTCTCTGAGAGTTATTACATGTTCAGATGAAATAAATGTTAAAAATAAAATATATTCTAAGGCATTCTCCTACTCCATCTAAGCTGCTCTCTCATGTCGGTCGATGTAGAACGCCCAACCTTTGCTTCGCTCGGGTGCGTCAGCTCTCCTAAGATCGCCTCCCTCGCTCTGCAGACCCCATGTAACAAAGAGAAACAAGAGCATGTGTTAGAATCTTATGAAAATTATAAACAAAATAATAAAGTGGATAATAAAGCAAGAAAAGAAAACAAGAAAACAAGATATAAACAAAAATCCTAACTACCTAGCCATTCCCCCAAGCAACGGCACCATTCTGATGATCGCAAAGGCCAGCTCAGGTTGAGTTGATTAATTAATGCGTCGTTGTCACCCAAATAAACTGAGTTGAAAATCGAGAAATTTATTTAACCACTAAAGAAATTGAACAAATCACAAAAGCAATATACCTACTTTTATTAACCGTTATAGAGGCAGAGTCAAGCACTAGGAGCACTGTGATAAACTAGGTAGGTGACTCAAAGAATCAAAGGATTTTTATTCTCTTTTAGTGGTTTTTAATTTTGCAAATTTTTAATTTTGAAAATAAGGAAAATAAAATCAAAGAAGAGAATGCAAATACATACCTCTTTTGTATTTTTTAAATATGTTAAATGTACAGGAAATATAAGTAAAAAAAATTTTGGGTTTCGGGCTTTTATATTATTTTTGTGGATTTTTAGAGAATTTTAGGATGTTTTGGAATTTTCTAAAAATAAAAAACTAGAAGAACAAGCAAGCAGTGAACAATCAGGAGTCTTTTGCAAATATAAAATATCAAATTAG
Organism: Ottelia alismoides; assembly: GCA_037367405.1. Classification (NCBI taxonomy): domain Eukaryota; kingdom Viridiplantae; phylum Streptophyta; class Magnoliopsida; order Alismatales; family Hydrocharitaceae; genus Ottelia; species Ottelia alismoides. Next base: position 885,283 of record JAZKJV010002769.1, read on the forward strand.
CTCAAAACTTCTGATGTTAATTTTAATAAAACTGGAGAAAAATATCTACAAATCAAAATTGAAATCACAATTTCTAGATTTTTAATGGATTTTATATGATTTTTTATGAGATTTTGATTTTTTGCAAATTTTTAGGTTTTACAAAATATTTGCAAGCTAAACTTATACAATAGCTAATATAGGAGAAAATATACCTACAGTAATTTTTTTGGAATTTTTAAAACATTTTTTAAATTTTTATGATTTTTCTAAGTTAAACAAGGAGTTACTAGTGGGTTTTTGAAATTTTAATAATAGCAAATGAAAGAAAATTGGCAAATTAAAAGTACCATGCGAACAACATGCTAGTAGGAGCTATAATGTATTTTTGTAGAATTTTTAGGGCCAATTTAATATTTATTGTAATAAATAAAAGAACAAGAAATTAAAATAGTGAAATAAGGACCTAGTTGCAATTATTTTAAGTTCTCAGGCCCAATAATAACAGACAATAAAAATGTAAGGGCCCTAATGCAAATAATCCAGATCAAAAGGTGCGTTGCAAGTGACAGACACACACATGGGCATATGTGCAATTCTCATAAAAATTCTCTAATTAAAATAACACGTGAAAAACACAAGTAAAGTTCTACAAATTTCCCACCAAAAATGTAAAGATGCATGCGACTCAAACTCGACTAGACTAAAATGCAAATAAAGAAACTATAATGTCTTGAATGCAAATGTTTACAACTAATTCTTACATTTATTGAGTTAAATGAGATAACAGTAAATGTAGGGGTAAAAAGGAAATATATCCTTGGAGGCATGCATGGCACGTGATGTCTCTGGCAGCTTTGATACGCCTCTGAGAAAGATCCAACAGTGCAGAAACATGGCGTAGGCGTACGATGTAGATGACCGTTAGTGGCAGATCTGATGGCTCAGATGGCAGACACTTGTGCATGTTAGATCTTCCTGGAAATTAGATCCGACGTTGTAGAAAAGGGCATTGATGGACGGTCCAGATCGATTTTGGTAGAAGGGGTCTTGATCGGATGATATGTGATAATGCTGGAAGAACCGGAAGAATGTGAGACTGGTCGAGCTTCAATCTTGAATATTGGGCGATCCACTATTCTGATCGACTCATCAAAAGGTCCAGCACCACGCTAGAGATGGTCCGCATCGAAGGGAGTTCTTCAATGGAGCAAGGAACGACCGGATGGGTGAGATGAGATGCAACACCTAATATTGCTCCGTCGTGCCTCCCGAGTGCATGAATTACCTCCTCGTATGTGCCTGAACATGCAGGCGTATCATGGCTTGAAGACAAAGCCTTGACCAGGGGTTATTTGCTGTTGAAAATGAAAGAAGAAGCGGGTGGTGGTACTTCGATCTTTGGCGAAGATGATGGAGGGAGATTTGTCCTAATCTCACCCCAATGAGCAAGACACAGGGGGTCAGGTCGCATGGGAAGGTGAATGGTGGAGTGATGGATCTATCAGTGCGTAACGGGGTAGGAAACAAAGCCCCATCCGATGGTCGGAGCCAGGAGAGTGAACGGGGACGATGATGACTGAATCCAGGAAGGAATGCAAAATGGATAGGAAAGGGTGGTATCTGAGGCTACTAGGATGATCAACGAAGTGAAACGGGGTGATTGGGAGGGTCTTTGCGTCGATTATGCTGCGAAAGATAGAAGAGGCTTCTCGCGACTCTGCTCCGGCCATGAAGTAAGCTTCGCCTTATGAAGCGCCAATCGAAGCAACAAAATGATCTACTCGAGTCCTGTCACTACCCTGGAGATGAAGGTGGAGGGAAAGGGCTGCGAGGAATGAGCTGCTGCGTGACGGAGGCAGAAGAGAATACTTATAGGCATCCGAGGGGTTCTAGAAAGATCAGAAGAATGTACAAAACCCTAGGAAGATCGGTGCTACCTAGGGATTTGCGAGGTTCACACATCCTAGTTGAAGAATCGGGTGCGTGAACCAAGGGAAGAAGTGTTTGGAGTCGGGCAAGAAAAAAGGCAAGAAATTGGCTCTTGCGAAGGGAAGCCGGGTCAGACCTGGTTGGAGGAAGGGTTGACCCAGGTCAACAAAACTGGGTTGACCAATCAGAATTCAGGGATTTATAAAATAAATAAAAAAATGATTTTAAAATAAAAAATGAATAAAATAAAAATTATTTGTTATTTTTCAATCTATTTTCTGTGATTTTTTATTATTTTCAAAAATACATATATATGGTATATACAATATAAGTTATTATGTACATGTATAAGATACCTATATTTTAGACATGTATTTTTTATTTTTTTTTATTTTTATAAAATACATTTTATTTTATTTTATTTATTTACAAAATAATGTAAGGGATATAAAAGCATTTTATTTGATCTTTCCAAATTATATAAATGTACTAAATAAATAGGTATATTATACAGTACATACATGTTTGGTAATTTGTACATGAAGAGAGGATTTTATTTTTAATTTAGGTTATGTTTAAAGATTTTTACTATTTTATATATTTATTAGAAATATATAAAAGTGTCAAAAATATAAAATATCTACAAATTATTTACAAAAGAAATAAATAAATGGATATATACAAGTATTTGTGTTGTATGTCTGTACACATTGTAATTTTTTACTTATTTTTTTATTTACACTGTTATTTACCAATTTTATTTATGAAATTGAATTATTTTGAGATTATTTTATTTAGAAATAAAATAGGTGATATATATTTATACAGGATAGTGATGAATATGTACAAGATAATGACCTTATCTCTCCCTACTTTATTCCTTGTCGATCAACTAATATTTGGCCTTCTCTCAGTGTTCGATTCAGACTGCATTTAACATAAATAAACCATTATTTTATTCTCTTTCTTTTCCTTTTTCATTTCTTCTTTATTTTTTATTTTGGTCAAAAATAATGTTAATTACACAATATTAACAAATGTGTGTGCTAATTTATTGTATTTGATATATATATTGCATAGGGAATTTGGCTAAAATAAATGAATAAAGGATGTGAATCATGGATTCATTAGCCATGAATGCATGTCTTCTCACCTCTATTCAGGCGGTACAACGACAGATCACCAACCACGCACTAGCCCTGGTCTCCTTCCATAACATGCTCAATGATCTGAGGAGAAGGAGAGACAACCTAGGAGGAGGAGAAGAGAGAGCAAATGGAGGTTGTGCATGCCAGATTGATGAAGCCTGAGTAGAGTAGCCCAAGCTCACGTTCAAGGAGACCTATAACCCTAGAGCGGGACATTTGATTGAGTGGATCCAAATCCCTACAGTCCATGCACATTTCGAGTTGAAGCCTCAAGTCTTGGTGCTTCTACCGACCTTCCTCAGAAATGCGAATGTGGAACCTTATATCCATCTGTCGCAGTTCGCACGCATCTGTGGTACAACTCACTACCCTGATGTATGGTTAAGTGTAGTCAAAATGATTGCCTTTCTATTCATCCTTCAAGATAAGGTGCTTCATTGGATCCACCACTTGGGGAAGTCATCACCACCTGGGAGAAATTAAAGTCATCCTTCTTACACAAGCTCTATCCTCCCAGGCAGATGAATTGGATGTGTGCCTGCATTTCCATCTTCACCCAAGCCACCCATGAATCTATTCATGAGGCTTGGGAGAGGTTTACAAATTTACAGGAGAAATGTCCCCATCATGACATTCCTAGGACCAACATGTTCCAACACTTCTTTAGGAGACTGACAATTAAGAGTCAGATGCTTGTGGATGCCACTTGTGGCAGCTCGCATTTCAACAGAGACAAGGATGTTGTCTGGCAAATCTTCGAGAAAATGGCTAAAGGAGAGGCTGCCTTGTTGTCATCTCGTACATATCAGCGCCAACCCCATAATCTTCAAAAGCCAGTACATATGGCATCTTCCCACCAGTCGAACAGGGACGAGAGCTCCAACTTGAGCATAATAGGGAGCCACCTATCCAAGGTGGATATCATAAAGAATCCATCACAGGACCCGGAGGAACTTTATATGATCAAACAGAAGACACAACATCTTGAGAAGTTAGACCAGATTACAAAACAACTGAAGCTGCTGGTTAGTATATCAGCTCCAAAAATTATGTATTTGCATCAGCCACCACTCCAGCGGACTCAAAAGAGCCGGCTTCACCACAACCTCCTTAGTACAGTCAACCCCAGCCATCGGTCCAACATGTATATTACATGTAGATTCCTAAGCTGACATCTCTGCAACAGCCACAACAACAGTTGGCAGTCTACCAATCTGAGACCTAGCCTATGCAGGATCCATGTTGCCCTCCTCTACCTCTCATTCAAGAGGTGAATGGCGTACGGGACAATGATGCACAATCGGCCCATCCAGGCGGACCCCATTAGGTCCAATAGTTAGGAAATCACCCGTTCCCTCAATAATATGGAGGGAGCTTTATCCAGAACCAGCCTCAGCACCATCAGCAATCTCTGCCTTATCAAGTCAATTGGAGATAGAATCAATACGAATAACCACAATAGCATCAATATCAGCATAATCAACAGTATCCGGTTGTTCCATATAAGAACCAACCTCCTCAACACCAGCAGCACTACCATCCTTCTCCCTAGTACAATCCTCAACATTCCTACTTACAGCCTCCACACTATTCCCAATATTAGCAGGGTTAGCATGTTGGACCATCCGAGGCTGCTCCTGTGAACCCCACCTTGGATTGCTTGGCTCGATTAGTAAAAAGCCTCGTTGATATGAGCCAAAAGCTCAATGACCTCACTGCCGCCAAAACTCCTATTCCGGTATAGGTGGAGGTCAACCCCCAAACTTTTAGGAAGAAAGATTAGGTAGTGTGTGATGTTATCTCCAGTCTAACAGAGTCAGATGTGCTTGATTTGTTTTTATCTAACGTTGTCACTCTCAGGAGTGGTAGGACCTTGCAGTAGACTGCCACCATGAAGGGGAAAAATAAAGCTTCACCTAGCGAATCATCCTTTTCAGCACCAGTCGATCTGACATCCAGGCCGAGTGAGGAAGAAGAAGACAGAGGAGAAGCACCAGATTCAAAAAGCCAAAAACCATCAAAATTTAAAACAATAAAAATATAGCACCAACAACAACAATTGAATCACCATCGTGCTAGCCACGGACGAGACCACACCAACAACCACCCGGAGGCTAGCTGATGGAGCCCAACCTACAAATTTTGGATGCTTGCTTTTCTTGGATGACCTTGCTTATTTCAATCATCCATTTGTACAACCTGATATGAACACATATTTTGATGTAAATAAGAATACTATTTCCAATTCTGCTTTTGGTTCTATAAATATTCCATTTCCAAATGCTTTAAGAAAATCCAAAAAAATTAAAAATTTGAAAACTACCTTGTTCGACCCTTATGTGGTCAAAATTATTCAGAATCTTGTTCAAGAATTTCCCTGCTCAAAGCCATCAAGTACATGCCTAACTTCAAGAAAGGGCTAAAAGGAGTATGTACTTCGAAGAGACAACATCACAGAGCTCGAGAAAGAAATGTGAAACATATTTTAACCGCAACAACTGTGAACGCAATCAGCAATCACCCGACAAAAAAGAAGGATACGTGAGCTCAGATTGTTAGATGTCAGATGTTTGACTTGGAGTTCGATCAAACTCTCCTCGATAGTGAACCTTAAATTAACCTGATGCCCACTTCATTACTCAAAGAATTTGGGTTGGGATCAAAGAATTTGGGTTGGGACTTCTTAAATCCACAAGAATGAATTTGCAATTCGCAAACACTTCCATAAAGTGGCCTGGAGGAATTTTGGAGGACATCACCATCGCCATTCAAGGGAAGCAGTTCTTTATGGACATCATCATGATTGACATGGACACTTCAGATCCTCTTTTGCGCACCCCAACCATCCTTGAATACCATTCCTTCGAACAGCTGAAGCAGTGGTGGACTATGGCAACAAACAAATCACCTTCCATTCTAGCAGCGATAAGGTGCCTATTGAGATGATCCAAGTACCAAAAATGATTGAATCTGCATCAGATGAGAGTGATCCGGTAGAACAACAAAAAGAAAACTGTGTCTTTCTCATTGAAATCCATGGTATTTTTATGGATGACATCGAAACCCATCAATTCCTCTCCATAGAGGAATGAGTGGATAGCACAGTCGATTTCCCATATATCCTTGGTGATGAGATTTTTGTTGACTTGCTTGAAAAATACATTTTTGGCCACTTGTCCTTGGTAGACCAAGAGGAAATCATTGAAAATTTTTGTGAAGAAGATTTTGTGATTGAAGAATTATGTGCTGCATTGAATGCAGAGCCTACAATGCCAATGGTGGACACATTACAATTGAAAGACCTGACACCATCGCCATACACAGTAGTTGAAGTCACCACTGAGCTCAACTAGACACCTCCCGAGCTCAAGCCACTTCCAGCAAACACGAAATATGCCTTCCTTACGGGTGTACAAAACATGTTCTATGTAATCATCAATTCTCAGTTGACACAGGAACAAGAATCTCGTTTGCTCGAGGTTCAAAAAAGAAACTGTAAGGCCATAGGCTGTAAAATTTCATATCTCTATAGGATCAACCCCTCATTATGCTCTCATCGCATATACCTTTAAAATGACAACAAGCCTTCTCGAGAATTCTAACACTGATTAAATCCAAATATTCGGGAGGTTGTGATGAATGAAATCACAAAATGGTGTGATGCAAGATTCATATATCCCATCTTCATCTCGAAATGGGTGAGTCCTTTGCATGTTGTGCCAAAGAAGACAGTGATCATCATGGATAAGAATGACAAAAGAGGGGATATCGCAACCAGAGTACCCACATCTTGGCACATCTATGTTGACTACAGATGATTGAATCCAACGACTAAGAAGGACCATTTCCTGCTCCCCTTCATCGACCAGACCATTGAACGATTGACTGTAAAGGAATATTTTTATTTCTTGGATGGATACTGATGAATCCATGATTCACATCCTTTTTTCTTTTATTTTAGCAAAAATCCTCATGCAAATTAACTGTAAATATACATATTAAATTCAATAAATTAGCATTGTGCATGCTTTTGTTAATATTGTATATTTAACATTTTTTTATCCAAAATAAAAGTAAAACAAAGAAAAGAAAAAGAAAGAAAATAAAATAAGGATGTATTTATGTAATAAATGCAGATTGGCCTGAACCTCGAGAGAAGGTCAAGTATTGACCTGATCGACGAAGAATAAAGTAGGGAGATATAGTGTCCTTATTTATATTGTATATGTCATTCCCTTATTTTATTCCTCAATAAAAAGATATCGTAAATAATTTATTCCACTAATAAAACTTGAAAAATAAAAATGTGTTTTAAATAATAAAAATTTGTAAATTGTGTGTAATTGTATAATACCTATACCTGTATATATGTTTTCATTTATGTATCTATTTCTTTTGTATATAAATTGTATATATATATATATTGTATTTGTAAATGCTTGTATATATTTTTAATAATTACATAAAGATAAAATCAAATTCATAAAACACAAAATAAAATTAAAAAAGTATAAATCCAACTCTTCATTGTACAAAAGACCCAAGTGTATATATTGTACACAATACTAGTTTTTTCACACCTGTAATTAATTTGTAAAAATCAAATAAAAATATATATATACCTTAAAATATTTTATAAATAAATAAAATATAATCTATTTTTGTAAAAATAATAGAATAAAAACATGTATAGATTGTACAGGTATACTATATTTATACATAATATCATATAATGTGTATACACTATAAATATGTTATTAAAAATATTTAAAAGTCACAAAAAATAGCTTGTAAAATAGCAAACATTTTTCATTGTATTCATTTTTTATTTTAAGGTCATTTACTATTTCTTATTGACTATTCTTTTATTTATTATAATGGAATTTTTTGATTGGTCGACCCGAGTCTGTTGACCCGGGTGCTGGGTCAAACCTCCCTCTCCCAGGTCCGATTTGGGTCGAGCTTCGGTGGACCTCGTTTCTCCCATTTCTCTAGCCTGGGTTCGAGCTCTGTTTGCTTCATTTTTTGTGCTCGATTGATGCCCTAGAATCCATGACCTTCGCAGATTTCTAGGCTGTGTCAAATCTACCACAGATTGCATCACCTCTCTCGATCTCTCCACATGTCGAGGCTTCCTATAAATATTCTACTTCTGCCTCCACCATGCCCCAGCTCATTCCTCACTCCACCTTTCTTCAACTAGCACTTGTAGGATAGTGAAAGCATCTTGCTAGGTCCTCTCGGTGCCCGGATTGGTGCCAAATAGAGCGCAGCTTGATCATGGTCGAAATCCTCCACCGCGACCAGCCTCTTATGCCTTCCGTAGCATAATCGAGTCTACGACCATGCCATTCCATCCTCCTTGTTTCGTCGACCATTTCCAGAGATTTAGGTACCTTCCTTCTTTTGCAGTTCACTGTTTATCTTCGATTCTTCCACTATCGTTGTTGTCTACTTTAGTTGCTCTAACCATCAGTACGGAGCTCCATCTTGACCATCCAGTTGTTCATATCTACTCGTCAGCTCATCATCCACCTTCCTACGCAACCCTGATCGAGACCTAAATCTCGCTCATTGGAGCAAGATTAAGATCAGTCCTCTATACGTCATCTCCCCCTGAGGACAACCACCCATACCCACTGCTTCTCTTATTTTCTTTGTAGAATAACCTTGGTCGGAGCATCATCTCCGAGCTGTGATTGCCCTCGCAGGTATAGGTGTGTGCGTGGAACTCGAATCGAGCCTCAACAGGATTGGCAGAGTACCTCTAGGTGACCCATCTCCTAGATCTCTACCGAGCACTCCGATCACCCATTTGAGACCTCCACCCGATGTGATTCCTCTCCAGTAATGTGTTGGACCCTTTGGTCGACTTATTGAGGCGCTCCAGCTCCAGACATTTGTGATCGAACAAACCTCGATGAGAGCTTCTTCGTGTTCTTCTAGATAGCCATCGGTTGGAGGAGCCCAGCTTCCAGATTTGATCGTGACCGCATGTTCATGCCCTTTTCGGAGACATCAGATCTTTTCCCAAGTGCATCTGACATGCACGTCCTGTCCCTTTTCAGAGCCGTCAGATTCCGATAACGTTCATCGGGACCGTATATCAGAACCACCACGCACCTTGCACATGTTTGCTAGAGTATATTGCACTTTTTTCCCTATCATTTTCTTTATTTCACTTTAGTAAAATAAATGTAATAGTTAGTTAAAAACTGTTTGCAGTTAGGACCTCATGTTTTTATTAATTGCATTTTAGTCTAGTCGAGACACACTCACGCGCGTGTTCACATGATGTCTTTGGGTTTTTTGCAGTTGTTTCCCCTATACATTTATGTCTTCATGAAATAGAGGAAGTTTTCTGTAAATTACAAATATACCCATGTGAGTTTTGGTTATATGTGGTGCATGTCTTCCTAGACTTTTTGCATTCTTGGCCCCTGAAGTTTTATTGCGCATTAATATTTGGCCCTAAGATTTGAAATAATTACATTTCGGTCCTCTTTTTTCAACATTTTATTTTATCTCTTTTTTAGTACAATAAATAGCATAAGTGAACCATAAATTCTCTAAAAATCACATTTAGTTTCTGCTATTGTTATTTTTTAATAGTATTTTTGTGTTTTGTTTTTCATTCATTTACTATTATTAAAAATTCAAAAATAGTAAAAAAAGTCATTATTTACCTTAGGAAAATCCTAAAATTTTGAAAATGCCTTAAAAATTCTAAAAAATTAGAGTAGCCTTGTTTAGATTTATTTGACTTTTTGTACCATTTTAATTTGATTTGATTTTATAAAACTCTAAACAACTGCAAAACCTAAAAACACCATAAAATTATATGAAATCTTTGAAAAATAAAAATTGTGATTTTCGTTTATATTTGTAGATATTTTTTATATAGTTTTGACTAAAATTGGTTTTTAGGAGTTTTGAAGTTATTTGATGTTTTTAATTTGAAAAATTCTCCTGAATGTGCACTGTTTGTGTTTTTTTTAGTTTTTGATTTTTATAAAATACATAAAAATTTCAAAAATCACACAAAAATTCAAAAACATTATAAACTATATAAAATAAAAAAAATATTTTTACTCGATTATTCCAGGTATTTTTATCCTATTTCAAAAATGCAAAATAGCATGTGTGTGTCCTTTCTTTCTTTATCTTTATTTTTCTTATTTTCAAAAAAAAATAATTTATAAAATTAAAAACCACTAAAAAATAATAAAAAGAAAAAAATATTTGATTCTCTGGAATTGACTACCTAGTTTATCATAGTGCTCCTTGTGTCTGACCTTGGTCGCTATACCAGGTTAAACAAAGTAACTTAGGCCACTATTTTACTTGCTTGATTTGCTTGTGGTTGAATAACTTTCTTGATTTCGATTTAGTCAGCTTGGGTGAAAATGACACATTAGACACATTAACTAATCAACTTAACCCAAGACGGCAAGGTCGCTTTTCAGAATGGTGTTGTTGTTGAGGAGCGTGACTTGGTAGTTAGGATTTTGTTTTCTTGTTTCTTTCTTTCTATATTTATTTTCTCTTTCTTTTCTTTTATTTTATTTGCTTATATTTCTCAAAATTGTTTCTGACACTCTTCTTGTTTCACCTTTGTTCCGAGGGCCCATTGAGCAAGGGAGCATATCTTCGGATAGCCAACGCACCCGAGTGAGGCGAAGATCGAGTGTTCTACACCGACCGCAGGAGAGAGAAACCTTGAAGGAGCAAAAGGAGTCGAAGACTGTCATGGTGTTTAGACTCTATTTTCAGACATTTTATTTCATTTTTGTGTAAACTTCTAATAATTCTTAGAGACTTTGGATACTCTACTATTTGGGTTTGTCTCGCCGAGTGCCAATGCACTCGGGTACCTCACCGAGTTTTCATCACCGTTTTCGCTGCCTTTATTTTATTTTGTTTCTCGTAGATTTGAGTTTTCCAACTTTATTTTATTTTATTTTTTGTGTGTGAGCCCTAGGCTTAGTTTTTTATTTGGTTGATCCAGGTGGTGATTAGGTCCAAACACCTAATAGAATATATGTTACTATACAATCGATTGAACTTAGTCAAATAAATTGTTAATTATTTGGATTTGAGACCGCACACCGAGAGAGGTCGCATACAACGCTGGTAGGACCCATTGTGGCAGCACCGAGCAGCATCGAAGATCGAACCTTGGTCTCATCTCTAGATAGTTAGCACCATATTCTTCCCATAATAGAAGTTCTTATTTAGGGTGGTTTCTTCTAACATCATGTAGGTAGTTTATTTTCTGTCTTTTCATTTATGTGCGGATCATATTGCATGCAGACTGCTGGAGAAAGTTACACCTTCTATCTCGTGCATGCATCATTGATTTCATCGTGCATCGACTTTTCCGTCTTCCTCCCTCTGTTTTCTTGGACTCAGGAATAAAAGGAAATCAGAAAATTCGTTAAACATGTTTTTCAAAAATACCCAAAGAAAGTGATAACCTAATAAAATCAGGACTGCTAATTTTTACTCTATCTTAAAATTAAACATAAAGGATTATCATCATTGTTTTGGGGAGATTAACCACCTCCTTTTATCCAGGTACTTGCAACCAGACAGAGTGGGTAAGGATGTAGCTGCAAAGGATTAGATCCCAAATCCCTAGACTTGTGCCTTATGCTCATGTACATTACTCATTGATGTATGGTTGAGATGAAAGCACTTGCCTTCGACCCTTAGCAGAAGTAGTCTTGTCCAAGTTGGGCGTACACTGCTAGCTTGGTCATGTTCTACCCAAGGCGACCTCACTCGTGAGTTTGATTGAGTAGTTGTATTCTCACTAAACTCTAAAACAGAAAAGATTAATGATTGAGTTTTCATGATCTTCATTGCGTTGAGTTGGTGAATCGAGTGTTTGTTTTCTCATCATTGTTTTCACTCTAGATCTACTCTTCACTACTCCACTCATAACAATGATGGGCAGGCGATCTCTTAGGCTACCTTTGGTGGCACCGCTTCACAGCATACGTGTCCATTCATCTAGGGCGGTTCTTGAGAGCTCAGACCTACTCTTAGAATCCACGTATCCCACCACCTTTTCTTTGACCTTCCTAACCCATCACCTGAGGTACAACAACAACAGTCAGAGCAGATTTTTGTTGACTTGGTGACTCCTAAGGTCTGCTCTTTTTCCTTTTCAGAGTTTAACAAAATGGCCTAAGAGCAGAGAGAGGATAAGCAGCCAGATATTCACGACATGTTTGACTAGGCTACAAACAACAACACCCTCCTGGCATCCCTAGAGGCGATGCGAAGACAGATTAGGGACCAGGGGTTACTCATGATAGAGGTGCGGCAGGAGTTGACACAGATGCGAGATGACAGAGCAGATGTCAAATTTGAGAGACCCGATAGAGGAGGAGAGATACAAGAGGACCGAGCAGAGGATAAATACAGATGTCGGGGTGAGGCTCGTATCCACAAAGACCTTTGCGCACCATGAGAGCATTGCATAATCCCGGTGCAATGATTACCCATAGATGCATTCAGTTGCCAACCATTCTGAGAGATTTTGAGCTCTGTCGACAGACGATTCGGTTGTTGTTGAAGTTATATGGGCACGCCACTGAGGAGCCCCATCTACATCCCCAGGAGTTCAAGATGATTTGCAGCACCGTCCACGACAGGCTAGTGGATAAGGATACTATCAAGTTGATATCATTCCCATTTTCCTTGATTGATAGAGAATCCTACTGGCTGAAACACTTGGGAAGGGTTGTCACAACCTAAGAGTAGTTGAGGATCGAGTACCTCAACAAATAATATCCACTCGGTCAGATGAATGCAATGAGAGAGATGATCAGCAACTTCTCCATGATCCCAAATGAGAAGTTCCATGAGGCATGAGATCGATTCAAAGAGCTCATAAGTAGGCGTCCACATCATGATATTAGCAAGCCCAATCTTATCCAGAGCTTCTTTTGCAGGCTGACATCTGAGCTGCAGGGGCTTGCCAACCCTCTCATGGAGGATCCTATTTTTCCAAGGATGAATCAGGTCTGGGCCATCAATGAGGAGATGGCTGAGAATTACACAGTGATGACTCGGACCCATGTCTACACTCATGGGAAATCTCTCCCCTCCAAGCATTGTCTCACTACATATTTGCACGTATAGAGGTTGATCCATCTTCATCTTCTATAGCAACAACGCTAGAAGAGTCATCATCTGTAGACATGGGCATCATTAGCTAGAAGTTGGATTGCATGGAGATCATAGAAAAGAAGATGTGCCAGTGCCTAGATAAGCTCAACAAAATTGATGAGATGGCCTAGACTTTGAGTGACCTTAAGATGCAGATCATGTACCTTCAGGAGGCACAGACAACTTCTACATCTTTGTCTAGGTCACATGCCGATTAGGGGAGCAGATCTTCACAACCATTTGCCTTATACAGACAGGTTCACTATATTCAGGTGGATCATGTTCAGCCATCCCCATAGTACTAGTTGCCACCACCTTCACCAGACACGCATATGGTGGTTTATCAGAGTGATCAGCCTTTGGCGTCCCTTCCCTCACCATTGTACGAGCAGACTGAGCTGTTGATGGAAGTCAATGGGAGTCGGTATTCCTAGTATATGCAGCAACTAGTATTCGTCGTGATCACCTAGGCTTCAAATTGTCTACTAGAGGTGCTCAGTCCCAGCAGCAGCCTCTGGCACAGTCAAGGCAGGGTACGCAGCAGACACAACCCCAGTACTCCTGGCACACCATTCCATCACCTTAGTACCAAGATCATCAGTAGACTTAGCAATAGACTCACTCCCAGTTTCACCAGCCTCCCCTTCACTTGTACCCATAGCAGCAGCAGCATGGCCAGCCTCAGGACTTTCAGAGAGGCAACCCTTTCGGTCCCCATACACCCTCATATGAGAACCCAACTTTAGAGGATCTCGCCCACATGCTTATAGAGCAACAGACCACTTTCAATAGAGAGATGGATGAGTTCAGGCAAGAGATGAGAGAGCATCAATGGCAAGGCTGCCATACCTGCACAGATTGAACCAAATCTGAACAATCTGAAGAGGAAATCTGAGTAGGTATAGTCTATAGAGTGCGAAATTCCTAGTGAGGTACTTGATGATATGCATTATTTATTTGATGATGATTTTGTAATGCTTAGGAGTGGTAGAAAGCCAGCAGGAGGTGCCTCATCTAGGCGATAGCAGGATGCCCATTCAGGAGCGCTATATAAGCTAGAGAGCAATGTTGATACTGCTGATGTTGATGGTGATGGTGGTGTTGATGTCACCAGCTTAGAGGATGATCCAAACGAAGGTACTGATGCCATCAACTCTCTAGATGCTGCAGATGGTGGTGCTGATGCCACTTGCTTAGAGGATGATCCAAACGACCGTACTGATGCCATCAACTCTCCTGATGCTGCTGATGGTGGTGTTGATGCCACCAAGTTTCCACATGATAGGCTAGAGCGCGGTACTGACATCGTTTCTTCAGATGTTGTCGGCGGTACTGATGCCACCAAGAGTCCATGTACAGATACTCTAATTGTTTTGACTCATATTCCTGTACCTGAGGATGATGCTTTTAGAAAAATACAAAAAAAATGGAAAAATTTTGAAAAACAAAAAGATGAATAAAGGAAAGGTTTGGATTTCTTCTTCTGGTCCATCTGATGTGATATGTGATGATGCTTGAATGGATTCCAGCCATTTGCATGCTCAGAGACCTTTTCCCACTCCTGACTCTCTAGTTCCTAAGGTGTGTGCATTTATCCCCTTCCATCAAGCACTCTGCTTAAGGAAGGGCCCAAAAATAGAAAATCCCAAAAAGAGGCAGCAGTTAGAGATCAACGAGCAGATGATAGATCGATTTCATATCCAGCTATCTTTCTAGGAGGCATTGGAGCACATCCCTCTCTTCCATAAGAACATTAGAGGGAAGACCACAGTACGTAGAAAGAAGTGGCGCAACCACA
The DNA here is from genome assembly GCA_037367405.1 of Ottelia alismoides. Lineage (NCBI taxonomy): Eukaryota > Viridiplantae > Streptophyta > Magnoliopsida > Alismatales > Hydrocharitaceae > Ottelia > Ottelia alismoides. The sequence goes on from JAZKJV010002769.1 coordinate 900,319, forward strand.
GTGCAGAGATCCATGTGCTTACCCATTCCACATGCTTAGCTATCCAGAACCGATTGTCAACCAAGAGAACAGATGCATGGGCTTCATATGTCAGATACCACATTCATGAGTAGCAGTTCGATCGTACTATATTAGAAAATGTGTCTTCGATTAACCTTCTTCCAGCAGCCTTACTTGACTCCTTCAAGTTTGGCCCTCTTCGACAGAGCAGGACCGTACTTCAGTTTGTAGACAGATCTGTCAAGAGGCTGAAGGGGTTACTGAAGGATGTGCTCGTCACCATTCATGACCTAATATTCCCTATGGACTTTATTGTGTTGGACATAGAGATCCCTGAATGCGTGACCGATCCCTGATCATATTAGGCCCACCTTTCCTGGCGACAGCAAAGGCCATGTCTGATCTTAATTGCGGGAAGGTATACTTTCACGTCGAGGGAGAGAGTATACAGATAGAGAAGAATGAGGAGTTGAGAGCCAGAGATTCAACTAGCTCAGACGATGAGGAAGTTTGGGCAGACCTAATTTCACGAGCAGACATCCACCATGAGTGTGATTTTATGATTACAGATGATGAGGAAGTTTGGGCAGACCTAATTTCACGAGCTCTTGTCGCACCTTCAGACTCTGCAGATTCATAGATGCTAGCTGATGAGAGTTCGGAGAGCTCACTTGTGGTATGGGGTACTTTAGAGGCTAACGATGCAGATTCTGGTAGTGAGGTTGATTTCATTTCATGTCACTTAGATTCAAATCCCTCATATTTAGATACATATTTTGGTTGGCAGGATTTTGATGAGTATTTGTCGTGATTGATGTCTACAGAGGCTACAATTAGGATGGAGATAGAGTCAGTTTAGTTGATAGAGACACCAGCAAGGCCATCTTCATTGAGTTTTGATGAGCAGTGAGAGTTCTCACATTCAGATCTGGTAGCATTCATACAGACATTTCAACAGCCAGATTTACCAGCTCCCACATGCAGAATTGAAGACCTTACCACATAGCATGAAGTGCAGATTCCTTGCGAGCGATCCTGATATGTATCCGATCATTATCTTAGTAGATTTGACTGATGACCAAGAATCTCTTTTGATGGAGGTTCTTGAGAGGAACCACAAGGCAACCGATTGGTATGTAGAATATCTCTAGGGGATAAGTCCGGCCTTGTGCTCCCACCACATCTATCTTGAGGATGATGCAAAGCCTTCATGTGAGTTCTTGTGTAGGCTGAACCCGAATCTTCGAGAAGTGGTCATGAAGGAAATATCCAAGTGGTGGAGCATCAATTTTATCTACCCCAACTCCGACTCCAAGTGGATTAGTCCATTACATATTGTACCCAAGAAGACGAATCTCACTACAGTTGTGAATGAGGACGCAGAGGAGATTTCTACCCGTGTACCCACTTCTTGGAGGGTATGTGTGGACTATAGACGATTGAATCAGGCCACCAAGAAGGATTACTTCCTGCTAGCATTCACTGATCAGATTATTGAGAGATTAGCTGGGAAGAGTCATTACTGCATTCTTGATAGGAAGTCAGGGTATAATCAGGTGGTCATTGCGCCCGAAGATCAGGATACGATGACATTCACATGTTCGTTTGGGATGTATGCTTTTAGACAGATGCCCTTTGGATAATGTAATGCCCTGACTACATTCCAAAGGTGCATGCTTTCCATCTTTTCGGACATGGTGGGTGAATTTTTAGAGTTCTTCATGGATGATTTTTCAGTCTACAACGATGGGTTTGATGCTTCTCTTACTTGCCTAGACTATGTACTTCAACGGTGCATTGAGGTCAACCTTGTTCTATCATGGGGAAGAGTCATTTTATGATGACTCAAGGGGCGGTCCTTGGTCACATCATCTCTAACAGAGGCATGAAGGTCGATCTGACTAAGGTGGATATCATCAAGAAGCTCACTCCACCGTCCAATAAGAGGTAGTTGCGGTATTTTCTAGGGCATGCCAGTTTCTACTGATGGCTCATTCAGAACTTTAGTCGTATTGCCAAACCGCTTACTGATATTCTCATGAAAGACACTGAGTTCCTTATAGATGATAAGTATCTTTTGTCATTTGAGACTATCAAGGATTTGGTTGTGTAGGCTCCTATCCTTCAGTCACTCGATTGGTCTTTATCATTCGAGATCATGATGGACGCTTCTGATTTTTCCATAGGGGCTATTTTAGGAAGAGGATGGATGGATTGCCTTTTTCCATTCACTATGCTAGTCGTACTTTGGATGTTGCCCAACGGAATTATATTGTTACAAAGAAGGAGATGCTAGTTGTAGAGCTTTGGACAAGTTCATATCTTATATTCTTGGATCTAGAGTGACTATTTACACTGATCACACCGCCATCCGATACTTAATGGCTAAGAAGGATGCCAAGGCACACATGATTAGATGGACCCTTTTACTCTAGGAGTTTGATATTGAGATTAAGGATAAGATTGGAGTCAAGAATGTGGTAGCGGATTGCCTCTCCCGATTAGAGCATCTTGAGGATTTTGATACAACCACACATATTACTGAGACTTTCCCAGATGAGGCGATTCTTGCTATCACCTCTATCCCTTAGTATGCTGACATTGTGAACTATCTCATTGTCAAGAAAGTTCACAAGGATGGACTAGGCAGCGACTTGAGACTTTCCTAGCGAAAGCCAAGTCGTACCATTGGGAGGATCCCACCCTTTACCATGAAGGAGGGGATAGTGTCTAGTGTTGGTGTATTCCTCAAGAGGAGCACCACATCATCCTCACCTATTGCCACAAACTTGAGGCAGGAGGACATCACTGTGGGAGACGGACAATACAAAAGGTTCTCCAATCCAGCCTTTGATGGCGAACACTCTTCAAGGATTCAGATGAATTCGTGAAGCGGTGTACTGAATGTCAGAGGATGGGTAGTCATGGTCATAAAGACATGATGCTGATGCAACCCATTCACTTCTATGAGGTTTTTGATGCATGGTTCCTCGACTTTATGGGTCCATTCCCCAAGAGTCGGGGATTCGAGTACATTATGTTGGATGTAGATTATGTGAGTCGTTGGGTTGAGGCCATCCCCGCCCGAGTTGTAGATGTGAGGATTGTTTGCAGATTTTTAAGGAAAAATATCATATCATGGTTCGGGGTTCCTAGAGTTTTGATTTATGATGGGGGACTCATTTTATCGATGACAAGGTAAGGGCACTTGCTAACGAGTTCATCATAGACCATAGAGTTGCCACTTCATATCATCCACAGACGAATGGTACTAGTGAGGTTTCAAATTGGTTGATCAAAATGATATTGTACAAGGTTTTCTGCCTAGACTGAAAGGATTGATCACAACTTTTGGACTCGATCTTGTGGGCCTATAGGACATCCATCAAGACACCTTTGCGTACATCTTCGTTCCGACTCATTTATGGCAAGCCATGCCACTTACCTGTTGAGATCAAGCACAGGTCACTTTGGGCAGTCATAGAGATGCTTTTATATACAGAGAGTGTAGGAGATCAGAGGAGAGCAGAATTGGCAGCCTTGGAGAAGCTTAGAGATATAACCTTTTCGAGTAGCCTATAATATAAGGACCGAGTGAAGATATATCATGATTCACACATCAACCATAAGCAATTTGAGCGGAATCAGAGAGTATGGCTACTTGATGCACGACTGAGATAACTTCCAGGGAAATTATAGAGCAAGTGGAAAGGTCCCTATTTAGTCAGAAAGGTGCACGACAACGACAATATTGACATATCTGAGTTGTCTTCTGAGTCCACCTTTCAAGTCAATGGTCAATACCTGAAGCCTTTTCTTGATCATGACCTGTTGACCGTTGATATTGCACTGATTCATTTTGTATGAGATGTGTTCTTTGATTCTAATCTTTTGCATCTCATACCTGATTTACACTTCCATCTGCCTCTTTGTATATCTATGTTTTCTATTTTATTCCTTCATTCTTTCGTTCTATTTAACACCCCAGGTCTCTGTTAGGATTCTTGCTATACTTAGGATATGATTTATCCTAAGTATAGGGGGTGTTGAACTTGTGTTGCTCATATTTCTTTTTGTTCTATTATTATGTTTTGTTACCTATACTTAGGGACATCCGATCCTAAGTATAGGGGATGTAATATCTATTTTTCACTTCCTTGATTATTCTCTCACTTATCGCTCAACTGTTGATATTATTTTCTATACTTAGGGATATTTTATCATATGTATTGGGGGAACAAGTCGAGTCATTGATTTCATGTACATTCTCTTCTTCGATTTTCCCCTTTTTGTACAGCCTTCTATACTTAGGATTACTTGATCCTAAGTATGGGGGGATTGCGACTTCTATTCAATTCATTCTTTAATTCTTTCAGTCGTTGTAGCATAGGATTCTTTTCACTTGTCTATACTTAGCATGAGTTATGTCTTCCTTTGTCGCTCTTTGATCACTCCGAGGACATCTTTCGAGCTAAGTATGGGGGATGCCGTATATATTATATATATACTTAAGCCATAACTTGTACTTTATATAGGTTAATAATATGCTATTATTTATAAAATTGGAAAAAAATTGAAAATTGTTAGTAAAATTTTTGTAAAATGATTTGTAAAAATTGTTTGTAAAAATCTTTGCAAAATTATTTTTGTAACTTTTTTTAAAATGTTTTTAAAAAAGTTTATTCTTGTATCAAAATTATGTATATTGTACAAATGTTTGTAAAATGTTTGTGAAATAATTATTTGCAAAAACCTTTTTGAAAAATTGTTTGTAAAATAATTTGTAAAATTGTTTGTAAAATTTGAAAAAGGTTTTGAAAATATTTTGAAAAATTTTGTGAAATAATTTGTAAAGTATTTTTTCACATGGGATATAAAGTATGGGTGTATAAATTATTTGTATATATGTGCTCGATTGAAAATAAAATGCATGTCAGAGTGTGTATAGTGGAATAAGCAAAGCTTATGTGATATATTGTCTCATGTCATGGAAGCTGGCAGCTGGAGACTTCGCTACTGGTCAAGCTCCAAGGGATACATGGATACACTAGCAACAGTCCATTCTCTTCTTTCCCCCTCTTCTTGAGGCACTTGTGCTTGAACTTAGAAGGGAATACCTCGCTCCTCATGGAAAGAGTTTCTAGATCGGGGGACTAGAGTTACGTTGTCGAGGGAGGTTATTTCTTTGCCATTTCTGAGGTGGGGAGTTGTATATCACTTACACAGTGCAAGGAAGGATTCATAGTCATAAGAGTTTCCTATGTAGACTTGTTCTGACATGACTGTTGAGGCGACCTGACCATAGAATTGTGGAACTTAAGAGACGTTGAGTTTTAAATCTATAACCTAATAAGGTTCCACCAAACTAATAATCTAAAGGTCTGACTGAGCTTCATGCTACAAATTTATGAAGATAAGTTTAATAATCAACATTAATTCTCTCTTGCTTATTCTTTTCTTTATTTCTCTTGCAGTTCTTTTTCAAATAAGTTCTTGCTAAGGGACTAGCAAAGGTAAAGTATAGGGGAATGATGAATCCACGATTCACATCCTTTATTCTTTTAATTTAGAAAAAATCTCCATGCAAATTAATTGTAAATATATATTAAATTCAATAAATTAGAATTGTGCATGCTTTTGTCAATATTGTATATTTAACATTCTTTTTAACCAAAATAAAAGAATAAAGAAGAAAAGAAAAAGAAAGAAAATAAAATAAGAATGTATTTATGCAATAAATGCAGACTGGCCCGAACCCCGAGAAAAGGTCAAGTATTGACCTGATCGACAAGGAATAAAGTAGGGAAAGATAAGGTCCTTATTTTTACTGTACATGTCATTACCTTTTTTTATTCCTCAATAAAAAGATATCATTAATAATTTATTACCCTAATAAAACTTGAAAAATAAAAATGTATTTTAAATAATAAAAATTTGCAAATTGTGTACAATTGTATAATACCTGTACTTGTATATATGTGTTCATTTATGTATCTATTTCTTTTGTATATAAATTGTATATATATTGTATTCTTAAATATTTGTATAAATTTTTAATAATTATATAAAATTAAATTTAATTCAAAAAACACACAATAAAACTAGAAAAATAAATCCACCTCTTCATCGTACAAAAGACCCAAGTGTATATATTATACATAGTACTAATTCTTTCACACAAGCAATTAACTTGTAAAAATCAAATAAAAATATTTTTATATACCTTAAAATATTTTGTAAATAAATAAAATGGGGGCAGGGAGCCTGCACCTGGGGGTGTAGGAAACTCCCTGCACCCACCATATTTTTTGACTTTTTTTTTGAATTAAAAGGTGGGGGCATTTACTTAATATGTTGAGAGGAATATGTGTTTCAAGTTTCATGAAAAATAAACATTCCTAACATGTTCATCTAGATAGGGTTGATTTCAGCAATTCCGAAACCGTTAAAATTTAGTAGTCTTGATGGAGATGATAGGAGTCTCGAATTAAGTTGAATTTGGAATGACAACATGGTGATACATGGTGATCTAATTCCCCCCAGATTTCATTTCAAAAAAATCAAAAAATAATAAAAATATAGGCTAGGTGTAGGTAGTTACCTGCACCCGCCGATGTATAAAATATAACATTTAATCTATTTTTGTAAAAATAATAGAATAGGAAATGTATAGATTGTATACAGGTATACTATACTTGTACATAATATCATATACTATATATATGTTATTAAAAATACTAAAAAATAAAAATATCTTGCAAATAGCTATCGTTCTCCATTTTATCCATTTTTTATTTCAGGTCATTTACTATTTCTTATTGATTATTCTTTTATTTTTAATAATGGAATTTCTGAGTGGTCGACCTGGGTCTGTTGAGTCGGGTCAACCCTCCCTCTCCCAGGTCCAACATGGGTCGAGTTTCGCCGGACCTCGTTTCTCCCATTTCTCTAGCCCAAGTCTAAGATTTGTTTGCTTTGATTCATGTGCCCGATTGATGCCCTAGAATTCATGACCTTTGGGCATCCCTAGGCTGTGCTTGATCCACCACAGATTGCGCGAACTCTCCCGATCTTTCCAGATGTCGAGGCTTCCTATAAATATTCTTCTTCCACCTCTCCCATGACCCAGCTCATTCCCCACACCTCCTTTCTTCCACTAGCACCTGTAGTTTAGTGACAGCATTCTGCTAGGTCCTCTTGGAGCCTGGATTGTTGCCGAGCTGAGCGCAACTCGATCGTCGCTGGAGTCCTTCGGTAGGACCATCCTCTTCTGCCTTCTGCAACAGAATTGAGGCTATGACCCCGTCTTTCCATCCGCCTTATTTTGTCGACCATTTCTAGAGCTTCAAGTACCTTCCTTTTTTCGCATTTCACACTTCACCTTCGATTCTTCAACTATCACTGACTTCTACTTTAGTTGTTCTGACCATCAGGACGAAGTTCCATCTCGACCATCCATCCATTCAGATCTACTCGCCATCTCATCATCCACCTTCCTATGCACCCTGATCAACCTTAATCTCGCTCATTGGAGCTAGATTAAGATCAATCCTCTATCCGTCATCTTAGTAGAAGGACAACTGCCCATCCCCGCCACTTCTTTTATTTTCTTTTTAAATAACCTTGGTCGCAGCGTCGTCTCTGAGCTATGATTGCCCTCGTAGGTACAGGTGCGTGCGTGGAACTCGAATCGAGCCCCAATAGAAGTGGCAGAGTGATGAATCCGCAATTCATCATCTCAATATCTTGATCTTAGCAAAATCCACGAGTAAATTCCCTAATAAATGTATATAAAATCAATAAATTAACAAAATAACTCTTGTAAATAAAACACATTAATTATTGTATATTAGATTGTACAAAATAAATTAACAATAAAAAGCCGCAAACTTAAAGGAGTTTTCACATGTAAATAACCCAAAACTTCATGTATTTTTAATAATTTCGTTTCAACTCCTTTTTGGCTAATTCTTTCTCCAACTTGTTCATAACTATGTAAATAAAAATACAAAAATACAAAACAAATTTTACCTCAAATAAATGCTCCTAGATCTTAAAGAGAAAAAGCCGTAAAGTCCAACTTCCAAGCCAAATTCCCGCTCCGTATGAACTCCAAATTCATCAAACTCACTTTTAAAGTTCAAGTTAGAAAATTATCTATCTAATGAAAGTGGTTTCATTAAAATCGGAGCTCATTTGCAAAAGTTGGGTTTTGGGACCTATATGTACATTGTATATTATGCATATATTCATTCTTTGTTCATTTTTTATTTTACCTTTCTTAATTACTAAGAATACAAAAAAAGCATACTTATGTTGTATTTTAATTGTAGTATTTTATTGTATTTTTTCGTTGTAAATATCTCTTATTAAAAAGACAAAAAAATTATTACATATTAGAAAAGTAAAATTAATGTGTACATGTTGTTTGTCTTCTTTTGTAAATTCTCCACTATTTATTTTCTTCTCTTTTATTCTATTGTAATTGAAGTAGCCTACTTTATTGCATTTATTTATCTATTCTCTACAATAACCACCATTCAACTCATCCTACCACCAACCTCCATTCAACCCCACCATTTTGTTAAACCTCCCATTCAACTCCATTAATAAAATAACCTCCCACCATTTTAATAACCTCTCATTTCATCATCTATATATATATATCCATCCTCCTCAATTTGCCCTTGATCCATCTTTATGTGAGGAGAGCCTAGTTCCCAGAGCTGAATCGGTGACAGCGAACCAACCGCGGTCGAGCGACGACGGCCCTCTCTCCGGTGAGATCCGTTGGCTTTTTGGCCAACATCGCAGCCGCACCCGTGCGCTGCTCGAGCTCATCGCTCGCCGACGATTTGAGCGAAGATCGTGCTCTCGTGAGCACATCATAGGCGACCACGTTCATCGCAGGTAATTTTATTTTCATCTTGTCAATTTTTTTATCTTTGCATTTTCTTTATCACATCACCATCACCCCACCCAAAAATCCTTCATTTATTTATATCTTCATCTTCATCACCATCATCACATTTTTTCCATCATGTTCATTCCCTGTTTTACCAAAATTTAAAAAATATAAAAAAAATAAAACAAAAAAATGTTTCTTTTACTACAACACAACAGAAAAAGAAAAAAAATAAAAAAAATAATAATAAAAGTAACGGAGGTGGGGAACAGCAGCTCCACCGTCGCCACCCCCCACCCCCTCTCCTCCACCGCCGCCCAGTCGGGCGCTGAGCGGCCGGCGCCTCTCGTCGTGCCGCCCGCACCGCGCCGCCGCGGCCAGCGGGCTCTCCGCCTCGCTCCTCCCTTCCACAGGATAAAGGTACCGCCCAGCGCGGCCACGCCACGTCTCTCCACCTTCCACCTCGCCTCAGCGCCACCTCTACCGTGGGAGCTCCCCGCCCCTCCGCCCGCCTCCTCCGCGCTCCTCGCCGCCCCTCCGTGCGCCGACGTGGTGCGGCCGCCGACGCCGCTAACCTCCCCGTTGGGTTCTTCTCATCCCAGCTGCCTATTCAAAGGAAGAAGAAGGTCTCTTCTGTTTTTTTTATTTCATGAAATTTTCACTATTTAGTTTTGAAGTTTTTATAATTACAAAACAGTCCTTGTAGATATTTGCGTTGATGTATTTGTTTTCTGTATTTGCAAGCATATCCCTGTATTGGACTATTAATTTGAATCTCTCTTTTGCATCATTTTATTCAATGAAGAATGTCATTGTGTTGAGCAACTTATTCTTTGTCATATGAATATTTATCTATATTTTTGTGAGATATTGTGAATTAATTAAAAATGTTCAACTGAAATATTGTATATTTTACCCATTCTGTGCTATTAAATTTATATCTCACACATGGTTGCTCTAGAAATTCCAAAAAATTCAGGAATGATGTCTTGATATATGATTAACTTACTACCTAAATTTCATCCAAAGTGGATATGTCTTGTGCCTGAAATAATTTGTAGAGTGAATTTAGTAATTCATTTTTAATTAAATCCACGTATATCCTTTTTGCGAAATTTCAAATCTCCTGGATTCTACATGAAAATATATTTTTGGGATAATTCGCATTCTGATTAATTTGACATTGTGGATTTATTAGAAATTATTTACTCACTGTCACTCTGTTTTTACTAAAAATCCATAAAAATTCGTACTTTGTCAAAAATTCTAAAAAAAGATATTCTAGTCTCATTTCATCATGTTTTCATTCCAGTAAATTTTTCATAATTTTTGCTTACAGTTTCTATGAAAAATTACGAAAAAACCCATAAAAAGTGTGCATTTTTAGTTGTTGCATTTTAGCCCATAAAATTCAAAAAAAGTACCTTGCATTCATCTCTGGATTAGGACTCTAGGAAAAATTTAATTTTGCTAAATTAGACTTATTTTCTACTTAAATTAATTTGGCCTTGTTATATGCTTTCTTAGTGTCGTAATTCACTTGCATTGGCATTCGTTTTATCATTAAAAAAATTAAAAAAATATACCGCTTGGAACTCTAGATCTAAGTTTTCAAATTAAAACCAAGTTGTTCCTTTGCCTCCCTGTGTTCGACCCCGGACTTGCCCGGGATATAAATTAAGACGAGACACTCTTCACGGAGATCCTTCTCTCGGTTCTGACCGAATCGCTAAGTACACATACCACAACGAACACGAATTAAACATCGTATTTAGCGACTCGTCAGATGGCGCCGTTGCCAGGGAGGCAAACGACTTATGGACTAATTTAAATTTTTGGATTTAGATTTCACTTACTCGGGTAGTCTGACCCCAGAGCCACTTGTATTTATTCCATTTTTTTTCTTTTGCAATTATTTCTCTTCATATTCTTGTATATATATTTTGTTTTTTATCTCTCTAATATAAATCTTATTTTCCTTGCGAGGGCCCGGTGGACTTGGAGTACATCGGAGATCGACGGGCGTGACGCGCACCGACTGCTAAAGAGCGAGGAGAATTATTTTATCATCGAGAGAGCTTTTGTAAATTTTTGTAATTATTTAGCTTGCTCCTTTATAGCGGCTCTTGTTTGAGAGCTCGCGTGTGTAAAAAAGACTTGGACATTATTTGTGGTGTGTCGAGACCCGTTTCACTCTCTGGTGACGGTGGGGCTCGACTTGAGTGGCGATTTAAGGATTAGGCACAGGGTAGTATAGAATCAAATTTGTTTGTGCCCATCGTAAATTAGGCCACACATATCTTAGAAGATTCACTTATCTGATAAGATTAATAATGAGACACACATAGACACGTACTACTTAGCTAAAAATCAAATCAATTCTTCCCTGCTAATATTATATTGTTTAGGTGCAGTTTTCTCGATCTGCATGCATTTAGTGTAATATTTACAAATTCAGTTTTGCATAATGCATGTAGAGTACTGGGATTCACTGTAAGTATACCTTCTTCTGAGCATGCATCATAGTTTCTCGTTTACATTCTAGTTTCCGACTCCCTTCTTGATTTACAACTTAAGGTCAAAAAGGAAATTGGGACTGAACGGTAGACGTGCTTGTGTGTTCAGATTAATTTCAAGTGATAACCTAACTCTAAAGATGGGACTGAATTGAGCAGGTCGATTTAATTAATTGGAATAAAAAGAACCCTTGTTCTCGGGTGCATAAAGCCCTCATTGTTTGTTTTTATTGCAAGTGAGAGAGAGACGACCCTAGGATAGAGCCATGTCTGGATTTCTTACTTACTACTAGTTCTTTCTTTTTAGGCGATTAGCTACTCTTCAGTGAGGAATACGGGTAGCCGGTAAACGGTCCGGACTTCCTTAGTAGAGTGGGAGGTTTAGAGGACGCTTAGTCCTCAAGGAACGGGTAGCCGTATTAATACGGTCCGTACTTACTCCTATACTGGCTGAAAGTAGGTCAAACTAGTCAAAATAAACGGGCCAGTCTGTAGGAAAATACGGGCACCTAACAGCTCGTTAATCTTTCCAAGATTGTATTCTCACCAACTAAAATTGACCAGATAATTCTGCCGAACCCTTACGGCCATCACGTGTTGAGTTGGTGAAATTGAGGGTTTGAATTGCGTTTGTATTGTGTGAGTTCACTCCGCACATTTACGTGCACCGTAGAACTAGCGCCTCATTGACTATCGTGTTAGAATCGGTTCTTTTGACATCGAAGATGACTGATTGGGGGGATATTTATTCGGACTTTGCGAATCTCTCGTTGAACCCTTCAAGAAGTACGTCTTCACAGGTCCATGCGCAACTTGGACCAACATGGACTCATGACCCTCTTGAGCACAGGATCACTCACTCTCGGGATGGTTACTCTCAAACCATTCCATTTCTCTCTTCCCACCTCACCGAGGAAAACCATCGCCTCAGTGAGAATATCTTGATTCATAAATCCTCTTCTAATCCAGAACACCTTGCTGATTCAGGCTATAAAGAAGATTCAACTAAAATGCCTCCAAAGAAGAAAGAAGAGGAAGAAGAGAACCATGAAGACACATTGAGAATGGTACTAGCCCGATTAGCTGCATCTGAGCAGCAACATGCACTACTCCAAGCTCAGCTAGGGCAACTAAATGTTAGCGTCGAACCACCAATGGATGTGGCATATAACCCCGAACAATATCAAATTCAAAACTACTTGAGTCCGATCGAACCCAATGTTGATTTTGAGTTGAAGCTGTATTTTCTGAACCTGCTGCCACACTTTGATGGGAATGCTTCTGAGGAGCCATATGCATTCCTAAGGGACTTTGAGCTCATCTGTGCTAACCTCAAAAATAATAATGTTAGCCAGGATTATATTAGGCTGAAAGCCCTTCCATTTGCCTTGGGTGGAAAAGCTGATTACTGGGTGAAGAATCTTGGAATAATAGTCACCACTTATGCCAGTTCAAGGACCTGTTTTTGAAGAAGTTCTACCCGTTGAGTAGAACTAACATGATGAGGATGCGCATTACGAGTTTTTCCCAATTACCCCATAAAGCCTTTTGTGATGCTTGGGAAAGATTCAAGGATATCCTGCAGAAGTGTCCATGTCATGGACTAGATGACAACATCTTGGTCCATTCGTTCTTCACTGGTCTCAACCTTGAGATGTAGGGTTTAGTGAGCGCTGCCTGTGGAGGCAGCTATACATCACGAGGAGCGAATACCGTCTGGATGGTATTCGAGCAGATGGCTGAAACTAGCCGCTCAAAGATGGCCAGCAGGGCCTATACACCATCCCCCAGCTCACTCTCATCTGGAGGCGGAAAATCAGTTGTAGTCGATCTCTCTCAGGACGTGATCCCTAGCATGGGACTTCTTGCTGACAAGCTCACTGTAGTCGAGAGGATTGACAAGAGAATTGATGAATTAGATCGGAGCGTCTCCAAGATTCCAAAACAAATGGAGGAGTTGACTGATAGGGTATCTAAGATAAAGATACCTGTCGTGACTGCACCCTCTGCTCCCGTATTCCGAGTTCACCATGTTTAGGAGCAGTTGGTGTCAAGGCAACCCCAGCCGTGGGAGCAGGACCAATCCTACACCAACTCTTTCCAGCAGCCACCTCCAGTAGCAGAGACAGTCCAGGAGGAGCCTCCACTGGTTTGGGAGGTGAAAGGAGTATGGTATACTAAGGACCCTGCCAGGCAAGGAAGTACGGGAGACCGACAGACCTACCAGCGTCCCCCGACCTTACAACACCGCATTCACCTCCGCACCACCTCCTTCACAACAGAGCCCTGGATTCCAGCCACCCCAGCAGCAGCGGCAGCAGTATGGCCAACAGGGCCATTACCAGGCAGGCCAGCAGGGCCCGCAACCCTAGCAGCAGCAGAGGCAGTACACTGGCCAGCAGGGCCAGTCTTCCCGTTCTTCTTCCCAGTCTTATCCACTTCCTTCTTCGTCTAGTCTCATGGATATACAGCAACAGATACTCGACGAGCTACGTTCCTACAGGAACGAGATTCATGACTTACGGGTGGATGTCAACCGCCTGTCCAGATGGAGAGACGAGCAAATTGCATCCTCTACCTCTATCCCAGCCCAAATTCAGGCTAACCCAAATAGCCTAAACCGTTCTAGTTCTCAGCAGCACTTTGGTCAGGTATACTATTCAGCATCTCCTAAATCTGAAGATGAGATTCTTTCGTGTGACGAGGCTAACCACATGTCACTCAGGAGCGGAAGGACTATGGTCGTACCTGACCGGGCGAGGGGCACGAGGAGGGGCATCTCTGGAGCTCTACCTGAGGAGTCTTCAGAGGACGAGGAGGAGAGGCATCATATTTCGGAGCCCCATCAGCACCATTCGAGGATTTCCACTCAGGGAGCTGAGAGGAAAGGAGAGCACGTATGCAACATCGTCAACATGGATATTCTTCTGATTCTATAGAGGACCTTGCATCTCCGGTTGTGGCGGATACCACTCCAGCTTCTATTCCACAACCTTTAGTAGATAGTTTTGATTTCGATTCCATGTTGCATCAAAATGATTCTTGTATGAAGAACACTGTTTCAGTTAATGCCAAGAATGATCTTTCAGTTCATGATTCAGACTCTTCATCCTCTGTTTCCCTAGCTTCAATCCCTTTCCCCTGTGCTCTTACGGCAGGAAAGCGCATCAAAAAGATTCAGAAAGATGACCCTGATATGGCACGGTTTTGTAAAAAAACATCACAGTTAACGTTCCATTTGATGAATATGTGGCTAACCATCCTGCCTTCCAAAAATACCTTAAGGTGAGATGCACACCTAGAAGGGTTAGCAGGAAGAAAGATAACCGAAATATAAAGACACATGTCTTATCAGTAGCCACAACCTATTGTCTCAAGAATGAGACTTTGCCAAAGAAAAAGAGAGACATGGGTGCTCACTATGTGGAGAGTCGTATTGATGACATTGCGTTTGCACGCACATTCTTAGATAACGGTTCTTTGATCAACTTACTTCCCTTAACATTATATCAGAAATTGGAGTTGGGACCACTTTGCAAATCTAGAGCTTTACTCCAATTCGCATATCGTTCAGTGAAGAGACCTAAGGGAGAAGTGAAGAACGTCGTTATCTCGATTGAGGGGCAGAACTATCAGGTGGACTTCACAGTCTTGGACATGAAGAACCCCAATCATTGGAGAGAATCTCATATCATTCTCGGGCGACCCTTCCTTAGGACCGCAGGCGCAGCTTTCGATTATGGTACGGGAATGATGAAGTTTCGTTCTCCAGGTGGAGAAGTGAACCTTGAGATGAAGCAAACCAAGTGTCAGCGACCTGATTTAAAGAGTAGTACAGAGTACTCATCTTCAGAGGCAGATTGCAGTATGATTAGCACAGTTGGGATTTGGGGACAGATTCCTTTAGGACAGAGCGAGACCCTTTCATCTAGAGAGGATATAGTGCATGATGCAGATTGCCAGGTGTTGTCTGATCTTGCTAGAGATGCATAAACTATTCTCATGATGACATAGAGATCCATCCGGATCTGTCAGTTCCATCCTCTTCGGAACAATCATGGGACATAGATGACGAGTCGGACGAGGCTTTTGCCGATTGTTTGGATATTTTTGACGATCCGACTCCCGATACTTCTGATTTGGTGGTGAGTACTACTCATCTTAGCCCACCTTCATACAACACGGAACCAGATTCAGATTCAGTTCAGCCAGATCTGCTTGATGATACCACATTGCCAGAACTGAAATCACTACCTCCTACACTCAAGTATGCCTTTCTTGCGGGACCCAAAGAGAGATATCCTATCATCATTAGCTCAGACTTGACTTTAGAACATGAGTCTAGGTTGTTAGAGGTATTAGAGAGGAACCGCAAAGCAATAGGCTGGACAGTGTCGGATCCCGTGGGCATCAACCCCGCTCTCTGCTCGCACCACATTTTTACTGAGGATAACGTGAGACCTTCTCGTGAGTTTCAGAGGAGACTTAACCCCAATCTAGGGGAAGTGGTGAAGAAAGAAATTGAGAAATGGTGCAAAGCAGGGTTTATATACCCTATTTCTGACTCCAAGTGGGTGGCCCCGCTTTATGTTGTCCCGAAGAAGTCGGGAGTTTAGATGGTCACCAACGAGGAGGGGGTAGAGATCACGACACGAGTACCTACGTCGTGGCATGTCTTTGTTGACTATAGGCACCTGAATGTTGCGACCAAGAAAGATCACTTTCCCTTACTGTTTATTGATCAGATCTTGGAGAGACTATCAGGAAAAGAGTTCTTCTGTTTTCTTGATGGGTACTCAGACTACAAACAGGTGGCCATAGCCCCTGAGGACCAGGAAAAGACCACATTCATATGTCCATTCGACACTTACGCTTTCAGGCGCATGCCATTTGGGCTCTGCAATGCCCCGGGCACATTTCAGCGGTGCATGATAGCCATATTTGCCGAGATGGTGGGAGATTTCCTGGAAGTGTTCATGGATGACTTCTCGGTCCATGGTGATTCTTTTGATACATGTTTAGCACACTTGGACCGAGTCCTCACGAGGTGTAGAGAGGTGAATCTGGTACTCTCCTAGGAGAAGAGTCACTTTATGGTGATGGAGGGTATCGTGTTGGAGCATGTCATCTCCAAAAGGGGAATGGAGGTTGACCCTGCCAAGGTGGAGGTGATCAAGAAACTTGATCCACCTACCAACGTGAAGTCACTGCGGTCATTCTTAGGGCATGTTGGATTCTATAGGAGATTCATTCAAGATTTTTCAAAGATCGCCCACCCACTGACTGAGCTCTTAGGGAAAGACACAGAGTTCGTTGTATATCACAGGTGTCTGGAGGCCTTTGAGCTCTTGAAAAGGAAGATTTGTGCCTCGCCTATCCTACAAGCTCCTGACTGGTCTCTCCCCTTTGAGATCATGACTGATGCTTCAGATTTCTCTATAGGAGCTGTGTTAGGACAACGACCCAGAAGGGATTCCATTTGCGATCCATTACGCGAGCAAAGTATTAGATCTTACATAGAAAAATTATACAATGACTGAAAAGGAAATGCTCGCAGTAGTATGGGCCCTCGAGAAGTTCAGATCATATATTTTGGGCTCTAAGGTGACAATTTATACTGATCACACAGCCATTCGATATTTAATGGAAAAGAAGGACGTGAAGGCGCGTCTTCTTAGGTGGATTTTACTCCTCCAGGAATTTGATTTGGAGATAAAAGATAAACTTGGAGTGAAGAATGTTGTGGCTGATCACCTTTCTCGGATTAAACTTAAGGATTCTCCTGATCATGAGCGGATTAGAGAGACCTTCCCAGATGAGTCAATTTGTGTTATTGACTCACTCCCGTGGTATGCCAACATGGTGAACTATCTTGTCTCCAAGCAGGTTCCCCATGGTTGGACTAGGAGCAGCATTGATCCACTGAAGTCAGATTTGAGGAGATACCACTGGGACGATCCTTTCCCTTTCTTCGAAGGACCAGATTGTGTTTGGAGAAGGTGTATTCCTCAGGAGGAATACCAAAGCGTCCTCACATATTGTCATTCACTAGAGGCTGGAGGACACCATTCGGGAAAGAGAACCGCTCACAAAGTACTTCAATGTGGATTGTATTGGCCGACCTTGTTTAGAGATGCCATTGATTTTGTACGGTCGTGCCCGATTTGTCAATGGATGGGAGGGACAGTTGGAAAGAGAGATGAGATGCCTATGCAACCGATGATTATTTGTGATGTTTTTGATGCATGGGGCATAGATTTTATGGTTCCCTTTCCCAACAGCCATGGACATGAGTACATATTGTTGGCGGTTGACTATTTATCTAGGTGGGTGGAGGCTATCCCATCCCGAGCCGCAGACAGCAAGACTGTCTGTAAGTTTGTGAGAGACCATATTATTGCTAGGTTCGGGGTGCCAAAAGTTTTGATATCTGATGGGGGTAGCCACTTTGTGAACCGAGATATGAGATCTTTAGCTAAGAACTATGGATTTGAGCATAGAGTTACTAGTCCTTACCACCCACAGTCCAACGGCATGGCAGAGGTTTCAAACAGAGAGGTGAAGAGTATTTTGTAGAAGTTGGTTCGTCCCGATAGGAAGAACTGGTCTCAGCTTTTGGACCAAGTTCTGTGGGCTTATAGGACAGCCTACAAGACACCATTGGGTACTTCACCATATAGAATGATCTATGGTAAGCCATGCCATTTGCCCGTAGAATTGATTCATAAATCCGAATGGGAAATTGAGAAGATTAATTGGAGTTGTCACCTAGGGAAGCTTTGCCGAGACTTGAACTTGAACGAGCTCGTGGAAATCCGAAACAGGGCATATGACAACAGTTTGATCTATAAGGACAAAGTAAAGAGATGGCATGATCAACACATTAGGTGCAAAGACATTGTCACTGGACAAAAGGTATGGTTGTTTAATGCCAGGTTGAAGATGTTCCATGGGAAGCTCAAATCTAAATGGACGGGTCCCTTTGTTGTTAAGAAAGTGCACGAGAAGGGAAGTGTAGAGATAGCTGATCTCACAGATGGTGCACAATGTCATGTGGTAAATGGACAACTGTTGAAGCATTTTGTTGATTCAAAAGAGCAGTTAGTCCAAGTCGAGGCCATCAACCTTATGCAGAGTGAGCATAGAGCATATACATCATATTACTCTTCATGAAGATGCAGCATACAGATTTAACATCTTAGAAGATTCAATCACTCTTGTACATTCTCCCTTCCTTGTATATTCTCCAGATCACATCGGTTCCTACACTTACTCTTGTCCTACACTTAGGCTTACCAAGAGCCTAAGTATAGGGGGAGCCGATACCCACCATGTGTACATATTCATTTCTCCTCTTGACCTCGTCTGCCCTATTTTTGCTCTTCTTCTATAGTTAGGTTGTCCAGAGCCTAAGTATAGGGGGGCGGATTGACTTCTATACTATTTATTATTTTATCTTTCCTACGCTTAGTACAAGCTATGTCTTTTTGTCACCTAGTGCCATGAGGACATAGCACAAGCTAAGTATAGGGGGCATGTATATATTACATATATACTTTACCCATAGCTCGTACTTTCACGTATTATTGTATATATTATACAATAATTATGGGGTGGGTAAAAAAAATAAAAAAATCTCTAAAAAAACCTTTCAAAAAAAACTTTTTCACAAAAAAAGTCCTTTATTTTTTCTAAAAAAACTCTTTTTCCTTATTTGCTAAAAAAATCCTCTTTTTTTAAAAAAAAAAACTTTTTCACAAAAAAAGTCCTTTCTTATTTACCTAACTTTTTTCTAAAAAAACTCTTGAAAAAAAGCAAAACTTTTCTAACAAAAAAAACTTCTTTGCCTTTGTTTGTCAAAAAAAACTTTTTGAAAAAAAAAAACTTTTTCTAAAACTTAAAAAAAAGTCAATCATCAAAACTAAAAAAACTAACTAATAAGTTGGTTTAATCCCCGACACAATTCACTTTCACACAAGATTAGTGATGTTCAAGGACACTTGGTTTATGAGGTCTCGATATTTTGAGTTAACCAGCCTTAGTCATGAGGGTCTTGGACTTAATTATTCACATTTCCCTAGTTGAAAAATTTGTGTGCTATATTGCATGCTTAGTCTCTACCTTAAGAATATGATCAACACCTCACATACACGACTGCAGTTATGATGAGATGAGTTGAAATTTTACTTGAGGAACTGGGATGTGGGATTTGAGTTTGAACTTGATTTGATGATGCTCGAGGATGGGATAAAATCAATGAAGGCTTCATGAAACCTGAGTGTCAGCATCTTTAGCCAGTATGAGAACATGGTTCTTGTACTATCTCTTGACATTTACCTATGTGCCATTGTGTGATAAAATAAAAAAAATGTTGATCAGTGTGCGCCAACTCTTGGTAAAAGCAGTGGAGCTAGCCAAAAATACTACAAAGCAATGAAATTTCAAAGATAAGCTCTCATTCCACAAAGTCAATTATCAAAAGAGCTTCCACCAAAGGCGAGCGCTCCTAATCATTTCAAAAGTGTCCACTTGGACCACAGTTACTAGGACCAGGAGTCGGGCTTGCACCAAAAAAGGGCTCTGCATCGTAAATGCTACAAGTTTGGGTGTAGAAGGTATGATAGGTACTAAAAAAAGGCACACCCCGGTGTACTCCCAGGAAAACAAGTGCAGATGGCTCCAACTTCTCTTGACGGACGCACTGATCAACACCAAAAATATGCGTTGCGTAATAAGGCACTTGAGAGGATCCTTGTTCCAATGTGAGGGAGAGAAGAAATAACACAATCCTATGCCCTCCATCATATGGCCTTCCATCTACACTTTCAAGTCTGAGAACTAAAGAGACGGTGGATTGGATGCAAGAAATGGTTTATTCCCTAGTGTTGAGGATCGGGTTCTTAGGAGAGTCCCTTAGACTGGAAGCTTGGGTGACATTGCGACTCTA